>LS880748.1:99460-123631 GCA_900490955.1 Micoletzkya japonica | reverse complement strand
TTATACCACTCAGTCTTCACCCCAATTCGTTAAGCGGAACTCGCCACGTACGGATCACATTTTCCGCTCTTCCCTACTTTCTCTCCCGTTCCAATCCGGCTCCTAATCGGGCATCCTATCAACAATATCATTCATTCTCCGCCTTCAGGAATGCATCCAGTCACAAGATACGCCACTTTTAAATGGTAGTTGTCCGACCGGCCGTTAGTATGGGCCAGATAATCGTAATACAAAAGGCTTCTTAGAACTTCTGCGTTTGAATTTAGCTACGTCTATAGAGACATTTTAGGAAAATATGGCCCTGTACGAACGTTAGCTACCAGCTCCACAGATCCCCCATTCCTTTTCCTATCCTTTCTCCCCTTCCCCTTCCCTTCTCTCCGTAAGCACTCTCGCATTCACAACACAACATCGCACTTTGATGAAATGGAATGGGAAGAGGAGAGGGAAGACGGAGAAGAACAGGCAAAAGGGGGGGGGGAAAGGGGGAGAGAAAAGAGGAAGCGGAGGGATCGCAACAGCGCAAAAGCGAATAATAATACACCGCTTTTTGCCTGTTTCTGTTGCATCCATTTCATTATGTGATCGCATATTTACTTTAATTTAATTTAATTCATATTGCGGCATGCGCAACGAGGTTGCCAAGTTCTCCTTGCACCTTGAGCCTCGAAAATGTAACTGTTACGAGGAGCTGAGCAGCCTTCCCTCTCAGTCAGTCAGTCAGTCAGTCAGTCTGGTCGACAATTCAATATTTGAGCCTATGCATGGGCTATGCATATATCCCTCTCTGCCAAACTCCCCCCCCCTTGGGTTCTCTCCATGACTATCGTTCATGGCGGGGGGGGGGGGGGGTAATGGAACCAGCCAGAAGAAGACTGCAGTCGCCCTGCCAACACATAACGACCTAGGTCCCTAGACAGGATATTCTCTCTCCCGCATCAATCAGTCGTCTACCCAATACTCGCAAGTTCAGCAGGTAGGCGGCTACTACCCAGCCACGGGTACCCCCCTGCAGCCGAATACTGCGAAACCAGTACACAGCAGTCGACCGAACGTTGTGAGTGCCTCACGGGGCAGAGTCACAACTTTCGCGGGCAAAATGGCAAGATGGGAGGGAAAGTGCACAAACAGTGCACACCGTCCAGGCGAAGTAGTGAAGACGAATAAAGAGAGTGTTCGGATGGGAGGTCGTGCAGATTTGCACTTTTGACACCCATTTCGCCCTCCCTACCATCAGGGGGGGTATGGTACTGCAGTCTCGCTCCACTTCCTCCTCATCTCTCTCCTCTTCCTTCCCCTTCGCCTTTTTCCTATAAGAGAGACTTCCCCTCCCCCCTTTTCCCTCTCCTCGTTCGGGACTCCGAAATACGCGCTCTCATGCATGAAAAAGGAGCTCGGAACGCTCCCCCCCTCCCTCACTCTCTCTGTCTGCGGTCTCTCTTACGCTCTCCCTCTCTCTCTCCCCGACAGCCTGATATCATGCATATCAATCATTCGCGACTACACGCAACACACCCTTCAATTACCCTAAACCTTCCCTCTTTCCCCCCTTCATTCCCTCCATAAATCCATCATCTCCACCTTTGCTAGAGGCCGATCAATCATCAGCCGGCAAGTAGAAGAACATGCATGCATGCCGTCCATACATCCGGAGATTCCGGATGCCCTGCCTAATTTCCGGTCCCCCCTCAGGCTGGGGCGGGGGGTCTCATGATCATCTTCCCCCCCATGCCTGTGTGTATGCCATGGGCGCTCGTTCGGGTCTTGGGCCCAAAACAATGCGAAAGGGCAGGGATAGTAATTAGCTGCTTTGTAGCTGGCTAGGGGGGGGGATTATTCCCTCTTTTTGCTTCAATGCAAAATGCAATGCACAAGGATGCTTGCAATTATCGCATCTTCAATGTAAATGGGGATTCCGTTCTTCGACAAAATGATGTTGAATATATGCATACTCTCGTTTATGCCCAGAATATGTTTCTCCCCCCCCCCTACCTAGCTTCTTCCAATCCACAGGTGCCCAGATAATTGATTCATAAAGCGAAAAAAAGGAGAATCCCAAGCTTTTCCTCACCCAGACCAGCCCAGATTATCGATTGATTGGCAAAAATGGGAAGAGGATGATGAAATAGGCGTGCTCACCAGCAATCTGCTCCTCAGTCAGTTGATCGGCCATCACTCTTTAGCTGGAAGGGAGGAGGGAAGATTGAGACGAAGGGAAGGGAACGGAGAAGAAGCGAAGAGATTGGACAAGGATGAGCACGAGCGAACGAACTGCAATGGACAACAGTTACGACTAATTAAGGAGAAAAGGGAAATTAAAGGGGAAAGGCGAGGGACGATGAATAATACACTACGCGGAGTTGACGAAGAATACACGGGGCGAATGATACATATTGGCGACGAACGGATCAATCAAAGTCCGCTAAACACAGTAGCCGGCCGGGTGCCAGCTAGCGGACTTACTGCGGTTAGCGCGCTAAAGAGCGTAGCAGCTTGCCTAAAAGATGGAGAAATAGAGTCTCGCAAAGTCGAGCGAGGGATGCGTGGGAAGAAGGAAGGAGATTGGGGGAGGAGAAAGAGGAGGATATTAAAAAAGGCGTTCGTTAGGCGTACTGTGGAGTGCCCCACAGTATGACGGCAGGGTACGGTAGGTAGTGCGGAGGGGCGCGGCCATGATTTCGGACCAAAACGACAGAAACCTGAGCAATTCGATGCTTAATAGAAGGCAAAGGTCTAAAATAACTACTGATCACGATATGTTGTCGTAATTAGCATAATGCAATGGTTGAGACGGAAAAAAAGGAAAGATAAACGGGGTGGAAGGAGGAGAGATAGGACATACCGCACAAGGATTAGTGTTGCCGGGGAGACGGAGACGATAAGAGGCAATAGAGGGGAGGACGGAGGATACGAGGGGGCAATGCGAGGGACGGCAGCTTAACGGGTAAAGCGTCGAGAGAGCGATACAGAACACTGGCAAACACTCCCCCCCAAAGACAGGCATTGCTCTCGTAAAATGAGAGAAAGAGAGTGTGAAGTCGTCGTCAAAGGGAGGAGAGGCAGAGACGGGGCTTATCGATTCTAGAATATGCCAGGAGAGGGGGGAAACCAATAGGAAAAGCCCCTGCAAGGCCCCTACCCTAGCTTTTTCCCCCTTTCCTGGCTAATTAGAAAAGACCAAATATGCCCCCCCCCCTCCTCCTTTATCTTACTCTTTCCTCCTCTTTAGAGACGGAGAAATGAGACTAGTGCGAGAGACGGAAAGACTCTCTTTCTTACTCTTTCTCACTCCCAAGGGAATTTGTTGGATGAGAGAAGAAGGGAGAGGTCAGAAGAGAGCTTCTAGCTACAAGGAAGTCAACATGCACAGAGCTTCAGAATTGGCCCTTGTTGTTGTTATTATAAGTTTCATGCTTAAAAGTTATCCTATTTTTATCCTTCACTGGCTGATAATTCTTAGAAAACCGCGCAAAAAGTTAGCAGTTCACTTAGGTTTAATTATATCTGAACAAGGAATACCTCACCAAAGACAGCCACCCCCCCCCACTAAGTCTACCATTACATTTGCTGCTCTGTATGCATTCGATACAAGTATTTCTTCTAATTATCCTACAATTACAGCTTTCCCTATCAGTTTTGCAATGAGAAAGATGGCAAAAAGCTGGCAACTACATATTCGCCCAAGACGTTCTGCGTACTAATGAGTAGCTGAGTTTACCTGTGAACCCCACCCCCAAATGCATTTCATTTACAGCCCTTACTTATCCGACCAATGCAAGCCTAACTGATTGGCTACGCAGTCAACTATCCATTCCCTACGCAGCACAGATAACTGTCGTCATACATTTACAGTCGTTTACATTTACATTTATACCATCCCCGCGCACACCCTCCCAATGTCACCCCCCAAGAAGGCGGGGTGAAGCGTATTTGGACACACGACTCCATGCCATTTACATTTACATTTCTTGGACATTTACATATACATTTACAGAGCACAGTCGTTATACATTTACAGCGATGCCTCCCCTTCCTTCCCTACCCTTCGCTTGCCTCAAGTCCCATTACTGGTGCAGTTCCTTTTTGGGAGAAGAAGACAGGAGGGGGGAAAAATGGAAATACGAGGCGGTTTCCTCACTAGAAATGGAAGAAGGGAAGAAGGGACGGGGGGGAAGAGAGAATAGGAGGGAAAAGACATGTTGTTTATTCGCCGGATGATGCACGTGGTATTGAGGGGAAAGCCTCTCCCTATCCCCCCCTCTACCTCTCAAATCCCCTCTCCCCCCTCCCAACATCCCTCCTCCGAGGGTGCACCTGGCACAATAATTTGGCGCATTGCGCCGCGCATGCCTCTGATATCTCTCCTTCACTCTCTAGAGTGGGGTAAGATAGATGAGTGACACGCTATTTCCTCATCAATTTCCCCCCCCCCCCTCGTATCCTAGTCATTTCGCTCTCCCCTTGAAACATACGAGCAAATACCGCTCATAAATCACGGGCATTACTCACAATTACCCCAATCCCCCCCCCCAAATAACCATTCCCCAGTCATAAACAGCCAATTAAGCGCATGACTAACGACGGAAGGCCGAACGCTCCTCCTATCGAAATAGATATGGTGATGATGAGATGGGGAAACGAGAGAGAAGGGGGTGATACAGCAGGCCGAGAGAGCACGGCAAAGCGAGAGAGCGCAGAGAAACGGAGCAACTGAGGGAAACCTGATTGACTGGGTCGCTACGTGATTGACCGTTCCCCTTTCCCCCGCTATATTTCCCCCAAATACACACGCTATCCGAGAGTCGAGTACACTTAGTCCGCTATGAAAACGCTGGTGAATATTTCCCCATCCTAAACCATCGATCGATACTTGAGCGGGAATGTTTAAACCCCTCTCCTCTTTCGCAATGAGTCATCGGCGCCTTTTCATCACCAGAAAAGGCCCAAATACCCTGACTCACTAAAAGCGATGCTGGCTGGATAACAACCAGCCAGGACAAAAAGCTAGCAAATACGAAATTCAAAAATACCGTAACCCGAAGAGCAGGGTAGGGGGGAAATCCGTGCGGGACCTGGAGGCTTTGGTCGAGGAGAAGGAGGAGGAGAAGAGGGGAGGGAAAGATTCCCCCACAACCTAGGCTGACGAGGGAAGGGAAGGGAGGGGGGACGGAGATTTGATTAAATTGAAGAGGCGTCGCAGTGCCGGGAGTAAAAAGTACTAAAACTATGATAGAAAAGGGGTGCATTAGGGGGGGTACATCATCGTTATTGTTGTTAAAAATGTTCCATAAGTTACCGTTGTTCTTATTTCGAGCGAAGGGCGCGCCTAGACGAAGTAGGAATGAGCGGTTACTGGCGGAACGTTTGCGCCAATAATAGGCGATGGGGGATGGGAAGGGGGAGGGTGGGTATACCGGGGGGGAAGGGGAGTGGTAGAGGAACGAACAAAAGGATGGGCTTGGAAGGGCACAACACGAATAGAGAATGAAGGGACTCCGAGGGACGGAAGGCAACTGTATAATTCAGCCGACGCATTAAAAGATGGATAGACGTTTGGAAGACTGGAGGCAGAGAGGTGAGAGGGAGAGGAGGGAGAGGTAAGAGAGCGAGGGAGAGCCTACGAGGGAGGGGAGCGAGAGAGTGTGTGCTGAGTGGAGGGCGGCAGAACGGCTAGAGGGCGGCGCATTGCGCGCGTATTGCGGCGGGCACTCTCTCTCTCTTTCTCTCCCTCCCCTTTTCCCTCGTAACCCTCTCCTCCCCTCCACTTCTATCCACTTTAGACATCGATCTCTACTTGTCGCACGGAATTCGAAAGCCAAGAGGGAGATCTCTCGCTCTCGTCAATACATAACAAGGAAGAAGAGGAGACGAATGATGAAGGGGAGGAAATGAACGGGAAATAATGGAGCGAGAGTCAGATATCCAGACATGGCCTATGGGGTCGTCCCAACTTCTGCCTTACACAATTAGCGAACATGAAAGGGCACCCCATCTTACACTACGGATACAAGTAGCAGCGAATGATTCGCACCAAACCTACGGAAGTGAGTAAAATGAGGAGTATTCTACTTGGCCAACACCCCGACCATGGACTAGTAGTCTGAAAGGCAAAGAGAGAACAACCCCAGCCGGGAAATGGGTAAACATACGGAATACCGACGGTCGCCGTGAGTGCCAAGCGAAAAACAGCAGCGACGAAGAAGTCACGGTGAAAGAGCTCCGCCGACCACCGTAAATACGGGTAAAAGGCGCGTAAAACGTACGCTTCGGTGCATTGCAGAAGGTGAAGGGGAGGGGGGGGGCGAGAGAGACAAAGGCGAGGGGCCCCCAGGACAAATAAGACAGGGAAAGAAGCGAGGAAATACGGCAAACCACCGCAGGGCAATAAAGCAGAAGCGTAGAATGAGGCCTCATCATATGAGGGAAAAGAGGGCGCGCGAACCACACGCCACCGCGGACGACGTTTCCTATTCAGGGACCTTCCAACGACGCTAAACGACGGATCCCACTTCAATTCGCGATAGGTATACGGTAGGCCATTAGATTTCGAATTTGAATTTTTTGTGTAGTTTTTTTTTAAGTTGAAGATACTTCGTAAGGTTAAGGAAAAGGATCCCTTTAGTTGCTTGCGTAATGTGGTTATCCTTGCTGAACCAGGATATACTATCGACGCCCCCTCCCAGTGGTGCGTAACCATTGCAACTAATTAACTTGTCCCGTCCTTCCTCTCCCTCTTCTTTCCCCCAACTTCAATTCTCGTAAAGTGGCTCCAGATGCGACATGCTTGTTGTCCTTGTCTCCACTTGTACGCTTGAACATTGCGGACTCCCACAACGATTGTTGGCATACGGTAGGTGAGCCTCCGTGCGCCCAGAGCTGGAGCCTGGACCGCTTGTGATCGGCCAATAACTTCCGCCTTTGTTTCGCGATCGCTGTTAATTGACTTCCGGTCTATTTTCGTCTTATAGTCGAGTCGATCAGCTGTCCTTTTATAGATATGGCAGAAGACGAGTACGAGGACTATATTAACATGAACGACGTCAATGGGCATCCTAAACCAGGTATGTCTGCGAGTTCTTGCTTTTATAGCTTTGGTAGTATCATTACTCTTATGTATTTTTATGAATAGCATGCATCTCACCTTACTGGTGCAGTCTAACTACCGAATAAATTGCTTGGCATTAAGATTTCTAAAACCCTCATTCCTTGTTCGGCTCACATTTTGAAGTAGTAGCCGCCATAGGTTATCTCTGCAATTCTCGCTTAGTGCATTTCTCTGCTCCCCGGTTCACTCAATAATACGCCTTCCCGCGATCCGCATCTCCCGATAAGCGTGAACTTCGGTTTTTCTCTTCTTCCCCTCTTCGTTCTTCCCTCGATCCCTACCAAACATCAGCGCGAACCATGGCGAATTGACTCTGATGCCTCGCTTTCCGTAGCTTCTCTCTAAATTCGCGCATACACGGATCTTGTATAAGCTTGTCAGTTTCAAACGATGCTGTGAAATACTTCAAAATACTTCAAAAATAAATTTCATTTGGCTTTATTCGTACTTACCATTTCAATAATTAATTAGAAGACCTTCAGTCTTATAATTAATTAATTATATCATAGTGTCCAATGACGTTTTTATGTATATTGCCGAAATGTTTCACTAATTGCCCTTCTGTCTGTGTTCCCCCCCCCTCCTTTCACATTTCGTTTCCCGTTCCAGGATTGCACAACATTTCTTCCACCCTTCTCGACCACTTTATCTATCATGTGTTTCTTACAAAATCGTTTCATCATGAATTGCACGCAAAAAGCTTTGGGCGCAACTACATTTTACTATCATTATCCTCTACCACCAACTAGATTTTCCTTATTTTAGAGCTACTGCTAAGTGTTATAGGTTCTAAAAAAAACGTATCAAGCTATCAATGTTTATGCATCCCAATGGACATTTTCATTGCATGCCCTCACGGGCTTTATTTTGTTCTGCTTGCGCGGCTTTCATCGTGGGTAGTTTTTTTCGCTAAGCGACGAAACTAAATTCATTAAAAAGACACATTTAAAATACACCTATTGCAGTCGAATCCAACCGTCGATCCTCGCGCAATTCCCACATCGACGACCCGTATCCCATGCAGGAAGCCTCGACCAGTCTCTTACCCGGTTAGTTTATGCTATTTTCTGATTTATGCATTGTAATACTCTCAGTTCTTCGTTTATCGTAAACGAACTTTGGATGAAAGTGCAGAGTAAGTAATCAGGTTAAATAAAGTAGAGCTGAAGAGCTTTTTTAAATGAGTATTAATTATATAAAAAAGAAAGCTTAATAAACCCCTTGTTTGCACAGGTGTAGCTATGAAACACAATGCCGTCACTCTTTCAATTGGCTCTCGATTGCTTTAGGTCGGCGCGATGTCATTTTCGTATGTTTATTTTCACGACACCGACGTGCTGACATTTTTGAAAGTTCTTGAAAGTTCACATCATAATGTACCGTGGGCACAGTGGTTGTTAGTCAGCACTAGACCCATTATAGTTTCTAATTTCTAAGCAAATATAGCTGTAGAAAACGCTGGGAAACTCTTTTAAGCTTCATTGTGCTGACTAACAACCACTGTGCCCACGGTACATTATGATAATATTATGATATGATAATATGATATGTTCATAATATGATATGATAACATTATGATAATGCATTGCGTGCTTTCCAATAACACCGTTCCTTTCAGCTTCCATTCGCATGCGGAATGCACGGGAATCCGACGCAACATTGGACGGAGAAGAGGAGATCTATGAGATATTGCATGATTACACGGTAAGTAGATGGGGATGGTTAGATAGGTGTTTTGTAAGCTGGTTGGGAAAAATTGCAGAAGTAAAGTGAGTTTGTAATTGTTTGCGATTACATTGCATTTGCAGGCAAGATCGAATGACGAGCTGAGTCTCAAACGAGGTTCAACCGTACGAGTGGTCAATGCAGATGCGGAGAATGGTAACGTCATCTTTGATCTTTGATCTTTGATCTTTGACCGTACGTTGTGATCTTCTATCGCACACGTGTTGTTATGATCCTGGTGTGCAGTCAACATTGGTCGAATATGTTGAAAACACTAGAAGTCTGAGAAGCATACGTATCAGCTTATTCCACAATACTTGCTGTACGGCTGTATGGCTGAGGAAAGTCTCCTGTCAGTAGTCGGCTTTCCTGTACATGCGATGGAGCGAAGCATAGGTGGGGGCACGGGTGCAGGTACTATGGTTGAGTGGTTGAGTAGCTTACTGCAAGAGGTTCTCAAGCATTCGCTAAAACGATTAGAAACGAACTGGACCAAAGTGCTAGATCGTCATGTATGGATAGACCAGTGCAGTAAGCTACCCGCAGACCTAGCCCACGTATGCAGCGAAGCGGTACACGAAGAGAGTACGGTCAAAATGGGAATAATTTACTGGCGGAACGTTTGTTTCGTCTCCTGTCGATAATGCGTGAAGTGAGCGGCCACGTTCAGGCTGGAAGTTGGGAATCGTCAACGGGAGGGAAGGTCTCCTTCCGTCCAACTACATCAAGGCTGTCGGACCGTGCAACTTTGTCCGCATCAAGCCCTCCGAAATACAGGTAAATTACTGCTTCAAATTGCAAACTTGCCATAAGATCAGAAAAGGCCCAGATTGTAGCTGTCTTCTAGAGCCTGAAACAGATTTTCTGCTTGTTCACGATGATTTTCCTGTATGGTATAGGGATCACATGTTTTCACACAAAACATCATGCTCAGTTATTGACGAGAAGCATGCGATTTTCCTCTACTTTCTCTTCCCTCAGGTCTCAAAAGAGATGGGAGAGGGTGCCTCGGGGCGGGTCTTCTACGCAACCTACCGAGGAATGGTGAGTCTCCCCCTTTTTTTTCTCGTTTCATTCCTTTATTCAAGCTTTCGTTGCACCCCCCCACTGGTAGTTGGCAATTGATAATGGGACAGAGCGAGGAATATAAACAGACTAAAAAATTGTCCGTCCTTAGGCCTCGCAATCGTTGTCTTTGCAGAAGGTTGCGCTGAAGAAGATGAAGTGGAATCGACGAGAGGGCGATAAGGATGGAATGGAGCAGGCCATCGATGGTGGGTAGAGGCATTTCGTGGGCACAACGCTCCCAATCATATTTTATTATCATATTTTGGCAAACGGCGGGCCTACCCTTGTACACAAGCGCGAATTGTCAAGCCGAGACCGGTCGATCCTACTTTCTTGTGAACCTCTTGTTTCGGTGCTCATGTCCTGCTGATATTAGTTCCTGGTATTTATAGAAGCGTATTTTTTTAAATAATCATAGAAGCGAGCACTTGTACGGACCGGAAACAGCCTATAGTTCTTCTATTCATTCATCTTTGTCCACACTAGTTCCTGCTCTTTTGCTGGCGATGCATTATACTGCTGATAATGTGGTACAGAGTGTTATAAGCAGAAGAGTTATACGCAGAGAGTCGGCCACGCGTGCCAGGAAGAGAAGTTGATTTGCAGACGTGAAGAATGAGGCGGCATACTTCTCCAACTTCAACCACGACAACATCGTCCGTCTGCACGGCGTGTGCCTCGAGAGTCCGCATATAGGACTCGTCCTCGAACTGTGCGAAGGTTCGCTCTTTATCATCATGGCATCATCATCATCATCATCATCATCGTCATCGTCATGTTTCACGCGTATCAACGAAATACACGAAAACACACACGGTCAACATTATTTAGAGCTGTCCACAGAGATACCTGGTTATTCGGGGAGGGGGGAGGGGGGGGTATTGGGCTGTAAACTCCGTCAGTAAACGCCATTCGTAGCACGCGCTCTTCACAACGTGCCTCGATCTCTCGAGCCTTCTTTCCCATTGACAGGGGCAAGCGGTATGAACAGACGAACTAGGAACGGGTTTTCTGACGTCACGAACTGACCAAAAGGGTTGACCTCGTCGTCACCGTCCTAGGCGGTTCGCTGTCCCAAGTCTACGGTCGGGTCATCAACGCCGCGGTCCCGAAGCGAATCATCGTCGATTGGGCCCTGCAGATTGCGACGGCCATGGAGGCGATCTGTGCCAAGTTTGTGCATCGCGACCTCAAGATGGAGAATGGTGAGCGTCGTGAAAACTGAGCGATCCTGTCAGTCGTACGCATTGCAGGAAAGGGCGCAAATAATAGCCGTCTTACTGTTTAAGGAAAAAAAATGTAAATGCGAGTAATAGGCGTTCCCCTTTCAGTGTTGGTCCTGCAGAAGGTGTGCTTCTGCGCTCTTCCCGAGGGCGCCCTGACTCCCGATCGAGTGAACAAGGACCTCTACTGCCACGACAACATACAGGTGCTATAGCGTCGACAGTCTCCTCGCCTTCTCAGCCGCCGTTTCCCCCAATTGCTTGAAATACTGGGACACGCCTAGTGCGGGAACACTGTTCATTCATACTAGACAAGAATAATGTGAAGAGCAAACTGACAGTTAATGGTTAGGTGAAGCTTCAATTTGCTCTTCGATTCAGTTGGATGGCACGTGCAGCGAGTGTGGGGGGACGGCGTTCGACCGGCTTCGGCTCAAGCTAACGGACTTTGGACTGACGCGGGAGACGACCTAGTAAGTATACGAAGTAGATGCTAACAATTTAATTATTAATTATTAACAATTTAATTATTAATTATTAATTAAGCCAATTGTAAGAATTGGCAACAATGACTGGTATACGCGGGCTTGTGTTCTTTCCCGGCGACACGAGTAATTCGGTCCCTCAATTCAGCAACTTCTGCACCGCCGCCGGCAGTGCACCCTACATAGCGCCCGAATCGTACATGTGAGAACGCCCCCTTCACTTACATTTTCATTTTATTCTTTACCTCTGCATTGAGTTGTTTTGCTCGTTCAGTACGTGTCCTTAACGGTTTCGGTTATCAGCAAATGCTCCATATAATGCATGGAATTTTGAAGGCAAAAAAAGCTCCGGGTGTGGTGTCCCAAGTGCCTTGGGGGTAAACGGGAGGATTCAACAAATGTATATTGGGATCCCGAAAATCTTCGGGGCAGTCGAGGGCTGGTTCATTAGATGATTGTTTATTAGATTGAAGTTAGGTTAGTTATCACACATAAGTAAAAGGCGAATAACGCGGAAAAAATTATTATATAAATAAAAAATTTAAAAAAATATATAAAAAAGATTTCAGGCGAATGGAGTACTCGGAGATGTCGGACGTGTACAGTTTTGGCGTCGTTCTGTGGGAGCTGATCACGAGGAAGAAGCCGTACGAGGGCTGTGCCTATGATCTCCTGCCCTTTCTGGTGAGAGGCCAATCAGACACGCGCTATAATGGGAGCTTACTGCACAAGTTTCTCAAGTATTTCTTATCACGCTGCAAAAATGTCCCATTTTTATCCAACCTGCGCGTGGACCACTGCAGTTAAATTTTCGGCAAACCCTGCCCACGTATGAAAGTAGCTCTGCGGCGCTTTTTAGATGCTTTTGTTTGGTAGCCCGAAATCTCTGTACTTATCTGCTTTGAGGTGGCAAAAGGGCTGCGAACTCTCACGGTCACCTCCGAGTTTCCACAGACTCTCGCTGGTCTAATCAAGAGGTTCGTTATTTATTAGTATTAGTATACTAGTGGTCTTTCAGTGGTTTAAATGCCGGAAAATGCAACCTTCTTGTTAATTGTTGAGATTTTGTCCAGATTTATATTTCTATCAACTCGGATCACGCTAGATGCAAGCCGTACTTTGTAGATGTCTCTCCATGGAACCGGAAAATCGGCCTCGTTTCACCGAAATCAGGCAAATTCTGCAATCATATCTGGATGAGTTGCTCAAAGTGAACGAGGATCCGGTTAGTTTGCTGAGTCTATTTTACGGGATCGTGCTTGGAATTAGCTAATAATTTTAAATCACTATTTTCGAAACAAGCTGATATGTTAAATACGTTCGAATGATGGACTGGGAGGTAAAGAAAATAGCACTTGTTTCATGAAAATTCTATCAATTTGAGGCGTTTTCTCACTTGTTAGTATGAGACAATGTTTTTTTGGGAAATCATAAAAAAGGAGTTGTATGACGTGCCTATCTCATCTATATGCTCCATTTGCAGCTTGACTGTGTCAGCACACTGGGTGAACAGTTGTACCAAGACTTCGAGAAGATTACGGCGTATGTTTTTTTAATTCGAATTTTCTCTGAGACATAAGTATTCGCTCTTCCTTCCACCTTTATACGCTATCCTTGTCAATTCTTGCTATGCATACAACGGCACATGCCCGACAGTAGGCTAATCATTTATCCAAAGGCTCAGCTTGCTAAGCTCATTGATATAGTTCATTGATATTCATTGATAGGCCATTCAAGACTTCAATATACACCGGTTTTAAAATATTTTTTTTTTCTTTTTTTAAAATAGTTGGAGATAATTCTGCCAACGACGGTAAACGCACATTCAGAATCGACCCTTCACTCATCGAACAATACGCGGCGGAGATGAAAATCCTGAGTAAGTTTAGATTGGTTTTTTTCTCAAAAAAATTGATATTAAAGCTTCGTTGTCCTATTATATTCGCATAGGCGAATGTTGCCATAACCATGAACAATTTTATTTTCGAAATGTGGCATTTAAGAAGAAACTTTTTCCAACGAAAATCTGTGAACCAGAATACATTCAATGGTTAAAGTGTGGCTATCTGTTCTGTGGTCCTAACCCTGTTTTGCGGCCTACCTTACACGACTAAAGTATATGTCATAAAACCCTAAATATTGCAAAAATATTTAGCTTATCAAACGCATACAGTGTTGGGCTAGTGTTGTCCTCCCTAACAGATTGGTTGGGCTACTTCAGTAAGGAAGCCGTCCAACGTATGGTAAAGAAAGGAGTTTGTTCAGTGAGTCAAGCCATCCGCAAGGCGCCGGAGCCACCCGAGCGAAGGAAGGGAAAGATTGGCAAGACGGAAATCGGACAGCCAACCGGTGAGGAGTAAAATAAAATTATTCTCCATTCCGCTACCAGCCTGGGTTCTTACTGGCATGCATTAACCGCAAACCCTAACATTGTAGTTTGTAGTTTAAATGGCATTGTCAAGCAACTGTCGCTATGCGCTCATCACAACAGGCAGTTAAGGCTGTGTTTCTCTTGTAAAATTTGCAAGTTTCGCTTCAGCTTCTTGGGCGCACCCTACTACGTAAATAAAACCACAAAATCTTCGAGTTGAGCGTTCTTTGGTCTCGAATTGAAGACAGTTGAATGGACTTCCCTTGCAGACATGCGCGTGCTCATGTCGCTGACGACGAATACGATAACGAGGAATCGAGGGCAACACGCGCCCCTGAGAGGCACGCTGAGCAAGTCACAGCCTAACCTCAATCAGGTAAGAGAGCGGGTGCCTCGATTGGGCAAGACGAATGAAGAGAATGTCAGGTTGTGAGATCATGTTGATTTGCACGTTGACACCCATTTCGCCCTCCCTACTCGTTCATGATTTCAGATAACCTCGACGCCGTCGTCAAGTAGTAACGGAACTGCGGGAGGCACGATGCAGCGACACTTTGGAATGAGGAAGAAGAAGCAGCCCATTCCCATTGAGGGATACCTCGCTCCCGGAGAGGGTTAGTGCGCGGTTCCAGACTAGGAAATCTGACGTAGATGAGGTTATTAATGCGAGGACTTGCTGATAACGGAAGTATTCCATGGGACTTTTTTATCTCAATAATTTACAGCGTGAAAACGAGGTAAATCGGTAAGTGGCTTGTCGGTTCAGGCTACGATCCATCGGACGACCCGGTCGAAGTGGCCCCTGGAACCTTCTCCGCTTCGCATGGAGAATCGAGTAGCACGCTACGGTCAGGTGAGGGAGGCCATTTGATACGTGAATATTATTACTGTATAGTGGAATGAGCCTGACCATCACTTTCTATCGGCTTTAAATGCGCTTTTTCACTTTCTTACGCTCCCTCACCTGGTATTCGCAATGACCTATATATCTCCTATTGCAAAGCCCGATCAATCTTTAATTGCGGAGGAGCCTTTTGAGAAAGTATTTTTTTCCTTCCATGATAGCACGCTCTTAGTTCACCGATGAGCTGAATAAGACAAAGCCAAAGCCAAAACAAGCCAATTTTTTTTTGTCTTCACAGGCGACGCAACTCCTCTGTCTCCGCAGTCGGAGAAGCGAGGTTCCGATGGCTGTGTGCAGGCTGGAACGCTGAAGAAGAGCAGGGGACTCAAGGGAAAGTTCAGGGACTTCTTCCATGTGAGTGGCAACTCGCTCATTCAATTACAGGACGAACGTGCTTACTTACTGGGACATTTTTATCATTTTGTGCATTGGTTCACAACAAAGCCGTGGTTGAAAAGTGATACCTCACTATGTGAAAACTAGTGCTTGAACTATTATTCTACGTCCTCTTCATTTACCCTTCCTTGTTCCTTAAGGGCAAGCCGAGTAATCAGAAGTCGGCGCCGCGAAATTCGTCCATGTCCATCGACTCGGACGATGCCAGCGATACCAGTGAGCTTTTCGTTACAGGATGTGCTCTTTTAAATGTGCCGTACAGAGAACAATCTAGATGGATTCCCCAAAGTAGGCAGTGAAAAAGCGGCGTCAGTATACTTGCCGCCTCTGTCCCCTCTTTGCTCTTGTGTAAAGTAGGAGGAATGGCGGTAACTGACGGACCGTTTCTCTCAACCATAGTTGTGTGATCGAGAGTGGTTGAGTATACTGATTGAGTGTATACTTCAGACTCGCAACGATCCATGTCCCTGTCCACTACTCGCTCGGGCACGATGCTGGTCAACTCGTCCAATCTGCCCGTTTCCGTGGGATTCAGTACGGTTAGCCGCACTTTTGTTACTCTTCGGATTTTTTTAGCTATGAATGCATAGCTAAAAGCGTGTAAAACCCAGTCAAAGATGGGGATTTAAATGGTAGAGTGAAGTAGAGTGTTGAATTCAGGTGAAGAAAGCGTCTCGATCGCCGGACCTTCGTGAGGATCAGGACAAGAAGGCGCACAGAACGACGGGATTCCAACATACGGAGAACACGAGGTTTGTGGGGAGTATTCTAGACGTATTCTAGACTTCCCCTTACACTTAGAACATCGTAGACGATTACAACGATTCACTGGGACAATTTGCAAGGACAATCGGGAATATCCGTGCACAGTTAGCGTAAATCTGAGAAAAACTCATCCTAGCAAGAGATAGCAAGTCTCATGTCCGACCATTTCCATTGCCTAACCAACCTCCTGCCTTCAGAACGTACACGAAGCAGAGTCCCTCGTCGTCCATCTCCACTCCCCTCTCCCCCTATCCGCCGTCGTCCTCGTCAACTTCTGTGTCCCCCTCAACGGCGACGTCTTCGTCCGAGAATCCCGGCTACCTCCACCTCAGCCACCCCTCCCGTCCCGGCCCCTTAGCGGCCCAGCAGCCCTTTCATCCTGGTAAGCGCATTCATTTTACACAAAGTACGAATGCAATGTTTATTCTCTGTCCTCATATTCTTAGGAAAGCGAGGACCCTTTAAACCCGGACCGGTTACGTTTCAGCCCCTCACGCGTCCTCCTATCCTCCTCCCATGGCCAGCAGTACATCGTCGGGGACGCCTGTGGGCATCGATGAGGAGTACCCGCCTCCCGGTTAGGCCACTTCACAATATCCATTTGAACATGTTTAGATAAGGGAAAGATTAAGGTAGAAAGTAGATTTAGAAAGGAAGAGTTACATAAGCGATATTTACCCATGTAGCTGACCATTGATTGGGCTCGTGGTTCGAATACCCATCACCTTGCTCTCTCCAAGGGCGCCCTCGTTCAGTGAAATGTAGCATGAAAATGCTCAAAATCGATTATTTTCACCAAATTTGCGCTGTTGGTTGCAGCAAAACAATACGTGTTTTCACTGTGTGAGAAGTAACGTAGTATCGTTTTTCAGGTGTATTCTCTCCCTACCATCCGGATCCCCAACCGTACATCATCATGTCGAAGGGACCGCCCGAATTGCCTCC
The DNA here is from genome assembly GCA_900490955.1 of Micoletzkya japonica. NCBI lineage: Eukaryota > Metazoa > Nematoda > Chromadorea > Rhabditida > Diplogasteridae > Micoletzkya > Micoletzkya japonica. The sequence continues at coordinate 106,644 of LS880748.1, read as the reverse complement.
TCGAAAGAGGACGGGGGAGAGACACGGCGGGCATGCTGAGCTGAAGGTATATAGGGCATACCGGATGGGGAGGGGACGCAATTAGACATTAGGCAATACTTATTGTTAGTTGATTGATGCTCTCCAATCAATTAAGTATTGTAGAGGTTCGCTATTTAGAGCCATGATGATATGGTAGACTAGACCGTAAGCAACCATCCGCCCCTTTTCAGTCCGAGCTGTCCATGGTCGTTCCCGTTGGTCAGTCATCTCCCACGGAAGCTCCGCCTCCAGCGATACCTAATGGACACCGAAAGTGAGCTGGGGTTATGGATTGTGCACTTGCAATTAGTAGAAGGGAGAATTGTTGCAATGGTCACCTTTTGACTCTATGGAGAAGCACGACAGGGGAACCGCTTCTGTATTGAATCATGCCATAGGCGCGTTAATTGAAGCAGCTGATTTGCATATCGAACACACGCGTGGGCAGCTTTTACAACGAATGTTCGGGAACCAGTTCTCGAGCCAAACATAGAGAGGGGTCAAAGATACTTGGACCTTGCATGCCCATAATTCTGGTCGGCTCAATCATGCTCCAGTAGCCTAGTGATTGCAGTCGTTCGCGTACCGTATCCACGACCTCCCACCCGGGGCGTTCCTCGCCGGTGTCCGACCCCACCGCTGGCTACTCCGTCCTTCCCCTCCCGCCCTCCCTCCCCCCTCTGCCCCCGCATCTTCCCTGTGTCAGGAGCGACCCCGGACCGTGAGTTCCTTTTTCGTTATCGTGCAGATATTAGCCATGTCCTCTACCGCCCGGGTTTTTCTAGGATTTTTTTTGATCAAGTTTAGCAACCGAGAGAATGATAGGAAGCACGAGATGATGAGTATGAAATCGTGCCTTGTATTTCAAACCCTACCGTATTTTTGGCGAAAACGGAACGTCGTAGATCGATAATGCAGATCCTGGTAAAGATAGGACTGTTTGGCAACTTGCCAGGTTCCTACTTAGTAGTGCTACGTGCAGTAGATGTGGTTAGATCTTATTCACCTATATTATGGATTCCTTCCCTTTCAGCTACATCGATCTACCCTCCTCTGCTCGGGTTGCTCTCAAGGCAACTGCGGCGGCCGCGATAACAGATATCGCGAGAGGAGTGAGGACGGGGACGGAAGAAGAGGAAGAGGAATGGGGGCGGAGCACGGGCGATGAGGCGGCTGTGGCCAATCCCAGCTATGAACCGTATAAGGTAGGGGGGTACGGTAGGAGTGAATATGAGGATATGCTGTAGGGGATATCGGGTATACTGTAGGGGGATATATCAATTGTCACGTTTTTTTTTTCATTTGAATCGATGTGATTTTATGAAACGATGGTTTCTCGAGACTTTTGATGGTTCATTTCAGAGGCTGGTCAATTCTTTTCATCCCGGTCCCCTGCCTCGTGAGCCTCCCGTCATTCCTCCACGCAATGGAGGAGTGATGATCACCAAGTGACCGCGACGCGTCTCCCGTCAGACGCGTTGCGTCTGCGCAAATGATTACTGTATGTACGTAGATTGCCGCGCATAGATGATTACCATATATGAGATGAGTTAGAGAGTTTCGCCCCCCCCCTTTATCGATGACGGATCCGATCAGGTTATCGTTATTATTATTTGTTGTATATTCCCCGAGCCGCCAGTCAATTTTTAGGTCTTTGCTTGTCTTATTCCCGATTCGTGATTACGTTGTTCATGTAGTATAGAAGAGAAGTTTTAGATTACTGTCCCTAGAAGCGCGTAGACGCTATGCTAACATTTACCAGAGAAGTGGCTTGGCTTCTCCAGCCCCTTTCGTACGTATATCCGTAGATCGGCCTTTCACGGGGAAATCTTTCAATATCCGAGCGGTTTATCCCATCCCGATAATAGGGGTTATGCATGCTGTCAAATGCTCCACAACGCTTACGCTTTGCAGTTTGTACCTTATAGTTCTTTCATTGCTCTCCTTTGACTCCTTTGACCAGTATTTGTCCAACCCTTCAAAACCTAGTATGCTTCGAGAGACAAATTCCATTTATCCATTTACTACTAACCCTCATTGTATAGTCTGAGATATAGTACTAAAGAGATGAACTAACAAGAGCTAATAAGCACAAAAGCACAAGAGAAAGCGACAAAAGACAGTGACAGACACACACACACAAACAAAGCACAAACGTACAGACAAATTGATTGCTCAAACGGGTAGGCGTGAGTTGGTGGATTTTCTTTCTATGTTTTTTTGTTTCCTTTCATGGATTGTCCGAGTATCGTCGCCCCTCACATTTGACATGTTGAACTTTGCTTTCGGATAAACGCATTTGTTCGATGCATGCCATGGAATACGGTCGTTCAACTATCAGGGTCACACACCCTCTCGACATAACTCTTGAACATGTCGTGTCGTGATTCCCCTCTTTTCTTTTCGCGCCATTTTCTGTATTTGAATCGCTCTCTGCATTTTCGTAATGGTGTGATGGTTAAGAATCTGACAGATGTGGATCGCTGTGCTCCTTAGGATTGATAGATGAACAGTGAGAGAATGCGGAATGGTCGCGAGCATGATTTGAGATACGTTCGCATATAGTAATGTGTAATGTATAGAATCTAATCAAGAATGTTTTGCTCTAGACATTCTCTAGACTTTCATATCGAAGCTTTATGGAGCTGAAACATTGATGGAAAATTGGCTTGCCAACGGAGTCTTTGTGTCTGTGTGTCTGTACGGTGGTTTCCAGGCAAAATGGCGGCGATTGTGCATTACGATTGCTCGGAGACGGCACACAGACACACAGAATGAATAGGGGAGAAAGATGGGAAGGGGAGGGCATAAACATTAATCACCCCCTACATTTCCAGCACGAATGCTCTTTAAGCGGAGCGAATCTAAAGAAAGCTTTTTTTTGTCTGATTCAACTTGCTGTATGACGCGTGAAATATCAAAAGACAATTTTTTGAGCTCGCCATTACTTGCGCTTCTTTTAGATCGAGGCTTCATTGTGATTGCTAGAATTGGAGAAAAACTCTTTGCTATCACAAATTTATTTTCGACACATTATGGGACTTTTCTTTCTACTTACTTAGTCCTCCCTGTCACAGTGAGTTTGCATTGTGTCTGAGCTTTACTGGTGATAGATAAGGAATGGCGCGGCTCTTCCGTAAGAATAACACGCATTCCACTGCGCAACGCCTATCTATCACTTAGAACAATACTTTATCGATGCTATGTATTTATCTGTACAACACATAGTGATAGCCGTATTCCATGGGGATAACTACTACCGTCAGTTGCCATCATTCCTATTTCTAAAACAAATATGGCGCTATTATAGCAATTTTCGACCCAGTTTCTCACTTCTCCTAGCTTCTGCGTAATATGCGATTTGAAATCTCTAATAATAGGAATGCGACAACTAACGGAACGTTTACCTCAACCACAATATGATTATGGTCCCCACCAAGGGGGAGGTCCCCCTCCCCCTCCTCCTCCCATTCCCTCTCCCTCATCGAACATCCACGGTGGAGGGTGGTGATGATGGTGATGATGCCACGCCCACCACGGTCGGTGGTGGTGGTGGTGGTGGTGGTGGTGTCCATGGGGTAGCCACTCCTCGTCCGGTGGAGGTAGCCAATCTTAATTTTGTTTTCTTAAAATAAATAATTTACATTTCGTAGTATAATATTTAACAATATAAAAAAATTGAAAAGTTACTGTAGCCAATCGTCGGCTACGGTAACTCCGAGGGTATTGACGTGGGCTTTGGGATGCGTGAGTTTTGCGCGAAATGCAGTGAAATGGGCTTTTGCAGGTTTGAAGGTGTGGTGTAATGCTTGGTCTGTTGGTGCATCTTTCACACTGCATCTTTTCTCTCTTGCTGCAGCTCTATGGTTGGGTCCAATGTGCTATCTCTTTCCACTTGAAAGCATCTATTTTCCTATTTCTATGTTCACGTGTTTCTTCTACGGACGGTCTCCGATGTAGGTAATTGATCTGTCCCTTCTCTCTATCCTTGCCCCGAGAGTACACTCGATCACTTGGCACTTTGCCCAAGGGAAGGGGGAATAGAAGGGGGCAGGTGTTCCCCCCTTCGAACCTTCCCTTATCTCTCCTCTCTTTACGTTCATCGTTTAAGTTGTGCTTTGCCTCTTTGCGTTTTCAAACGAACTTTCAAATAAGCCCCACTAGAGTTTGAAAATCTTTTTACCCGAATCTCTTCATTCTCTCCAGCTCAGGTTCATTTGCGGCCAACTTTAGAACTTTTCCCACTAGAGAGATTCCCACTTTCCCACTGCTTTTGCCCACATTTCTCACTAAAGTGTTGGTAGTAATCCATCCAGCCTACCTCCACCCCCTCCATTCCAGCCTCCTTGATCGACGACGGGCGGTGGAGCGACTACGGGACGCGGAGCGACCACAACGCGTCGCGTGCTCGTCACTGGAACTTGACCAGCGTTCGTCTTTGATCTGTGATCTTTGCACTCTGATCTTTGATCTCTAATCTAATTGAATTTGCCTCTCCTCCACCGTCTTTGCTAGCGCAAGAGTGCGGACAATTACGCCGAAAAAGCAGTAAAACGAGCGAAAATGGATGACTTGTTCGGGGAACGTGCGATAGGAGAAAGATGAGAACAACGGGGAGAGATGGGGGGAGGGGGGGGGGGAGGGGAGATCGACTAGTTGGTTGAGTGATGGGTCAGCTGAAGTGATTCGAAGCAATTAGGGAATACACGCGCGTGGCACAGATCAGCCACTATTGGGGGGGGGGAATTACCGCCAATTTATTGGGATTTGAGGCGCACTGCCTTATTTTAGAGACTATGCTTTAGTTATACGATTAGGTGTATCTGTGTGATGATGATAACACAAAATGGAATAGTAGATCTGCCGATATGTCTAGATTGTAGTTTAGCTACACTTGAAACTGACTCCGTCTGGGCGCCGCTGGTGCAGGGGCTGGTCTGGGAGCGGGGGGAGGGGGTGCGGGTGCGGGGGATGGTGGAGCGAACGAGGGAGCGGGCAGCGAGGTACTGGGCACGTCTGCAATGTGATTATATTATAGTTATTTATTGCTTTTATTTCACAGATAGAAAAAAGTAATGAATCCTGCATCATTAGTTATTAGCTGCAAGACTCTTGCAGCAGAGTATGGAAGTAGAATCATTTAATACCGTAATTGGCGCACAATTGCATAGCGAGAGAGGGAAGGGCGTGAAAGAGATTGTCTGGAATTTGAATAAATGGCGATTCCACTTACTCGTAGATGGGGGGAGGGCTCCCGGGGGCGTCCGTACGGGCGCAGCGCCCGGGGGCGCGCGACGCACGCGCGTCGACGACGCGTCGCGTCTCACGAGGGGCGCCGGAGGCACTCAAAGCATGCATTTGCGTGGGACTACAACCCTATATTGGCCCGCATTCGATGTACCCGTTTTCAACTAGCTAATAAGCTTGGTAAACCAGAATTCAGGGAAAATTCGGTATGGTCCCATATTTGATGATTTTTGTATACTGGTAGCTTACCAGGAAGCTTACCTAGCTCTGTCGCAGCGAAGACGACTAGGAAAAGGAGAGAAGGCAGCGCACGGCCGACCGGCATTGGGGTATTACGGGAACATTGACGGAAGGGAAAGGGGGGAAAGAAGAGGGGGAGGGGGATGATTGAATGAGAAAACGGAGACGAGAGAAGAAGGAGAAGATCGGGTGAGAGTTGGAGTAGAGTCGGAGGGGGCTAAGATACTGGTTAGAGGAGCAAAGGAGTTGATAAGAGAAGGGGGGTGAGATGAGTAATGATGAATTGGTGTACAATGGGGACGTGGGAGAGGGAATGGATCGTGATCGGACGGTTGGATGGCTACGCTGCGCTAGAACGTTCGTTCGAATTATCCCGAATTGTCTCTGCGTCTCTCGAATTTCCACGCTCTCTCGCCGTCCACTCTCATGTTTTCTACTTGTGGTCTGTAGAAATTTAGCTTCCTAGCGCTTCTCGCTCGCACAGATACACTTATCTGTTGCATCTGTGTATCGCTGCTCTCCATGTTGTTGTACGACGTACTTGTCACAAGCTATCTTTCCTTTTGATCTCTTAAGGCGAGCGCATTGTGGGTGTAGTCTTACAATTAGTGGAGTAGAGACTGTTCATCTTAGTAGGAGTTAGTCAGATTATTATTGCCTTGGACCAATTTGGATAAGGGACGCTCCCCTTTTTAGACCCTTTTTCAATTGTAACTAGAGCTTCAGCATAGTTAGCTGATACTCTTGAAGGTTCTTGTTAGTCAAAAGTGGTGTGTGTGTGTGTGTGTGTGTGTTTTGGGTAGCTTTCAAGCTGTTTGCTCACCTCTGACCAAGTCAGCCAATAAAAATGATATCCGTTCAGGACTCTCCCACCGTACCCACCCACCCACCCACCTACCTACCTACCGTATCCTTTACCGTATCCGGCCAATCGTTCGATGTCATGATGTTCGGGCGGGTTAATGGCGTTGTGTTCACGGTTCTGCTCTTCATAACCTCCTTCCTCGGATCGATCTTCATCCTCATTCCCTTCGTACCGCTCGCATACGCACTGCCTAAGGTAACAACAGCTTTTGGGAAATCATAGATATATTTTTCATCTAATTATAAGGCTATTATTCAGGGTTGAAACCTATGGTTTTCAAAGCAAGCACTTTGTCAACACGTGTAATTAATTCTTTATCCGCTTAGGTGTGGCGAAACACGGCTGATCGGCTGGTTGGGTACTGGCTAACCTTCCCCGCGGTGAGTCTGTTTTCTCGCATGTTTAGAGGCGGCGGACGATTGGGGACTGTAATGTATTGCAATTACTACTGGCTCGCACTAAGCTAGTTTCCTGCAATCATCTTAGTTACGGTACTGGGTTGTCATTGTGGCTATGACGCGGACAAGAAACTCTGATAGCTTGCAAATGCGTAGGATCGGATCGGATTCACCGATCTGGGCGTACTGCTGGTCTGATAGCATGCTTTCCCCAGCATTTAGCATTGATGCTTTCATTATGTAGTATCGTACCACCAACAATTCGTTCATGCGTGACATTTGTGAGTGTGCAATTGCAGTCGATGTGTTCGTTTGTGTACGGCGTGCGGTTTCACGTGACGGGAGACCTGATACGGAGGAACGAGCCGGCCATTCTGCTGATGAACCATAGGACACGGTGTGTTATTAAGGGG
>LS880748.1:80104-92757 GCA_900490955.1 Micoletzkya japonica | reverse complement strand
CACCACTTCCATCCTTCCCTACCAGTTTCCTTATCTCTTTGTTCTTCTCTCCCTTCCTCCGCCTCTTCCCCTTCCATATCAAGATGTTCTGTCGAATGTTGACTAGGCTACTAGGCATGGACGCCCTCAGTACACATGTTATTATGGAGTAGTACTTTCAAAGTTCGCGTATTTTGCACATTAATATTTTAGTGTGCATTCAGCCTGGTTCCTGGACAATGCTTAGAACGGCTGACCCTCAAGCTTACAGTACCTAAGGTATCAAAGTTAGTGCTTGAAATTGTTCAGCAACTTCACACTAGCTTAGAGGCTATTTAAATCTATTCTAGCTTACTGCGCTTGGAAAATCATTATTCTTTTTCATGCTTCTCATTCTCTCTCTCTCTCGGTCTCATAAAGTGCTTGAACGGCGGTGGTTTTAAGCCCTACAATTTGCCATCGTTTCTACCTATAGCCACGCGTGAAATCATCTCCAACAGAGTCTGTCTGTCTGTCTGTCTGTCTGTTTATCCCCATTTCCCCCCTCGTGTGTGTGTGTGTGTGTGTGTCTGTCACGCCTCTCTTTCGCACGGGCAGCGCGCTACAATTCGGTGTGCTCGCGTAGTCGCGATTTGCGCGGCCAAGGTTTGGGGGGGAGGGAATGGAGGGAATGGACCGTACTCTGGTATTGGCGCCCCATCATGCGTGAAAGGGGACAGAAATGACTGCTCATCCTCCGTATGGGTCCATCATGGGCAACAGATATTTGCCACTTTCTCAAGGGACCCATCATGGGCTCCAATACCGGAGATAGGCGCGCACCATACACGGGCGAGTGTTGTCCGAACATTTCTGCAGGCTACCGTAAATAATTGGAGAAAACCAAAAGCACAGCCATCCTAAGAAGTGTTTTGCACTATGATTTTCGCTAGGGTAGGCACCCATCCCGTACCGTCCGTCCGATCGGACAATCACGCCCACCACGTACGATTACAACCTACATCTAACTGTGGGACAGCGCTTCCCTTTAGAGAGCCGATACCGTAGTCAGATTTTGGCTTAAGAATCCATTCTCAATACGCGTCACGTACGCGTCGCGGTTCGCCACTCGCTGTGCATTTTAAATGTTTTGTGCGCGTTGATTTAAACGGTCGTGCCCACGTATGGCAAGCAAGCAACCACAGATGGGCACGGTTGCAGGTGATACCGTGGTTGGGTAGCTTGCTGCACAATTTTAGCTAGTATTGGGTAGACTACTGCAAAAGAAAAGCAGAACTATTCTCGTCGGTAGTTACGCATGGGTGGGCTACTGCAGTAAGATACCAGCAAATCCTGCCCATCTATGGTATTGACGGTGTATCTATCTGTATCTACGCAGCGTTTTGCCTGTCCGTGTTCCGAAATTGAAAATGTCTCTGCGTCTCTCCAATTTCCATGCTCTCTCGCCTCTACTCTCTTAATTTGCATATGAATGTATTCTACGCAGCATAATGCTGTGATCTATCTCTCTGTCCGTATACTGCCATTCCACAGCCTTATAACTCATACCCTGTAGGGTCTACTGGTAGCTTGCCGCAATGGTCCTACCGTATGCACGAATCTCGAAACTAGACAAATGGCTTTTTCTTTGCTGTGGGCGGACCAGTATCTGGAAAAGTTCTGAAGTTCGCTGCGTCGGTAATACGAGATTATTCAGAAACCTGTGGTTATCGTTGCCATTTGCCTCCGTCTGCTCATAGGGTGCTTGTTTGCTTGTAGCTACAATATAGTTTGCGTATTCTCGCAAAGTACAGTAGGTTATTGATGCATATGTGAACAAGGTCTGCGGGTACTGTAGAGATATTGCATACACGCATATAAGACCCGTGGAACTAAAAAGGCGGAATGGTATCTTGGCACAGTAACAAAATGCCGAGATTACACCTGCATTCTTGGCATTTTGTTACTGTGCCAAGATACCATTCTGACTTTCTAGTTCCACGGGTCTTATATCTTTGTGAATGCTTGTGGTTTTGTGAAAAGAGTCCAGCGTGATTTGTATTGCAGTAAATCTCATACTCTGTGTTGATCTCTCCAATGTGATCCCTCCCGTGCCTTTATCCAATCGTATCCCCCTATCGCCCTCCATCTCCTTCCTCATTCCTTCTCTGCCCTCTCCTCATAGGTTCTGTCCTTGAGTCTGCCACAATCTGTCACTATCACCCCCTTTGTATCTCTCGTCTATTCTCTCTGTTCCATGCACCTCTTACATCACTTTACTCCTCCGCGGTTCTCTCGATTTCGCTTCTCTATACGTTCTCAGCAATCTCGTCTTTCCTTCCCAATTTGCCCCGTTCTCTCCATTGCATCATATTGGTGCGTCCGTCTTTCACTGATAGGCTTTGGAATTGTTTGATTGCTTGCCTTTGGAGTCCACCATTACAGATTGAATGATTGAATGAATGTACGATAGAGCGGGCTGTGTTTTCATTTTCAATAGCTGAACTTGGTGAGCACTTCCTAGACTCATCAAATTCGAGTTTGTTCATTTTAAGGGTATGTATGGTTTCGTGGCATAGAAGATCGTACGCGGAAGCAATGATGATAGGGAAGACGTTGTTCGTTTGTAAATCTTCTAATTTTCCTTCTCTGTGCAATCTTTCAGTGACTTTCCCTGCGGAGCCTGACTCAGCCTAGTTTCCAATTCTCAGAAAAAAAGGCTTTCCTGAAGTAGTTGGTTCCATTTCCTCTGCTTCTCTTCCTATCATCAATCCATCCCTCTTTCTGTATGCGCTATTCATGGCTCTCTCTGTGGTTAAGCTCACCACAAGGTCCTCCTGTTGCGTAGAATAGAATCATATGCAAATTAGGAGAGTGGGGGCGAGAGAGCATGGAAACTGGAGAGACGCAGAGACATTTCGCAATTTCGGAACGCGGACTGGTAAAACGTCGTGCTCAGCGTGTGTGTGTGTGTGTGTGTGTGTACCTGTAATAGCTGCACGTCTCATTTCGGTATATTCCATGACCAAACTCGTGATTCCCTGGAAATGCAGTAGCAAACTATTGCTAATTATCGGTTCAGGTCGGAGTCTCAACCATGGGAAAGGGAGAGCCGCCGACCATCGCACCGGGAGACCAGCCCTTGTGGTGAGTGTTGCGTAGGATTCTCAGGTTATTTCTCTGTTCTGTTTCACGGCCCTGTAAATGGCTGTACGCTCACTGTCAGCCGGACGACCGTACCGGTCGTTTGGAATGGCGTTCAAAATTTCGCGCCCAGCGTGCTACAGTATCTAGCAGAATATGTTTTCCGTTCAAGACCCAACCGGGTGCGGTTGAGGTACCGTGCCCGCGGCTGGCTGCTGTGTCTGGTGCTGCTCGGGTCGTCGTTCATGGGAGCCCTGTTCATCCTCACCCCCCTCCTCCCCCTCCTCTTCCTCTCTCCCTACCAGTGGCGACGGCTCGTCGACCGTCTCGTCGGCATTTGGGTCGCCATGCCGGGGGTGGGTGGTTGAGGGGCGATTACGGTACTGCGGTAGATACGGTAGAGCGACGGCTATCTCCTTCCTATTCGTGGCGAGAGAGCTGATTGTAAGAGGTACGCAGAGGATGCAGACGAAACTGTTTTTTTTTGTGACTACCGCCTTTGCCTTGGTAGTGTTGAATCTAGAAAAGTTGAACCGCTCATAAATAGACGATTGGGAATAGCATTGGCATAAGATAGTGAGGAGTGGCTAGCTAGCCTAGTGCGTCGCCTAATTCGGGATTGAGGAGAGGAAGCTTTTGATGGTATAACCTTTGAGGACGTTAACCAACTACCGTATACTTTTATTTTACTTTATCATTATGGGGTGTAATGATAAAGTAAAATAAAAGTATACGGTAGTTGGTTAACGTCCTCCTTTTTCTGAGATCGAGAGAGTTGTGGAAAGCAGATCGCGCACCTTGCTTGCATACCCTAAATAGCACTAAAATAGTGGCTGCCGTACAACAAAATTGTAATAGTTGAATGCCACCTAATGACCTGTGATTCAGACGCTACTCGAGTACCTGTGGGGAGCTCGGGTTCGGGTGGTCGGGCACAAGATCGAGCATGCCGACCCCGCCCTGATCATCATGAACCACCGAACGAGGTATACGGTAGTCGACGGTGGTACGGTAGTATGGGGGTACGGTAGTAGGGGGGAGGGGTGGACTGATATCACTATTCGTAAAGGATATTTTGAGAAAATAGGGCCGCCAGTGTTTGCGAAAGCCTACCAAGAGGGAAATATGGTTCTGTTCGGAATGGCTCTCCGTAGATTCAAAAGAGACTCACCCACCCCTTCCTTACCGTATCCCCTTTATTACTTCGTTCCACTCGTGTTTCATCTTCTCACTTTAATTGCTGATGCACACTCGCGGTAATAAATTATTCTCCTTCATGAATATTATTATTATTATTGTTTTCCGTCAAAAAGATTATTATTTTCCCTCATAAATATAATTATTTTCGCCTCTTAGACTGGACTGGCTCTTCTTCTGGACGGCCCTGTTCACTATCGATCCCTGGCTACTAGTCTCGGAGAAGATCACCCTCAAGGGCATTCTCAAATATGTCCCGGGCGCCGGTGAGTACGGTAGTTGCCATTATGGATAGAGTATGCCATTCGGGCATTTTAGATGTACATGTTTCATACATCATTCGTAACACCACAAGCAGCGAAACATATTGGTCAAAAAGACCCGAATGGAATGCTCTACATCAGTCGTCTCATTCCTACTAACGACGAGAGAGCGAAGCGGTACGAAGAGATTCCAGACAAAATGGGAATACGTTTACTGGCGGAGCCTTTTGGTCGATACTAGTACTAGATGCTGCTTGCCTGGGCTGTACGGTAGCGAGGAATGCCTGCCACGAATTAGGGCTATAGGGTATTATGCGAGGTCAGCCTAATCAATTTCCTCTGACAAATACATTGCCTACCACGTGACCGGACAGCCCGTGGCCGTGTCTGGCGATGATACTGTGCTTCTAAATAAATACCAATCGTCTCTCCAGGCTGGGCAATGGGCTGCAATGCCTTCATCTTCCTGGATCGCTCTTTTGAGACCGACAAGACAAAGATCGACCGAATGATCGACTACTACTCCAATTCGGGATTCAACTATCAGGCAAACTTAATTCCTTTAATGTCTCTTGTTTGAATGGTTTACGTGGTCTGTGCTTTTAGCCACGCTAAGCGTTCGCCACTTTTGTAGACGTTTTTTCGCCTGCTCGGACGTTTAAAAAAAGAAAGCAAATATGCCCTTCCAGGCATAAGGAAATAAATAGATAAAAATATGATATGCGTATATTTTTCGTTTGCAACCCAGCATATTTGCACGCACTGGAGCTTTTTGAGGGTAGTGTTTCAAGGTTTCTCCATTCCCAATAATGCTCAAAGGGATAGATTACCTATTTTAGACCGGGAAACATAACCATCAAAAGGGTACACATTAATTGCTCTATTGAAGATGCTTCTCTTTCCCGAGGGCACGGACAAGTGCCCGTTGGCAACAGCACGCAGTGAGAAGTTTGCGGCGAAGATGGTAAGAGCGGGGACGACTGGGGCGAAATCCGGGTTTGCTCTTATCTAGAGCTTTGCCATCATCGAGATCATAGAGAACCGTTAACTGTACTCGCATGCAGGGTCTCGCTCACTACGACTACGTGCTCCATCCTCGAACCACCGGATTCGTGCATATTGTACAGAGAATGCGGCAGAATGGGTACATCAAGTGGCTGTATGATGTTACTGTCGGGTAAGTGATTCGAAATGTGAGTGATTCGAAAAAAAATATTATGCAACGATCAATTATTTGAGACAATGCAAAAACTATTTCATGGTTGTATCCTATGGTAAAACGCGTTATCAAAGATTTTTGATCAGCATTATGGAGAGTATAATAATACAAGACTGTTCCATTGCAGCTTCAACGACTCAATCGTGCAATCGGAGGTGGAATTGGTGACGCACGGACTGGCACCGACTGACATACATTATCAGGTTGGGGATAAGGGATTGCAATGGCCATGGTTGGGTAGCTTACTGCGATTTTAATTTTTTTTGAAGTTTTTCAAAGTATATCACTATTGACAAAGGCTAGCGCCTTCGCAAGCTACCTTTGGCTAAATATCTGATCTTTGATCTTTGCTCTTCTTCAGGTTGTCAAGATTCCGATTGATTCCCTACCCGAGGACGATGCCGGTCTGGCCACGTGGTTGACCGATCATTGGGCCAAGAAGGAGGAGAAGCTGAGAGAGTACGGTAGTTGAGGGCTATCGTGAACTGAAAGATTAGCTTTGAGCTATGGATTGTTAGTAAGCAAACAAGCTCTTGTGACCTACACCGAATAGGATGGATGTGGATTTTTTTCGTATTTGATTCCTCTGCGAACTTTTACGTTATCACAATAGATTTTTTCAAGCCTTTTTGTGTGTGATGTCCACGCTAGAACAGAACAAACTATTATCCATAGTTTCAATCTAGCTATTTTTTCAGATTTTACACTCGAGGCAATCAGGACGTGTCGACGTTCCCGATTCCAGAGGGAGGACAAGAATATAAGTTAGTCTCTTCATTATTACTTTCCTTGTAATTCATCTTTTCAAGCCTTTTTGTGGGTCCTTCATTCGTTATGCTGGGATAACGCCAAACTCCAAGTATAGCCATTGAAACGATACAAACCGTCTTGCCGCAGGCCATAGTAATAATGAAGATAAAGATGTGCGATTAATGGATGACTTATCAGACTGACGTCATCGTTGACGGATGGCCGTATCTTCATCGTTGTGTTCTGGACACTCGTCTTCGTCATGTGGACCTACTTCGCCTTCGCCGTTAAGGTAAGCACTTTTCAGTGGATACTTGGGTTTGAAAACCAAGTGTGCGTATGTTTGCATCTCATTCTTTCATGTCTGAATGGGATTAAATAGCTTGGTTTTAATTTTTACACACTTTGACCTTGGCCAAAGGCCGAGAAACGACCTTTTGGCTAACAATAAGATTTCGAGAGAGATTAATATAGTGGATTAAAAAGATCCGTCGCAAAATCATTCCGAATATGAGGCGAGAGAGTGTGCAAAAGTGAGAGAATTAGACGCATTTTGGAACGGATGAAACCTGATGGATTCGGTTCATTCCCCACTATATCGATGAATGTAGTAATACGTTTCTCTGTTAAGGGAGTCGCGGTCCTCGGTGCGCTGTCCATTCTCTTCTTCGTCGCTGCTCACAAGGTGTACGGTGGAGTGGAGTGGCTGGCGATCGATCGGGCGGAGGCCCATCGCCGTTCGCTCAAGCAAGAATAGCCGGACTAGAGAGCCTGGGAGCCTGGGGCTAGCAAACCTTTTCAAGGGTTAGGAGTCACAGCATAATCGGGAATAGAAGCACCATACCTCTTTGTGGTAAATGACCTGAAGTTCTTTCTGGTTTGCCGGCCCTTATTCAGATGTGTTTTCCCCCCTTTCCTCCTGGTCGATTCCGTTGTCTCGTTCTCATAACCAAAGTTATGCATTTAAACGTATGTGTAGGTCTAATCGCAGTTTAGAAAGAGCACAAAACTTTATTTCCCATTGTCGGACGATTCGGGTTTTATCTCATGCTAGCGTATGGATGGTAGCTTGCTTGCCTATTGAAATGGTTGAAATGGTGTTTCTGTATCGCGGTTGAGCATTCATGTCTTATAGTATTACAGTAGAGTGATGAATTTTAGAGATTATGATGATTGTAATGCTGTATTTTATACGCCTACTACTCATTTTCTAAATTACTGTTGCGACGTATTCCGATGTTTCAACTCCCTCAAGTGATTATACCGTATTCCTTTCCGTTCATAGGTCTCCATTATACTTTCCTATTTCCTCAAAGCAGCCGGTTGTGTCACTTTGTGTTCAGTAGGTGCCTCGTTTGTTGCATCTTCTTACCCTATAGTGCTCTTATACTCTTCTGTTCTACCGCGGATACTCGGATCTTCTTTAATCAAAGAAATAGTTAGATCGATTTCAATACTCAATGCTTGCATTATGGATCGTGTCCTTACAAGCATCAATAAGTATTGGTAGTACCCTCTCGTGACTTGTGAGCTGTAATTTCAAAAAAATAAATGAGCTTATTGTCTGTTTGACTCGTTATGCGCATCTAAAGCGAGCTACTTTGAGTAATTCAAAATCTCGCTCAGCTCTCCAAGCATTTCCAAGGCGTTTTATTTAGACTATGACCTCTCGATTTCTACATCACAAATGTGTCCAGGCCACGTTCAGAACAGTACAGTGCGTATGCAGTTCGTAATCATATGCGTCGTATAGGGCAATGAACTTAAAGGTGGATGGGATGGGTACGTTAAACGGTCGGGAACGGATCGCCAGCTGCGTAACGGAACGCCGCTACTCTTTTGTTTGCCGAGACTGAACTGTAATGGATGTATGAGTCAGCGCACGTCTGGTAGTAGTGATAGAACTCGAGCGCTCCGAGCTCTTACGAAACTAGTCTAAAATTCTAAATTGTATATTTCATGCCGATAGGATTGGCTGCTGAACAGCATGGTAGTTGTGTAGAATACGCACGTTGTAGGATGATGTTATAGCGTAGTCTGTATACGGATCGTCACTTTAGCTGTTCAGCCTTGCCAGCCCCACAAACTATAGAGCATTCTCCGTGCGTATGGCAAAAGTGCAGGCAGTCGGACCGCAATCTCTCCGGCATATAAACAGAAAGCAGACGGCGATGGACGGCAGCACAGCCGTCTATCCAGTATGAGTGCTTCCGTGGGGAAATGTTTTTTTTCAATTAAAAAAATATTTTCATTTGCAAGTACAACACATGGCGATGCACTCTGCATTGCTCATCGTTCTGCTCTTCACAGCCGGTGTCCACTCGCTCACTTGCCAGAACGGATACTCGATTGGAGGCAGGGCTTTGCTTGCTTTCTTTAAGGCTAATGAGTTACGATGTTGATTTTATGCTTAGGCTTTAAGTGAGCGGAATCACTAGGTGGATTTCATCCGAACTTTCGCTTGTTAGGTACTTGAAGCCTCTGATCGACGCACTATGTTCTAAATGTTAAGCGAACGAGCCAAAATGTATGGGATGAATCTTTTCCCTGCGAGAATTCCTACCGATATCAGGATTAATTTTCGACATCTCGTTCGCTTAACATTTGCATTGCGGAACATTGTGGATCATTGTGGACGCGATACTTATGGTTTAGCCAACCCGACCCTCAGTTCGTCAACTAATGCGCTCATTCAGCTTGCGTCTCGGGAACCTGCTCGACGGCTGGTGCCACGTGCATAGGAACGACGTGCTGCCGTGCTGGAGGAGTCATTACGGGATGTGGGTGCTCACAAGGGCTAGCTAGCATTGTCCGCATATTCTTACAGCTGCCTTACATAATAGAGGAAATTAAAAGCCAACAATTGTGTCTTACGTGTGGGCATGGCATAGCGCATCTCTTTTTGAGCCTTTCTACTCAGGAATGGCAATAGATCACGAGTCCCAATACCCTTCTTTTGAGGCGAAAGCTTCCATACAATGGATTCCTTAGAGCGTGCTCTCCCTCTGAGGACGGTATTCCCTTTAAGGCGTAGATCTGCTCAATCCGGCCACGGGCACCTCCGACTGTCCCTACCGTGCGTATCTGTGCACCAACTCGGTCTACTACACTCTCATGACGCAGCAATGCCCCGTGACTTGTGGACGGTGCGCAACGGGAAAGTAATGAAGCTCTCAATCGACTGACTTTAAGTAGTGGATAAAACGGTTTCCTAGCTTATTCTACTATATTCCAATCATAAAAGTAATTGCGGTTGTCTGAGGTTTCCCAGTCAGTGGTAGAGATGAAAGCCCGTTGGACTGTTTCATACTGGGTGATAATTCGCTAAAAGTCGTGTACCGTGTGTTCCACCCTCTCCCTCGTTCGTTGATTGGACTCGCATCTTCCATACCCGTCGTGATAAAACTGTTCTCCACCTTTCCCCCTGATGATTTGTCAACTGTGACACTTTGCAGTGATAGACAGAGGTAAAAGAGTTCGCTGTCTAATGTTTATCTCAATATGGTTAGATGGAAGGAAAACGGTGAAAACTAGAAAAGAACATCAAGCATGATTTATAATGTCGTATTGAGCTTTGGAGACAACGACGTATCCCCGATATAGCCGAGGCTTACCTTAGAAGTTATGTATATTTTATTTTTTTGAACTTCCTGGTATGGTTGAGGAAACTGTTCCGTCAGTTGCCTCATTACTACTTTCGACGAGAGAGCAGAGCGGTATGAAGAGAGTACAGACGAAGTAGGAATGAGTTTACTGACGGAACATTTTCGTCAATAACATGTTTCTTGAACTTTGGAAAAACGGTCAACAGAATAGAATCAAAATCCTTGTAAAAGATCCTTGCATAAAATACTTTTGCGTTCCTCACCGGATAGTGTATGCCACAGCAAGACGGTACAGCATGAAAGATTGTACACCAGGCAAAGAAAGAGGACCGTACAGTAAATGTTCTGAAAATTCAAATAATCTAGAATTCCCCTTTGTCTGACAATTTTTCCGGTTATATATGTTTCATACATAGACATCTATTCAGAGAAAGAGATAAATATGCCTACCGGGTTTATGAACTTGATCGTCTTTGCATCATCTTCTACCTCGCCTTCGGTCGCTCCTCAAGAGAGGAGGATTGAAATGTATATGACAATGTAACTTTTATTGTTTTTAATATTATACGTTGTTTATGTATTAGTGCACTACAAATGCGCCGGTAGCTCTTTGGCATACCTAGGGTAATATGCTCCTTTTTATTCGCTTTTTCTCTTTGTTCTCGCATTTCTCTGTGAAATCGCATAAATATTATCATTATTATTATTATTATTATTATTATTATTATTATTATTATTATTATTATTATTATTATTATTATTATTATTATTATTATTATTATTATTATTATTATTATTATTATTATTATTATTATTATTATATTACTTAAGGGGAAGCCAGCCACGGATGCCGCGAGAAGGACAGAACATAGGATGCTCTTAAGCATCTGCAAACCAAGGTTATATTAAGAAGTATTATTTACTTTTTGCGGCTATGTCAAGGAAGTGAAATAAACAGGTTCAGGTTATTAGACACACCGATCGCAGAGGTTGAAATGAAATAAGTGGGGGAACTGGCAGGGAACATTGACCACTCACCGTATTTATAAGCTGTCAACTGGTTTGCAGTTCCCCTCGCTCTTCCCATTTTTTTGCGCCGTTATCACAACTGATTGAGAAGAGAAGAGATACGACCCTCCTTTGGAGATAGAAAGTGATTACGTCGACAAGTTCTAATTATGCTTGTTGATTGTTTCATCACGTGAAAAACACGTGTACAAGAGAAAATAATCTAAGAAATTGGGTACTTGATCAAATGCGCATAGATCTGATTATACGGTAAAAATATATCGATATGTATTCATTGCGTCAATGCATTGGGCTTTTACCTTCAACACACCTTAACTATAAGTGTAGAATCCGGAAGACCTTGCAAGCCCAAAAACGTCATGGTGACCATAAGACGGAATATTTTATGATAAAAGTAATTTACCGGCTGACCGTGCTCAACTACGACTCATGTGAGCCGTTCTGAGAATTAATAACAAGGATGCATTAAATTTTATTAGCTGATGGTAGGGACCGCAGCGTTAGAGATGAAATTAACTTTTAGCGGGATATATTGGTACTAAATGCTCTGGCTGGGGGACCGGATCACGACGTTTTACCAGTCCGCGTTCCGAAATTGCGAATGTCTCACAGTAATTCGACACCAAGGCGAGTGCGGCAGTAGTGAGGTTTAGAGAACGTCGCCGTGGTGTGCCGCACCGACTTGCGGCGATTTTACCGAGTATGCTCATTTTTTTCGGTTTTTGCGTAATTGTGGGATTTGTTCCGCTGTTTGATGCTTTTAAATGATATAAGGGTCGTGTATGAACATATTAATGTGTACAGCTTAGCCATTTAGGCCTGCGCTCGCGCGTTGGCATGATTTATGTTGGGCTATTTTTAGAAAGTGGCTTATTTTTGGAAATGCGCTGGAATTATGGGCTGTTTTGTTGTTTATTAGTTCGAACTGGTCGAAATATTAAGACGTACGTTGGGGATTTTGGAAATTTTGAGTTTAAGGGAAGTTATGCTGATTTTAGTGATTTTTGGGCACCTTTAGAAACCTTGCTTATTTTTGGCCGTTTCATTATTTATCCACCTTTTGTGCTGTTATTATTATAGAATAGACCTAAATGAAGCGACGTACGTTGGGTTTTGTTGATTTTCGAATTTTTACTCGAGCTATGCTCTGTCGAAAATTGGCTGTTCAGGGCCAATTTTCGGCACATTTTTGGCCGCCTGAACCTAGGATATCGCGTCCTTTTGTCATGTTTTGATTTTTTCTATGCTCTAGTGGCCATTACTAGTATTTCGTAGGTGAAGGGATGCTCTGAGATGCATTTTTGGTAATTTTCCAAACAAATGATTGATATAGGCGAGTAGCGACCGACCAACAATTTTGCTCTCGTAAACTGTCCGTGTTTTGCTCACTTATTCTTCGCGTGGTCTGTCTAATGTAAGTATCATGTATTAAGCGAATTGTTTAGGGGTGGGCGGCGCCGCCGCGGTCCGCCTGCACGGTTGGATGCG
>LS880748.1:55899-66754 GCA_900490955.1 Micoletzkya japonica | reverse complement strand
CCACATCCCTACCTACAGTACCCCTTCCCCCACCTACAGTACCCCTTCCCCCACCTACAGTATTCCCTCCCCTCCTACCGTACCTCTCCCGGTCTCAAGGGTTGAGGGCCGTTCAGACTGTCTCCCTCGTACGAAGCGTTCTTGCGCAGGACATCGGGAGGGATGAATCTGGGAAAGAGGAAAATTAAAATAATGTGAAAACAAAAGAGAAATTAAACAATAAGTTTTATTGCCTCCTATACAAGAACAAGTTGCACGGATGGAGTATAACACTCGTATAACCAGGGGGGGGTCAAATAGAAGATTACCGTACACCTACCGTTTGAGCGAGAGTTCCTCCGAGTACCGAATGCCCAGGTCACGGCAGAGCTTCTGCGTCGCCTGCAAAGTGTTTACTATTATAGTAGTACCAGAAAAAAAGATAGATCTACCAGTCAATCTACTCTACTTAGCGGGGCTAAACTCAGTAAGTCTCGGCATTGGCAAATTGCCAGCCTAGGCTAGCCGGTTATTCGCCCGCCTGCATACTGTGTTAGGGCTATCGAGACAGGCTACGCAAAATTATCTTATCTTATCTAGGCTGGGAGAAAAAAAAAGTAGATAAACGAGTAGTTATGCTTATACGATACTGAACAGCGTACTAATGAAGCTGATGAGCGAAAGGAGAAACAGAAATAGTCTCTGCATTTCTTTTTGATCTTTGATCTTTGCCAAAAAATACCAACCTTGACGACGTTGACGGAGAAGTCGACGCGCGCGTCGATCAGCTGCATGTCCGGCAGCTGAATGCTGCAAGCAGAGAGTAGCGATCAGAGTTCAAAACTACAGAGATCAAAGATCAAAGACCAGACTAGACTCTAGTCCCGTACCGAGCCTCCTTATGCATGGGCGTGAACTCGAGCTTCGTGTCTGCCGTGATGCCCATCTGATCGAGGGTGGACCTGAAGTTTACAATATTTTTTTTACTTTAGAATTTAAGAATAGGCTCACATTTACCTTTAAAAAAAACTTCAATTGGTAGGCTGAATAATTTAAGCTTTTCCTACATTGATAGGCCTGTTTCTCAAAATATAATATGATGCGGAAGCTGTGTGCAATATGTATGGCTACAGCCCGCACTAACTACAACTTACTCTCATAATCTCTGTCTACCGTAACCCCTCCTACCGTATACCTCGTATGGTGCAGCCATCTCCGCTTATCCGGCCACCACAGAGCGTGATCGGACCAGTCGACGCTCACGTCTGCAATGATTACGGTACAATTACCACTATAGTCTAGTTTGTAGAATGCTTCAGACGCGTCAATATTGTCCATAATACGTGTCATTGCATTTAGCAACTAGCTAAACTAGTCTATTCCTGTCACAGCTTTTTCCTTCATTGCAAAACATCTAAACAAAGGAGCAAACAGCAAACAGTAAAGATATCAGTGGAGTTAGCCCATCACGTAGTTCACGTTCTTTCGCTCCGCAAGCAACATCCCTTTAATAGCCCCCCCCCCTCTGGTCATTCCTTATCTCATCCCCTTTCGCCATAGCCCCAATGTGGTCCATAATTCTCAGCTCCTAAATTCCCCAGGGAGCGTGCAATCATCGCCATCTCTCACAGAGACGGCTACCAGATTTCAGCGCTCCTACCCATGTCTATTAATGGCTGAAATAATATCTCACTTGCCTATAATTATCTGAATCTTCAAGAATAAAGTTTTCTTGAAATGCTAAAGAATCTGACAAACGTGCCCCCCCCCCCTTTGTGCTACCTCTTCCTTTTTTTCCCCGCCCTTCCTTCCCTTCTTATGACGCATATCGCCTTCCCCATTCACAGGTGGATGTTTCACCGCAGCATAAAAGGGGACTACCGCTATCAAAGCATGCCACAAAGCACGTATGGGAGCCGGTCCGAACTGCGGGCTAGAAGGTCCGTAACGGTCTCGATCATACGTGGGCACCGACCCGAAGTATGGGTGGTAGGCTCATATTTGTTCGGGATTTCACTTTGGTAGGCCTATATTTTCCAACAAAATTTCAATTGGTAGGCTTGATTTCGTACACTGGTAGGCCCGTTTCTCCAAATATTGCGGGGAAGGTTGCCCATGTATGGCTACGATCTTATTATCCCAGATTCGACAGGCTTACGGCACGCGTAAACCCTCATTTAAACGCAATTAGCAATTAACCCATTTTGCATACCGGTACCGTCAAATCAGGTAGGCCGAAAACCATAATTACTGACCTAAGAGCCTCCAGTCAACGTCTATTCCGGAGTCTATGAATCTACTCCCACCCCTCCTTCTGTACTATAATATTCGCCTCTGGTCACCCGATAGCTGCCCTGCTCCAATCTTCCTCCCCCTTCCTCACATTGCAATTCATCCCCCCCTATCCTTCCTTCCTTCCCCTCCCCATCCCCTCAGGCTATATCGCATGCTCCACGGGGCACCAACCACTGCACACACACACGCACACCACGCTTCCTAACACCTTTTCCGTGAGACCCCCGGGGGCCCATAAACTACGTGTCCTCCTCCTACATAGTAGTTAGACAAGTGGACGGGCTAAGGACTACCCTCATAAAAGAGCAAAATATCGAGAATATTTACTACAGTCGGGGTTATCTCACATCTAGTATTTCAGAGGTTATTTAGAGTTCGAAGCCAATTAAACTGTGCATTAATCATCCAAAACGTACTTCTGCCACTGTGTATCATCTACCCCTAACCCATAAGCAGCTTTGCAGTCTGTTCCCGTCTCTTGCTCTGCTCTTCTTCAGTCTCATCAAACACTATGACCCCTCTCCCCCCCCCCTATACCCTCTCTCGATTCCCTCCGATCCATTTCATCCCCCCTCTCCCTCCCCTGCCCTTTCTATCATTGTACGGACGCTGCGGGGCGTAAAACTATAAAGAAGAAGAGGACGAGAGCGCGTGCGCGATGAAGAGAGTCCAGAGAAGCAGAGACAGAGCGAGGGCGTAGGCGATAATGATAGGGATAAGGTGCTCTCTGCAGTCGCTATTCCTAACAGACCGGTGATACAAATCCCTGACTAAATTCAGCGCCTTCGCGAGCTGTATGAGAAAAAGTGTGAGTTTCTGTCAATCCCGACAAGGCTATTATTGCTTGCACCGGGACATGCGATCATGGCATAACGCAAAATGCTTAATGCTTGACCTCTTCTCGTGCCCTCAAGGCTTCTTCCCCCATCCCCCCCGGTCCTTTCCCGACACAACAACATGCAAGAGATGCACACACACACACACACAGGATCCATGAATGGCTAATGAGCGGTCCACGCGAGAGACCACGTGATAAGCAGAGCGCGCAGAGAAGCAGAGAGGGGCGAGAGAGCGGGCGACGATGAGAGACGCAGGGGCGGAAAAGGGGAGACAAGGCACACTTCACTCACGGAAGAGGAAGCAGCGGAGAGGAGCGCTTTGGGACGTTCATCTCTTATGAGCGTATCCCCCTCCCCCCCCCCCCCTCATTGGTGGAGCAGCTATACCGCGTAAACCGTCTCCGAAGGCTGGCAAACCGGGTATTTCTGGCGTACACGGGCGTGACTGTCCGGATCGGACGCCAGGAGATGGGTGCCTGCACCAACGACAAAGCCATGCAAAAAACCCGTGTTCGGACGGCTGCTCTTGATGTTCGCCAATTACGCAAGGCTGCCTGCAAAACCTCCTGGGACAACACTAACACCCACGGATGCTTTCTGGCGATTTCTCATCGCTCCACTTCATGATGAGAATAATTCTTCTAGTAATTCGCCCCCCTCCTGACATATTCACTCGTCGTTCCCTTACAAGCCTAGCGCCCTCAATTGTCGGGTCTCTCGGGAGACATAAAGAAGAGGGAGGGCATCGTGCAAAGTAAGTAACTGGAGTGTGTGTGTGGGGGGGGGGGCTCGGAGAGGTCATTTGTTGGCTCATCCCCCCTTAGGGGCCAGACAAGTCCCCTCCGGCTAGTACATACTTATCCTATTACACGGGCCAGCCCCATCGCTCGCATTCCCTTATTATCCCTCGTATTGATACAGCTTGTGAACGAAAAGGGGCTAAAGGGAACTTTATACTGTGAACATTTTCGGTCCTACTTCACATCATTGGATGAAGAAATAAAAGAGCTTCTCTGACCACGCTTAGTGCTAAAGCATCAAACCAGCTGATATGTGTGATTATCCTTATTTTTACATGTATAACTGAGGTTGATCTCTCAAGTTCCATCTCTCATCGATGATATATTCGTCTCGTACTCTTCTAGTACAATGGCAGAAGCTATCTCTCTCTCTTTAGTTCCCTTCGGGGCTGATAGTGTAAAGGGGAGAGAGGGAGCGCAGGGCTGAGTAGGCGGTGAAGCGAGAGAGAAGAGGAACAGCAGAGAGCGCAGGCAGCGAGAGCGACCGAGAGAGCGTGTGATAGGAGGAGAGCGCAGACAGTTAGAGGGACGAGAGAGTAGGCGGAGGGAGGAGAGGCGAGAGACGCAGAGGAGGGGAAGGCGATCGAAGCACCGCTATCAAAGAAGGCGAGCCCCCCAGGAAGCACTGCCGAACCGGCATTTAGAATCGCGATATACACCGTATGATGAATCACAAACTGAACGGCGGGGGGTATACGGTAGGAATGAGCGATAGTAATGATGAGGGTGAGTCAGGATTCCGCTTGGAGACAATCAACAGCTCATGACAGAAATGCACGAATAGTAACAGGAGATCAAAGATCACAAATACCAGATCAAAGATCACAAATGCAAAGATCAAAGATCAGGGACTCACCGATATCCTGTACGAGCTTGAGCATGACACCTCCGATGTGCTGGTCGCCTCGCACGTACAGGTTGCGCTGAATCCGGAAGTTCAGAGATCAAAGATCAACATCCAAAGATCAAGGACGCGTACAGCACCCAAAGGAGTTCAATGGAATTGCTTCTCTAGCAACGCAAAAAAGCAATGAAACATTAGGAAAACTATTTTTTTAAAATTAAAATGGACGGCAGCAATTGTACGCTGCGCAAGATTGGTGAAATAGCAGATAAGATAAAAAGACAACTAAGGCGAAGCACTGTTCTCGTAGCTGATCGGCTGTCAAAGCTAGCATTCTTTCGCACCTAACAATTCGATGGCAATGCGATACAAGCTAGGCAAACTTGCCTTCAGTAGCTACGCTCAAATGGATATAGATGTGGCATAATTTCGTAGTGTAAATTAGATATTAATTCAGTTAAGCAATGAAACGTACGGTACACAAATAACGTTGCCTGCCCTAATTATCCCCCCCCCAACCTGTATATTCATGTCGGTGACCAGAATGGCCAGAGGCCACATGCCATCGTTGACCGCGAACGACGGCTCCACCAGATGCATGATCCCCCGATTTAGACCCCTGAAATTTGCATATTCAAATTTAAAAAAAGAACTAAAAATTTAAAATACAGTAAAAGTCGTGAAAACTGAGCAAAGGCTCATTAAGGACGCGGTAGCGGCGACGATTTATTGCTACGTGTGGCTAGAAAGGACCTCTGGGCAGGTAAAGACGAGCGGTTCGAACAGTTGTTGCACACTTGCAGGAGAAGAGGGCGAGCGCTCCGCCTCCACTTGGCTAAGTGCCAGCGGGCCGGGTTATTCCGCCTAGAGCCCGGACCGCACCACGGCTGAAGCCAGGCCCGGCCCCTCGTGTGCCATGGTTTTGTGCGTAGTCTGTAAGCGGCAACGTGAGAGGTATTATCGTCACCTTTCTTATCGTCGCACACCAGACAACATTTTGAACTGAATGACAGCATTCAAAAATACACTGTGAATTATACACCAATGGACTGGTGTCAACTTGAAAGAACACTAGCCATTTGAGGTAGGTAAACGAGGATTCGAATTTACCTCATGAAGCGTAAGCTGGGAAATTTTGCTAAATGTGTGCAGCAAAGATACAATAAAATACACTCACACCAGGCCTGGCGGATAAGGCAATGCAATGCATTGGATACTATCATTGGATATTTACGCAATGGATACTATTTATGTGCTAAATACCGTATACAATGACGACCATAAAGAGGAGACGTAAATAAGCATAAATATTAAGTATTTCTGATGAATTTCTACGACGCAGTAAACTGTCATTCGAACATTCTCCTTTGACGCACCTGCACAAACATGTCTGAACAGAAGTTGCCTGGAAAGCAGAGTCTCCTCGGTTTTAATCAAACTGTCTTTCCCCTTTTCGCTGTTTCGCGTTTCCCAGATCTACAGAACAGTGTTTTTTTTCATAACATTGCCAAAAGCAAAACGCAGTTATGTTCCATTAACCCTGATCTCACCAGACCCCATGTCTGCTATTTATTCACTATACTTATGCATCTTCGTGACTCTCCTAGATGAAGCCTGCCCTGCCCATCGCAGATCACATATTCACACAGTAAATCCCCCCCTCCGTGCGTGCACATGCTTATCGATAAGTACTCGTAGACTATATAAGCCTCTGCCTCACACCCGCCCAGTGAGATTGCGTGATGCTTGGCCCTCTGGTTACCGTACTCCTCCTTCTGCCTACCGCATCCTGCACCATA
This sequence comes from Micoletzkya japonica, assembly GCA_900490955.1. Classification (NCBI taxonomy): domain Eukaryota; kingdom Metazoa; phylum Nematoda; class Chromadorea; order Rhabditida; family Diplogasteridae; genus Micoletzkya; species Micoletzkya japonica. Next base: position 60,198 of record LS880748.1, on the reverse strand, counting down.
CAGGGACCGCTCACGAACCACTTCAAGCAATGGCTGGATACGTACGTTTATCTGGCTATATAGTCCTGTGACAGATAGTCAACAGATTTCCGTTCCTTGTATACTTGCCACTCACAAATTCTCATTCTCAAATTGAGTCTTCGGAAGAGTTATATATACTCTTCCGAAGAATATATATAACTCTGCTGATTGAATTATGACATCCTATTGAGATTTTTTTCTATGACTGTGAGAACATCGTTCATTACGGATACATGTTTGAAATCTCATCTACGATCTCGTAGGAACGGCTATGCGGGCGACAGCTTTGACCGAACGGACATCCAGGCAACACAGGGCAGTTACGGGGGAAGGACGGGCGACGACGATCAGGTGGCTACTATATAAATAGGGACTCCTCTCCTCTCCCCCACGGAACGTTTAGCTCAACCCTAGAGTCTTGTTCACGTTCACTTGACCGATCTCACTTATTTTTGCATAGTCTGCGATAGATATATAGTCAGATTCCCTTCGGTTCAGCCCGTCAACACCCCGATCATCTTCATCCACGGCAATTCCGACGCAGCCCTCCGTACGTCTGACGACTTCAGCGGTTGGGAAAACTCGATCCAGTACTTCCTGGATCACGGCTACAAATCGGTAAGCACCATATCGAGATTCAGAATAATTGACAATTAATTTGCGTGAAGCTTATCATCTTTTGGAACTCAGTTAGAGATTGCAATATTTCAGTCCGAGCTCTACGCAACCACGTGGGCCAACGCTAACCCACTCGAGGCGACGCTCATGTACCGTAACCTCTATCAATTGCCGTAGACCGCCGTAACACATTGTCAATCAATAAAGCAACTTTCCGTTCAGGACCCACAGCTGCGAGATCGTCGAGCGGCTGCGTCGATTTCTGCAGGTACCTATTCATTGCTGCGATCTACCGTAACCTCTACAGTATTTCACGAAATTCGGAACTTGTCTCTAGCAACTAGCCCGGAGATACGCTAATGATCAATGTCTCTAAGACTATGCGGCATACAAAAAAAAGCTGGATCTCTTATGCCCCTGATTCAGGCTGTGAAGGACTACACAGGCTCGCAATACGTGCACATCATCTCGCACTCGATGGGAGTGACGATCGGACGGAAGCTGTCCAAGGGAGGCAAGATCGCCGCCGCGGACGGTGGGTTACTGTAGGCAGGGTACTGTAGCGAAAAGTAATAAGTAGCCCTTGAGAATAATACCCTGCTATTACACAGCACCATCTGAAAATTCCATCGAAATTTCGCTTACCCGAGTGATTTAGAGATTGTGTGTAGGATTAGCGATAAGAAAAAGAGTAATCAAAGTGAACACTTATAGTGGAATAAAGCGATCCGTCCGTTTCTTCCGTTCCAAAATGAGTCTGATTCTTTCACTTTTGCGCACTCTCTCGCCTTATGTTCGGAATGATTTTCCGACGGATCCTTTCAATCCACTATATATCAGATTATATATGTTAAGTTCTTATTGTTAGTCAGTTAGCCAGAAAGTATAAAATATCCTGGAACTTTTAGCTAAAATTCGTCACACGATTCTGCAACATGCAAATATGTTTCAGGCGTTTCATATATTCGGTTGAACACCAGCTTATACAATCCTGCGCTGAATTGCATATAATTGTATGCTCAAGTATTTCAGGTAACTGCAATATCGGAGATCCGGCTACGTTCGTCGACGTTTTCGTCGGATTGTCAGGTATTGCTGACGAAAAAGTGGTCCGTCAGTAAACTCATTCCTACTTTGTCTGCACTCTCTTCATACGGCTTCTCTCTCTCGTCGGAAGTAGGAATGAGACGACTGACGGAATGTTTTTCTCAACCATATCGAAGAGAAAATCCTCTAATTTCTAGCCAATCTCAATTCCAAATAAAAGAGGGAATACTGCAGATGTCTAGTTAGACGCTACTCATTTAGGTGCCAACTTCGGTCTCTGCAATTGCGAGGGGACCGCCTATCTAGTCGAGCCCACGTGCAACAAAGGGGTATGGTTAGGGAAAATGTTCCGTCTGTTGTCATCATTCCTACTTGCGACGAGAGAGCGAAGCGGTATGAAGGGAGGAGTGCAGACAATGTTACTGACGGAACTTAGTACGATACTTTGAGGCCTTTTGTAGATCTCCGTTTGTGCAACAGTAGTGCTGAGAACCGCAAAGTCACATCCTGACGCACCTTCTTCGACTCTGAATCGTATTTGGAACCCACGAAACAGGCGGATCTCGCCTTATTCCACTGCACCTATTATAAACATCAACTTTCCCCCTCTTTTAGCACTGCGTGCTAGTCCCAAACAAGGGTGAAAGTCTGGAAAATGAGAAAGAAAAAGCTGAAATGGTTCAGAACGGGTTCTGGCCGGGGGATAGCTGTGGCATGAACTATCTGACGTGCGGTCTGGAGACCCTGCCCTTCCCCTGCAATGGAGCCACGGCCTACGCACAGTCAGTAAATAAAATACGAATCGTGTGCTTTTGACGGCTATGTTTCACAATCAATTCATAATGAACCTTTGCCATATTATCTTCGGATGTGCGAAACCTAGCCAGCAAACGTACACGATTCGTATCCTCTAGTCATGAAAGTGCAAGACAGGTGAGAAGCGCACACATACAAAGAATGCACTTTCACGACTCGGTCATGCGTCATCTACCGTATCTACCGTATCTACCGTATCTACCGTATCTACCGTATCTACCGTATCTACCGTAATCTGTAGAGGGCACAATTCTCAGCTAGATACTGTGTCTTCGCTTTCCATTTTTCCCTGTTCTCAGCAGTGAAACCAGAGGAGACCTTGGGACCAAGGTCCCTCCTTGCTATTGTGTGAACAAAGGAAAACTGGAGGAGATTTGAGGTACCTGATGGACCTGAACAAGGACTTTGAGACGGAAGGACGAAGGGTCGTGTCGGCCTGGAGCGACAGTACGTTGACCGTAAATGCGGGTTTTCTTTTGAACTCTCTGCTCGGTTATGCTTCATCCTTTTGCAAATACCCGGATATTCCTGCAGAGCATGAATACCGAAACAGAACCGAGAATCTTGCAAAAAAAGTGAAATGCCAAGATCACGGCCATGGATTCTTGGCATTTTTAGCTTTTCAGGCAAGATTCCATCCCGATCTTTCGCCATTCTCAGGATAACATCTAGAGCATTTCAGCGGACGAACTGATCATGTACCATGACCTCGTGTGGGGCTCTCCGACCAGCAACATTCCGCGGTCCTCCGATACCAAGGTTTGCACTAATTTCAACTTTCTGTTCATCTTCCGGACAAAAATATTTTAAAATAAGCAACTGTAGTCGCAATTCAGACGTACACCGGACTGACGCACATGGAAACGAAGGACACGACGGCCGAGGACCAGTACAATTGGGTCAATCGGGTCAACTAGAAATCGACTTTGCTTTAGTTTACTAATCTACAGGAGAGAAACACATAGCTACTGTACATACTATTATGACATGATAATCCCGTGTCACTCAAAACTGGTTTGCTGCTCAAGACAACGTTTCGCTTTGCTCTGTACACATTTCGTTCACATTGGAAGACTGTTGATTATGACACTATTTTCTCCAGAATATAACTGTGCCCCCTTGTCCCTCCTCCATTTTATTCATACTTTCACAACGGAACGTTCACAATCTCACACGGGGAATGAGGCCTGCAAGGTCTCTCAGCACAATCTTATGCGTTTTCCTTTTTCAACGACAAATAAACCAACCCCTAAGACACCCCTAGAAGTACAGCCCATAGCTTTAGTAAATGAATGTGATCATGGATTGCCTAAAGAGGCGCCTAACAACTGAGCAGCGAATAGTGTATTATTCCCAAGACTTGCGATTAACCGTCAAGATGAATGGATGAAAGCAGGATGGGAACAGTAAAGAGAACACAAATATTCGGTAGATTATGCTTGCTTTCGCAACAGCAAAAAAACAGAAAAGTATAGCACAGCATTCCGCCCGGTGAAGAATGTGTCTAATAGCGAATTGACCACTAATTGTGAATTTTCTCAAGATTGGATGAACCAATCTACACCAAAATTTCAGAGCTATTAAAAATCGTAGTAATGAACTTAAAGGGACACGGAAGTGATTTTCAAGTGAAGCTTATATGAAAGATTTTGTCGTAATTAGTACAAAACCAAAAGGAAAAATTATAAAAATTAATAGTATTCGAGAAATGATTTTTTGAAATTTCATCCAACGACGACGTTACTGTGTTTAGCGAAAGGAATTAAGCCAAAAGCGACATTCCTGTTAACGACGGAA
>LS880748.1:32993-53005 GCA_900490955.1 Micoletzkya japonica | reverse complement strand
AGGAAGGGGGTGGGGGGGTCTTAGCCAACTAAACCACAAACTCTCCGGGAATTCGGGGAAGCGACGAGGTGATGCGCATCCACACGCTGCTCTTACGAGGAGGACGGGTCGATTTCTGAAGATGAAAACAAGAGAGAGAAAGAGGGAATAGGCGGGCACGGTTGCAGGTACAGTGCACGTTGGGTCACTTACTGCAAAAGCTTTTCATGTATTGGTTGGCTCGCTGCACAATAATTTATTGGCGAAACTGTGCGCTATTTATGTATGGGAGGACCACTACAGTACGCTGCCCGCAGACTCTGCCCACGTGTGGGCAGGGCTACGGACCTTTTCTTAGATAGGCGGTGCGACACTCCCGCTAGTTTTGCTGGAATGGCGGATATCACTGGGTTACGGTGAATCGGAAGGAAGCACACAGCATACACGAGTTTTCTCTTTTGAAATGTCTCAATTTACGGGGATACGGTAGCTAGTGAGACAGCGATAGAGGCAGGTTCGTCTCCCTCATTTGAAGGCGGGTTATAAGATAAGAAGAACAGTCTACTTCAGGGATGGGTTAGTGGGGAATGCATACCCTGAAGAGCTTACAAATCGAGGCAAAGAGTTGTCGCATTTATTCAAACGACCGTTTAGTCTGGTGATGCGTGTGCATACTACCGACTATCCCAGATCCTTCTGTTTCCAGAAAAAGCGTTAGTCTACCGTAACCACAGCTACAGACCCATAAGCCAGCCCACACCCTTAATCCCAGTTAGCCTGATACCGCAACGGTTAGTACGTAATGTTACGTGCTCCCTACACCACCTCTACAGCCCCCCAACCCCCCCCCCCCTTAGTTAGCCAACCAAATGTCCTATTCCCGTGTTCGGCCTATCCCCCTATTCCCTCTTAACCCCTTTCCCGCTCTTCTCCCTCACCACTACTCCCTCTCCTCCATCCTCACTTCTTCCCTCCATCGTGGTCGGTTGCTGTTCGTCGATGCGCGTCATCGAAACGGCCGTGGAAGAGGAGCCCGAACCTGCGCATCAAAGGGATACTGTAGTCTCGGGTTTCGCTTTTGGCCGCTTTCTAGAACTCACTGAATGAGAACTCACAAGAGAACTGTCATGCACAACTCTAGGGTAGTTTGAGCTATAACCGTAGAATACCGTAAAACAGGAGGCACATAGAATTACCTCTTTCAAAGAGTTCGGACAAAGTAGGAATGCGAATACTGGCTGATGTTTATTTTTTTTTCGCGTCAATAATACGTACCGTCCATGGACAGATTGGGAGAGGCGCGCGAGGAGAGGACCGTAGAGTGGACGTCCTCGTTGGAGGAATGGACGTGGAAGCGGGTTGAGGGCAGGTGGAAGGATCCTGACAAAGGAGGCAACCTTTCATCATAGCTCTTTCCAAGGGATAAATACTCGTATTTGACCTTTATATAGTAAAATTCATTTTTATAGTAAAAGACGGTTTGCGGGCGGGAGGGGGGTCTAATGCAAAAATATAATCAAATACAGTATTTTTCCCCTGAGCCTCTTTCACAATAGCGTAGTACTCCTCCTGCAACTAGACTAGCCGTAGCGCAAAATCAAATTTCCGTGGTCTTGCGCTACGTGAATACACATATCTCTTGTCATGCAACAGTGGACTGGAATCTGAGCAGGAAAAAATGCCGAATACTAGTATTGAGCTTGAAAGAGGTATACCATGCCCGAGGGAGGACCCGTTGTGGGAGAGCGAGAAGGAGGGCAGAGAGGGAGAGACGTGCATCTGCAATGGAAAAAAGTGCTCCTGAACAGCACATCTAGGACACTCGAACTACAGTCTAGTCTTGGTTACAACCACCTCTTACGCCGCGCAAAGATGCCACCTCTCGATCAGTAGAAATCGTAACCGGGTTATGTAGCTAATTGCAGTCCCCGTTCACTATTCCCTGTTCGCTGCCAAACGGTAGTTTTAGTCCGTCAACCCACCGAGGTGCCCATGCCGCCTCCAGACTGTCCCCCGATCGATCCCTCCGCCCCGCCCATCGACGACATATTCGCCACGGAACTCTTGCGCGACTTGCGCCCGAAGAACGAGCTCTTGCGGGTCAACTGGAAAGGCATACAGTAACCCGGCATACAATAACCACATACATACACATTAGCGCATGCCACCTACAATCGTCCTTCGCATCACTGTTTGACGTGCACGATAAAGTATCATTATATTAGCGCATGTAAATCGGGCATTTTTGATGGCTACACTTCCATAGGATAACATGAGCCATGAGGTCACCGAACATGAATGCCGCAAAACATTTCCTATTTATGTGCCAACAATAAAGGCTGATTCTCCTATAATTTACCGGCGCATCAAAGATATCGGAGACTGACCGGTTTGCCCTCCAGGGCTCTACTCAATTCGCGTTCGCGAATCGTCGAATCCGCCAATTGTCTGCAAAACAGAACACTCTCGAATACGGTTTCTGCTTTTTTTCCCTAATCATGCTACAACCCCCTCTGTCTAATCAGCCTGTAAGAATGTTCGGACAACCGAAGCCCACGAATGAATGAAGAAAGGCGAGGGGAAAGAATTATTTCTATTACTATTATTATTATTATTATTATTATTATTATCATTATTATTATTATTATTATTATTATTATTATTATTATTATTATTATTATTATTATTATTATTATTATTATTATTATTATTATCATTATTACTTCTTCTTCTCCCGGCATTCACTCACTTCTCCAATAAATCGATCCGCTGATGCTTCTCCTCGTTCGCCTCCACGAAGAAGAGCACGCGGCTCTCGAGGTGTTCGCACTTCTGGAAAGGGGGGGGTGGAAACGATGGCTGACAGTAATGATTGACACACAACGGGATTACGGTATGCACCAGGCAATACGGTACTACACTACGCTTGGCTACGCAAGAGACTACTAGACTGTTGACTGGGGTCAGAGGAAGAATGATCGGCTATCGTATGGCCAAAGTGATATCATGATTTCAGAACCGCGAAAACGAATTCAACTTGGTTATGCGAGCGCCGATCATTCGTCCGACTCAACTACTGGTACAACACAGTTACCACAGTTATTCTTCATATACCTGACCTCATTGCAGCCACCTCTGAACCTTTTTGAAATATAGTTTTCAAGGAATAAGAGCAAAAATAAATAAAATAGTGATTAAAAGAGAATAATAATAATAATAATAATAATAATAATAATAATAATAATAATAATAATAATAACGACCCACCTCGCGTGCCCTGGCCGCCTCTTCCCTCAGAAGATCGCACGTCTTCTGCAGGTAGGCTATCTGGTCATCCCGGGGGTCGGCAATGTGCAGAAGGGAGGCCGTGTCCGATTCCTGAACGGAAATTCGCGTCTGGGGGAATGGAAAGGGGGTAGTTCAGCTAGTAGTTCAGACTGGCGGAACGGTTTGTGCTTACATTAGAGTTCGGCAGATGACACCAAGCATTTGGTCAGAGAAAAAAAGAGCATACGAAAACCCGACGTTTGGTTCAATTTACCATCTGTGTGAAGCTCACCGTTCGATCGATAATCAACGACGTCTCGCTCACGGCCGTGGAGGCCGCGTGCCGCGACGCGTCCGGACGCGTCGCGCCCGCGCCACCAGTCGTCGACGCGTCCTGCAACGCACGGGTTGGTATACGGTAGGAGGGGAATACAGTAGCGTTTTGTCGAAGATTACCATCTACTACACTACTCCTTGCCAAAAGTTCTTACGAGACTGTTCCGCAATATCTTACCATAACCCACAACCGTCGGGTCAGCGCCCAAAGCTACCGTAACCTACCCCCTTCCCTCTGATTACCGTACCTTCCTGCACATCTCAATGGCCTCTTTCCGATCGTTGCCGCTAACGGGCGAGCTAGTGCGAGAGGAGGTAGGAGCCATTTTGAGAAGATTGAGCAGACGAAGGTTGAGAGATGGTGAGATTCCCTGATATTGACAGAGGGATACGGTAGCCAGCCATCTTTGACACCATTTTGGAGAAGAACAGGAATGGGAGCAAACGGGAACGTTTTTTTTCGAATCGAGTGGTCACGTAATAAGCACACTGTTCACGGCACACAATGTGGAGGTGTTTAGTAATTCGAGAGTTGAGATGACAATAACGAAAAGCGCAGAGAACCGTGCTGATCTCTGGCAAGACCCCGGATCAAAGGTTCACGCGTCTTCTGCCAATGTGTAATTCGCATCTCCGCCACCACCTCTCTCTCGCACGCCCCTCTCCTTCTCCTATTCTCTCTGCCGCCATCCCGCTCTCTATCTCTCCACTGCAAAATGCTGCGTCAAAAAACCGGGGCGATAAACTTGAGTGACGTCATTAGTCTAGGCAGGGGGTTGGATTGGAGCTAACAATAGACGACCACCGGAAGTCCTAAGGCTAAGGCCGTAATCGTAAGGTTACCTTTACCTTATCAGTCGCCAAACAACTTCCAAACATCATAGAAGATCATTTTTCACTAATTGTAAGCGTTACGCCCGAATTTCAATAATATTGAAAAAAAACATTTCCTCAACCATAATATCGAAATTATTATTACCAAAATTACCCTCAGCAAAGCTGATTCCTATATCGCCAGCACTAACTCCATAACGCGTTGTCGGAAACATGAATAACTGATGGCTAGCGATTGAAAATTTTCCTCAACCATAAAAGTGATTTCGCAAGCTCACGATCAAGCAACCATTCGCCCCTTTTACGCTGTAGGCAAGCGTGGTATGTATAGCACAAATTCCCCGCTGACTATTCCATGTTAGTTCGACTTGCTCTATTCTCAAACTACGACTCACCAAGCACCCCCCCATCTTTGCGAATCAGACTACCAAGAGCCACAGTGCTGCTATTACTGCAAGCTACCGTAACCCACCACCGTAATCCCAAGATCAAACAAGCAAGAAAAGACAAAGCCAAAAGTACGGTGCAAGACAGCAGCCACTTTTCCCTTCAAATCTTACCTCACGCAGGCTCCAAATAAATACGTTTATACAAAGGGGAGTAACGGGGTACAAAACCACGAAAAGCCTTGACCGAATACATTGCTTTTTCTGTTTGTTTCTCACACAGCATGTCATCAGAATCTGTGCCATTTCACGGTCGTAAGCTAGTCGGGGAAACAGAATATTCATGTGTTTCCAAGCTATGGCTAATTTACGAAAATGAAGCGTTTCCACAATGTTCCAGAGCCATTCCATAAACGAGGTCATAAGGAAAAAGAAGAAGAAGAAGCAACAGTCGGCATTTCTCTATACAAAATCTACACCATTCCTGGACCTTGCCTACTACATAGGTCTACTATATATAAACTATAATTATTGTTAATAAGGAGTAATCATAATATTTAGTTGTATCACGAAGAGCACGAACGAATGCACGGGGAAGGAGGAATAGTAAATAATATTGGAGGCGACTCGGTTTCCAATAAACTAGGGGAAAAACTTTGAATTTACTTATTTTGATCACGGAAAAAGAACGCGAAGATGCACACAGTGCCAGGGAATCGAGCCTAATCAGGACAATGAAGGAATTAAAATATTGAAGAAAGCGGAGAGAAAAGACACTTGATTCAGGCCGGGGGGGGGCAAAGATAGAAGGAGCAAGAAAGAGAAGCTTGGAGGGGAAAAAAGGGGCGGAGCTTTTCTGTGGTCTCAACACTGTGCTCTCTACGTACGGCCCGTTGTATAGTATCGCATCATCGCTATCATCATTCAATCGCCTTTCCCCTAAGAACTTCTTCTTTCAATCACGGAAATGGACTTCAATCAACGCAGAGGAACTGTCGCCAAGATGAAACGAGCGTTTAACCAGGGAAAAGCTGGCCGCCACATTGGTCCCAAGTCTAATGCGCCCTATAGAGTTGAAAGTAGGCAAAAGAGCCATAAAAAGCAAAAGTGAATGAGGGGGGGAGAGGGAAAGATTGAAGCGCAGCGAATATGCCAGAATAGGAGAAGGAAAGAAGAGGAATGAAGAGATGGGAGAAAGAAAAGGGGAAGAGGCGGGAAACACGGGGGGAGAAAACATGTGTGGAGTGTCTGCGAGCAGCAGCGAGGAGCAGGGCTTTTGAATTGGCGCGCTTCCTGGGGGCGGGAAATTCAAAATCCGTCGCTCATTTCAGGTCCTCCTCGTCCTCCTCATCGCCCAGCATACCGGCTCCCGCACCGCCAGCCTTGACGATGTTGCGCTTCACCTGCACATCATAATGTTCCTCGGGATACGGTAGGCCAGGCACGAGTACGGTAGCGCCAACTATCCCCTCGACTTTGTCCCGCTCTAGCTCGCACAACTGTTGGTCCTAATGGTAAGCCTAGAAGCTTTCTCTGATCTATTCCGCATTAGGCACAATAAGAGCCTAAAGGGACTGGCGCCCCAACCGCAAGCATACAGGGGCAGGGTTCCCGACAGCTATTTCAGCTTGGGGCTTACCAGTGTACACCATGATATTTTGGTTAGCCTACCAAGTGAAGTGAAGTTTCCAACACAAAGAGGGACCTACCACCCGACCGTCGGGTCTGTGCCCATGTATATATATGGCCGCAAGCTTAGGTTCAAGTATTACAGTAGGCCGTACCTTGACCAGGAGTGCGGTGTGCCACGTGTCCAGCTTGGATATCTTATCGTAGCCTGCCACGGCCTTCGTAAAGGCCTCCTCGTCACTCGCTTCGAGTGCCGTGATCACATCCTGCGAGGGGAATAGATAGAGCCTCATCATTCAATCTACCCATGCATGGAGATGCTGTTTTAGGTCAACTACTTCAGCAGCTGCTCAACCACTATTGTGGAAGGTCGAGCAGCGCCCCCCTACTATTATGCATTGACTCTGCAACCACCTCCTCCCCCAGGATATAACCTCCCCTCCCGTTCCTTCCCCCCCAAAGATAAAATAGTCGTGTCGTTGCATTTCAAAGTGCCTTGATTCGCACCAAAAATTGCCAAAACCAACATAATTTGATAGAATTTGAAATAAAAGTGCCTTGATTCTCAAAATTTTTAAGAAAAAAAAGTGCCTTGATTACGTAGTTTTCGACGGACTATTTTATCTATGCTTCCCCCTCACCTTAATCAACTTGCACTCCCTCGTATCCGAGAACGAGGGCGATGCCTCTTCGTAGCGCGCTACGGCATGTTGCGTGTCCAGCTGCAATTATCATTTATTCAGCTTTTCCTCTTTTTATGCAAATTTCCAGCCTCACTTCACCCATTCCAACGCCTCACAGACAACAGTCCCGTGTCGTTGAATTGATTCTCAATAATTTGTCATAACAATGATAGAATTTGAAGCAGGGCGAAATAACGTTGATTCTTGACATTATAATTGCTGCCATCCCTAATATACCGTATCCTAAAGCACAAAAAGGGAATTCAAGTCCACCATACGGTGGAATACAAGACTACCAAATACTGACCGTGAAGCATATTCAAAGAAGAAAAGTGGTACTTGCCAGATCAATGTTCAGCTTGCAAAGTAGTGCCTGGAAGAAGTGCGTTTTGGCCCCGTACTTGAGGGTCGGATGCTCAGCCTCGTACCTGCACATCAAATGATTGCAGATATAGCGGAATAAACCGATCCGTCAGTTCCTTTCGTTCCAAAATGAGTCTAATTCTCTCACTTTTGCACACTCTCTCGCCTTATATTCGGAATGATTTTCCGACGGATCTTTCTAATAGACTATATTTAGCTAACTCTTACATGCATGTGAATTCGTTTAATTGCTGCTACACAATCGCGGTATTTAATGAATATTATTATATTCAAATGCTTAAAACAGAACACTTATAAGCAACCATAGATTGTCCGTATCCTGCTTACAGCAATGCCCTCCAAAAACGTACTATATTTCTAGCGCAAATGAAGAACCACCCATCATATAAATTACTTGGTCATCTCTTTCTCATTCCAAGTAGCATATCTCATGCCATCCTCACATTGATAAAAAAGCATAATCTTGCTCTCGTAATAGGTTACTCTCGATTCGCAATTCGCCCAAAACGTAAACTCACATTGCAATCTCCTCAAAGGTAGCCACAGCCTTCTGGTACTGCTCCAGCTGGGCAGCAAACTGAAGGGAACAATGAGTCTCGAGTACTCACATATCTTCATTCCAATGATCATCGTGTTTCATCTTGTCACATTGCTTACTTTCACACAGAAAGAAGACTGTCTTGCTTCCTGAACGGTCGCTAGAACCCCCCCCCCCACTATGCACGTTCACATTCCTAGTCCAAATACTGATGTTCCTATTCTATCCCCATCAAAAGTACACCCTTCATTGCAAGTATGCTGAAAGTTATACGTGCTCTTTTTCTTACTCCCTCTGTGCATTAGATCACTGTAAAAGTGTAATTGAAAATGCCTATATAGGCGAAAAATAACATAGTATTTTGACTGTGTTTCCATCCCTGCACAACACAGAATAACCCTCACCATGGCCACCTTAACCAGGCACTTGGTCGCACTGCTCTTCGCCTCTTCTCCCTGCAAGGAATACACCTTTAATCCTCTTCAGGGGAAAAATACTGTATTTGATTATATTTTACGGGGTGGGACCCCTCCCGCCCGCAAACCGCATTTCACCATGAAATGACCTATAATACCTCACGACAAAACAACCTTGATCGCCGTTATAAATCCTCGATTTACATGGCTACCATACCGCCGTTGGAAAATGACCCCTACCGCAAAATACATATCATATATGAGTATTTATCCCCTGATCCCCTTCCTCCGTCTATCTCTTTATTATACAATTGTACAATACTTGCCGTCTTATCTATCAATCCTATGCAGCTATGCATCACCCAATGACAGGATCCCCGTAGAGGACGATCGCAGCGTGTTTCACCACCAGTTCAGGCAGAAAACGTTTGCATAGATGGGCAAGGTTTGCTGGCAGGCTACTGCAGTGACCCTCCCATGCATAAAGATCGAGAGTTTTATAGTCAAGCTGTTTTTTTTTCTGCAGCAGGCTACCTAATATTAGGAAACATTCTGCAGTAAGCCACCCAACCACGGCACCTGCAACCGTGCCCATCTATGAACGTTTGTCTGGTACTATATCAAATTACAAGCTAAACTAAGGAAATACAAACCTTGTAGTAATCAGCGGCCTTCTGGTAGTGGAATATGGCCTTCTCCATGTCGGGAGCCTCCGATTCGAAGCTGCAAAGCCGGGGATTGGTTCCGACTGTTTTCAAGATGCTAAACGCCGGTTCCGGTCCTACTAACGGGACCTTGAACAGGCACGCCATAGCAAGCGATTAAGGCAATATTTTAATAAAGCCCTCACATCTCAGCCATCGTCATGTGGACCTTAGCAGCCATATTGAACCGGCCCATGTCCGTGTAGATGTCCGCCGTCTTGGTCAGACACTCGATCGCAAACTGAAATAACCGCGAGTTAATTAATCACAGAAAGCCAAACTACATGCACCACTGCGGAAGGGGAATCTGTTGTTTATTAACTTCACCAACTTCAAGAGAATTAACACTCTTCCTGTACAGACTACAGCTTATGAGGGGCATACGGAACGTAACGGAAAACTGTCGAAAACGTTCCAAAGTAATCTCTCTCTCTCCCCCCCCCCTTTTCTCGGCCCCACCTGTGGGTGCGTCTTCCGGTAGCAATTGCCGGCCTCCGAATACTGGCTGGCCTGATCGTGTTTCGCATCCGCATCTTGGCCTGAATCAGGGGAGGAGCAAATGAGACTAGAATAAAGCCACCATCTATAAAGTTAAGGGGCGAATTAGCAGCAAAAGCTTGTTCGTGCAGGCATAGTTCTACGTTTCACGCAACCCTCCAGGTTTGAGCTCCAGGTTTGTCGTCGCTCCTAATACCTTTTCCATACGCATCCTCCATTTCACCAACAGCCACATCATCATCCGCCATAACGCATAGCACTTCCTTATCGACTTCTCTTGCTGCCTAGCAGCCCCTCCCCGCTCCTCGGCACCACTTCCTAGCAGCCCTATCAATAAGCGGCCATCTCCCCTTCTTCCGCGTTTCACCCTCTCCAATCTCCTTTTCCCATCTATGCCCTGCCTGCGTCAACAGCTGTCTCGTATTATACAGTATCACGCTATGATCAGGCCAGGGAAGCAGAGATGAATCTCGTAAATATTTAACGAAACTGAAGCTATGGCGGGATTGTATCTCTTAGAGCTACTTATTTCTCGCCAGCAACCACCTGACTTGATACAAAGAAGAGGCTAGAACATACGTGGGCTCCGACCCGAAGCATGGGCGAAGCACATCAAAATTTCTTCGGAATTTTGCTTTGGTAGGCCTCATTTCGTACACTGGTAGACCCGTTTTTTAAAAATATTGCGGGGGAGGCTGCCCACGTATGGGCTAGAATGAACTATGTTTTACACCCCCGCCCCCGCCCCCCTTATCTACCTTTAATCGCTCACCTTTAATCTCGGCCGCCCTCACAAACGCATCTCCCGCCTCCTTCCACAGTTTCGCCATTTTGAACAGGTTGCCTGCCTGAATGCACGTCCACAATACCTCCTCGCCAAATAATTGGGGAGCTTTTCGTGACCCCATTTATGCCATAGCAACCAACTACTATCCGTTCTGCTTTGGATAAAGCTTTTATCGCAAGCTGCTTTGGCTCACCGACACATGTGATAAGACAAGGCGGCAAAACGGGAGGTAATCTGATGAGCATACAATCGCAAAACAGGGTACCGGTTAGGAAGAGGCACGCGATGCTACTAAATCAATGGAAAGCGAAACAAAGCTTAAAGCCAACCACATCGAACGCTGCTTTTTTACCGCCTTCTTATTAGCAAGTAATCAAAGCCAAGGCACGAGTACAAAGTCACATCATACACACATAGTAAGGGCTCGGGAAACTAGAACACTATTCATTTCGCGTGTTTATGCCAGGAATGATGTGCAGGTCCCTGCTAGTGCCGGACGCGCCGCGCGCCCTCAAATCCGCGCTCCGCGTCCGCGCCAAACTGCACGACGCGGGGCGCGGTCTTCCTGGTCCTCCGCTTCTTCCCAATCCTGCCCTCTCCCTCCACTGTCCCCCTCCTCGCCACCTTCCTCCTCCTTTCCTCCATCTCCAACTCCAGTCCATGCTCCGTCAGTACGTGTTCGTCCCTCTCCTCTTCCGTATTAAACCGTTCCTCGCATTCCCTGTGCTTGCACCTCCACTGGGCGGTGCCCCAATCGATCGACAGCTGGAAGAAGGGCGAGTGCTTCTCATCGAGGTGCAGATTCAGAAGGAAATCCGACTTGAAAGTCCGAGAACAGGTCTGACAGACGTGGACATGTGTACTATCGTAGTGCGCGGAGTACTCGGCTTCACTTGCGAAGCACAGGCCCTGACACGAGGGCAGACCACACTCTATGTACTCCTCCTCCTCCTCTTCGCCGCCGTTGTCTTCGACCCCCTCCAGAAGGCCCCCGTCGCCCTGATCGTCGAAGGCCAGTCGATCCATCGCCTCCTCGAGACACGGCCTCTTCGAGGGAACGACCGAAGATGACGACGTCGCCTCCTATCGGGGCAACACTCCATTTACGGACAACAACGAGAGACCAAAGATCAAAGACCAAACTAGAGTCTAGGCCGCACCGTCCCCGCATCAGGTCACAGAATAATATGGCAGCCTTCCTAGCTCGTTTTATTTACGGCATTTGCAAAGTGGCGGCCAGCAAAACGCGCTCTTCCAGGGTACATTTCGCACCCAACACCCTCTTCAGTCGATGCATTATTAAAAGCAGCTTCACCGCCGGGAATGAAGCTATCTATATAGTGCAACATGCGAACCGATGAGGGGAGCGGACAGGAAGGAGGAAAATGCATAAAACAGAAAGTGCTGCCCACCTGAATGTACAGATCCGCAGCCTCGTCATGACCACCTCCTCCGAAGATCTTGTTGAGGAATCCACCGCCGCCTGATATTTATTTTATTCAAAATAATAATTGAGCAATATTCTCAAGTTACCGTAACATCCGAGAACGGAATATGTTGCAGGACTAGTATAAATCATCTAGAAGTTGAGTGCTCCAATAAAAACGGTAAAGTGCAAAAGAAAAAAAAGAAGAATTTGTAAAAAACGATGACTTCGATAAAGCATAAGAAATGTTCACCTCGAGACTTTTTGTCAGCCTCTTCGAGCTTCTTGCGGGCTTTCGCTTCGCTGTCGGCCATAACTGCAATATGTGATTGTAATAAATAATAAAGCACACTGAAGAGTACGGGAAAACGGAGGGAAAGAAGAGAGGAAGAGGGGAGTGAGATGGCGAAAGGAGTGTGCACAATACACAACGAACGCGGTCAAGTGACAATACGTGTGCGTGCTCACGGGATATTGCGAAAGGGGGTGGGTAACGGAGAAGTGATAGACGACAAGATTAGAATGACCGTGTAGAAATGGAAGAGATATGATGACTTTAGAGCGGGAACTCGAGGAAAACGAGCTACGAGAGGCTGGCCTGACGGTTTTTCAGGATTAGGCGAGTTTTTCAAATTTTTAGGTTGAACTAAAGGTGTAATTCTTGCATTCTAGAACGTGAGAACTGCAGAACATAATGTGAAAAAGGAGAAACTTTTTAATTAAAAATAAATGATGCGAAAAGTAGTGGAAATCAATTTATACCGTATGCCAACATTCGTGGTGAGAGAAAATTGCACGTAATTATTACAGTATTCTATGAAACATTCAGCTATTTTTACGCTTTTGCGTGATATTATTTATTTTATTCTTGCTATTTCAACACTAAAACAAACAGCAAATAATATTTCGTAACTATACATTTTATAGTGTTAATGCGATACGCGAATTTCAAATCTTTATTCAATTTAGTGCTTGAGCAAGAAGACGAAGAAAGGGATTGTCACGATCAAGATGAGGTGGTCATTCGACGATGAACCGTTGCATCTGCAAAAAAATGCATGTTGTATGTCTGCTCAACTGCGCTCCAGTTGAAAATGTCTAACTTATTGCCCTAAATAACAGCATCAGATAAATATCAGATATAAATATCAGTGGTATACTTTTCAGCCTAGACGGTTTCCGACCCAGGTAGGTCTAGGTAATACTCACAGGGCTCCATAGCAGCAGCACGAGTACTGGTCGCTGCCCGTTGTAGACGAGAGATTCCAGCAACTCGCAACCGAATTACGCAGACTCATCGGGGTCTAGGAAACAATTGTATTATTGGATGAGTAATAAGACAGTAATATTATATATTTACAGAATTAAAGGCATGCATTATGCTTACTAGGCCTTACCGTGCAATTGGCACCGGGCACTCCGCAAGACTTGGTAATGTAGCCGGTGGTATAATCTGTTAGTTTAGCACATGTAGTCACGCTATTCCCGCAGTCTGTCTGAAGCATAACTTTCTTTTATTGGATCTTTGATCTCGGAAAAATTGAGCGTGCCTGATTTCCAACATATGTGACGTTATCCAGGCGAACGGTTAGTGGATGGTATGTGTAGCAGAGAACGGCAGTTCCGGTAGAGATCGAGGAGAGAAAGATGGCTGATGGTAGGAGAACCCGCATGGTTACCGGGAAATATCTGAAAGGCAACGTTAATCGCGTCACCTCTTATGATCTTCATTCTTTATTTCAGTATTACGCGAAAGAGGAGAAGAACAGTAGCAGTAGGAAAGCGTGCGCGATAGGGTTTGAAAACCAATCCTTTTAATCAAATTATGGGACCGAGAGAGTGCTCAAGAGTATGGAAGAATGAGGAGAGTCAGACGATAAATACGCAAATCGCGCTTGGTTTTCAAACCCTAGTGCGCGAGTATGCTCTAATGCGCGCAGCAATTCAAGCTTGAATTCAAGCGTCATAATAGCGAATAGTGATATACATAGGATACGATCCTATTGGAGATCCAATGGACGGAGTTTCGCGAATTTGAAGTTTAAAGTACCGAGCTTATGAAGTCCTAAATATTTAGTGCCGATGAGCTTATCTATCTACACTTGTGAAAATTCAAAAAAAATGGTGAACTATAATATAACATTCTCGAGAGGACGAAATGGGTAGGGTGTGAACACGAGTATCGCGGAATGTACGAGAGGAAGGGCAAGACAATGGACACGGAGACGCTTGACAGCTACAGCTACAGCGCGTATTTGCCCAGAGTACGCAGAGGAGTTTGTTGTGAGCTGTACGGAGCTCCCGAACTGGCAACAAGTAAATACAAGCTCAAGTACCGCTAAAACAAAACCTTCTCAGCGACTGCTGAATCATTCACGACTATGCTTACATTAGGATGAGTCACGGTTACCCAAGATGCAGGAGTACTCAGGATTTAATTTATAGGTATGCACGTTGCGAAACACTCGTATGAATGTATAAAAAAATTTTCAAACTTTATTAGATATAAACAAAAGGTGCACATCAAATAGTATAGGAAAGCATCACAAAATAAATATCTAATCACTCATATAACTTTTCTCTAAAAAAGGCTGTAATGTGTAAATTAATAGAGAAACATAAATGGCAAAGAATTGAAAAAAAACAAAAGGTTATTTAGTTTATTTTTATTGTTTGAGCAGGAAGGCGAGGAAGGGCACAATTACTATGTAGATGAGGCGATTTGGCGGCGAGCTATTGCATCTGAAGTGAAGTGATCGTGGTTGTTCGGCTACCTTTCGTTCAGGGTATGTACATAGCGATATACTGGAATAAAAATGATATGTCTTTAGATAGATCATTCCGAATATCAGGCGGGAGAGTGGGTAAAAGTAACGGACGGAACGGTTCATTCCACTATATGCATACACACTTATTGTTGTCTGTTTAGCGCCACTCACAGGGCTCCGTAACAGCAACACGAGTACTGGTTGATTCCTGTCGTAGACAGATTCCAGCAACTGGCAACCGAAGAAGCCAGGGTAGTCGGGTTCTCAAAATGTTTTCAATACAAATTATTGCCTATTATAAAATGCACTTATTACTAGAGTTGCGCAGACTGGTCATTTGGCCTGCCCGTTTCATTGCTTGCGCCGAGGAGACGCGTCGCGGTTAAAGGGTCCCTCCACCCATCTCATTCATTCCAAGAGATAACCAATTAAGAGCGGTTGATTGATTGTGAGAGACAAGAGAGGAATGAAGAGACGCAGACAGCGAGAGAAATCTTTGCACAGCTTTTTCTCATCAACGGCGAAGTTTCAACTAAAAAGGAGAGAGGATGAGGTTCAGGACATTGAGGGCTATCCAATGATGTCAAAAATGCATATGGTAGATATTGCCTGGAGGGGCCCTTTAAGAAGGATGAATGAAACATAATCATTGTACTGACTCGTCTGCACATCTCTACTTATTACTCTACGAAGGTGAAAATAAGGAATGAATGAATGAATGAGTAAATAATACGCCAATCGAATCCCCTTGTCATAACCGTGGAACGAATGCTTGGATATCATACTCACACATTCATTACCTTTGATCAAAGACCAATCAAAAAAGCGAAAAGAAATTTTAAAACCCTAGTACATCTCGTTTTATTTGCATTTCCTGGTGAGATATAATAACAATAAAATAAAATATGGATATTTAGACCGTCTTACCGTGCAATTCGCACCGGCGATGCCACAAGTCTTGGTGACGTAGCCCGAGGTGTAGTCGGTCACTTTATTGCACGTCAGCACGCTCGTCCCGCAATCCGTCTCAATCACAACCTTCCCCTCATTTCATGGTCTTGCTGACATTAACTCTATGAACAAATCTCGTACTATTTAGATTAGTGATCATAAGCAGAAACTATCATCGATCTGGAATACAGTAATGTGAACCGTCCTGTGATTCCAAAATAAGCGAATTGCTTTGGATCCGGTTATATATTTAAATCCAACCTCATTTCCAACGTACGTGACGTTCGTCCGGGTGAGGGCTGGGTAATTATAGCAGAGAATCGCCACTACTGTAGATAGCGATGTGAGGAAGACGATGGTTGAGAGGATGAATTGCATGGCTGCGCAGGATGCACCCTGAATAAATCTGCAAAACGAACATTATTTGGCTGAAATAAATAGACCGAAATGAGGCGAACGCGTAACTCATAAAGTGGGACTCCGATCGAGCTTCGAAGATGAAGGTTGAGGACTGATTCAATGATTTAAATGGACATGGAAGCGATTTTCAAGTGAAGCTAATATGAAAGATCTTGTCAAAATTAGTATAATCGCACGAAAACAATAAAATATGCGATTTTCAAATTTTTCTTTATTAAAAAAACTTTTGCTATGTTTTTCCTTGCATTTTGACACCGTAAAAGAGTTTTCATCCAATGTTGTTGTGAGCTTCGTAGAATACGATCAAGACGAGGAACAAGAAAGTTTGGTTTATGTTTAAAATGGCACGACTAATGGCTTAGAAGAATTTCATAGAATTATACAGAACGCGTCTTAGTCGATCAGCGCCCTCCATGAGTAGATAAATAATATATTCACTTAACAGAATAATCGACAATATTTACGTGTGGACGTAAAACGTACATATCTACCTAGTCACTCGTCGACCCATTTCCCAGCCTCACTCAACATTTCCCAATACTCAACGCGCCCGATGTGAAAACGAGGCAGAGTGTGGACGAATGGAGAGCGGTTGTGTACAAAGACATGTAATACACATTGCTAGGGCAACGGGTTGATTGGATTCATCCGGGAATCAAGGGACGCGAAAGGAATGAAATGCCAGCTGGGTGGATAGCGAGCGTTGGGGTGAAACGATTTGCTTATTTCAACTAGCCAATAGCTGATCACTTGAAAAATAAGCAACCTAGGATTGAAAAGGTGTTGCGAAAAATATGCTATCCGAGCATTACATTATGGAAGAAGACGTCAAACAACCTGTCCTCTGGCAGTGTCATTTCGTAACAGCCGCATGCGCCTCACTATCAAATTAGCGGGTTATTGTGCCTTGGATTGCTGTTTACACACTAAGATAGGAGTTTTCGCTGGTGTTCTCGGTTGGACATCTGGGGAAGCCAGAGAACGTGACTAAACAGAGTTGCGCTTTCGCAATTCTTCTCCTTTCTATCTATTTATTTACCTCTTCAGCTGCTCTATCGAATTTGAAAAGCGCTCTTGCCTTACAAGAAAAATAGAGTAAAATATAAATTTTGCATAACAGGGACCATAAGGGTAGGAGGCGAAACGGTCATGCCTCTCCTTAGGTAGATTCCACTAATTCATAGCAAATAATGACCTTTCTCTCAATTTCTATACCTTAAATAGTTTCTAAATAACCGATACACGTCATTTCAAAGGTGGATTGAAAAGGTCATCATCTATGAACTTCATCTGAGGCCTATAAACAACCTGCCAGAGGAAATGTACGAGCCGCGAATAGATATCTCTGTAGAGACTCACGAGAAAGGGATTATGGAATTATTGCAAGTCGCCGGTCGTGCTATACAACCCTCTACTAGTAGTGGTCAGGATCTGATTAGCAGCGCGAGACACTCTCACCGCGAAATGTAATGGGTACGGTAACGACCAATTTTCCCGCGCTAAATAACTTCCGCGACTTGACCAAGAATCGGGACTGGAGTGACCACTACTGGCTTTGATATTTATACTTCAATGCCTCGAATATCATATTTTACTAAACATTTGTTATTGAAATTGAATATATCTACATAACTCTTGTTTGTTTGCCTGATCAAGCTAACATTTGATGTTGTAGAACGTTATACGGAGATCAAACTATCAAAGAAACAACGCGCGCGATCCAAGAGCTTCGGCTAATAAAGTTTCTGCGCGGAAGTAGAATACATTGTCGGAGTCTCAGTGATTCGCATAATACTCATCAAGTCACATATAAATATCTTTACACCTAGATTTGCGAAAGTCGTGGAAGTAATCCTAGCAGCTGCAACGGATGCTAAAAGCAAAAAAAAGAAGTGCGTGCTGATTTTGTCTTTATCATGAAACATAACTGCGATAAGAACTCTGATGCATATCTCTACCAAACACACAATGAATGAACCAAGTCTCACGAGCTGTCCTCATAAGGACAGATGTATATCTATGTCCATGGAGTAGTACTAAAGTGAGAAACTCTCACCTGACGAGCAGGGCAAAAGGAGGAAAAGGAGGGGAGATGAATGGTGAAATCAGACTTGTATAGATACTTCCTGACTCTACGAAGGGAAATGAAGAAACCACGCAGTCGTCCCATGTTGAAAGTAGCTCGTGAGAGACTTTACGATTACTGAGGAATGAGGAAGGGGAAGGGATTTAGGAAGGATATTCACAGGGTGTGTCAGAGATTCTGCCCGACATTGTAGTTTGTGTCTTTGATTTTTAGTCGTAATATAAGAAATAATTGAAGTTCGTGAGACAATTTTTTTCTATGCGAAAATACTTGGCTGGATCGGGAATGAGTCATTCCTCTATCTAAATTCATGTTACACAGTTAGGAAATTCCCATGTTTGACAAAAAAGGGAAGATATAATCGTTTCATTTGTATCTCAGATTCCGATTATGATGGATGGAGCAGCGTTGCTTGAAAGAGATAAAAATTGCCAAGCAAGTGTGTAAAATCTGTAATTATTAGATATTTATCGTGCTATGAATCCCGTCCATCCCAGTGTAGTGAACATAAGGAGAAGGGCGTTCGAAGATTCACTGCCATTGCACCTAAAAGTGATATATCAAATATATTCTCTTCTTTTCTTACAATGGACTTTCTCTGAATCCTATAGGATAGATTTATTCATGAATGGCTATAAACCATGAATACACCAGATAACGATTACCAAAGCTCCTAACAAATTGCAAACTAGATTATATCTATGGTAGTGCAAAGGTTCCGCCAGTCCTTCAAACTTGTATGAAACGAGTGCATGCAAGACTACGAAAGGAACTTTTTCGTCAATAATATCTTCCAGTGAATCTCAACCTGTCCCCGTAGCAGCAACAAGTGGAGTAGAAATCGGTTGAGTTCCAGCACATTGACGTGTTAACCAATACTCCTGTTGGATCCTGCCAATGACACTTTGCAGAATATCTAAGAACACGGTAAAGTACACGTCCGTAAGTTTATTTAATTCCGATTCTCTCACTTTGGCACACTCACTTCATATATAATGGAATTGCACTCTAGCACAATTTTTCGTAAAATTTGAAAGCTTAAAGGAGCCGGCCCAATGAGTACGGTAGGATTTCAATTCCCGGACTACCCTTATATTGCAACGTAGGCCTTTCCGCTCAAATTTTCGGGTCGTTCTTTTTTAAAAATTATCAGAACAATGTGAAAAATCGTTTTGAAAATCATTTGGAGTACTGAAGGTGTAAAGAGCTGCGCGCTTTTCATAAAATTGGATATACTAGCTGACTGAGATGAGTTACAGCTCTGATTCATTGACAAAACGATTTTTCACATTGTTCTGATCATTTTAAGAAAAAGAACGACCCGAAGATTTGAGCGGAAAGGCCTAAGTTGCAATATCAGTGTAGCCCGCGAATTCAAATCCTACCGTACTCCTGAGCCGGCTCCTTCAAGTTTGTCACTATGAATTCTAACCCCTCCGAAGATTTGGTATAGTCTAGAAAATCGGAACGTATAAATCGCGATTCCGTCGCTACGGTATTTAGCGAATTTTTCACGCTTTGAAGCGATACCATTCTTCCATTTCTAGACAAGATATCAGGAACATCCAAAGCTTTTTGAGATCAGTATCAAATAGAGTTTCCCTTAGTACGTACAAGAAGTTGAGTAGATCAATTTGAAAGGGATCGGAATTCCCTATTAGCCAGTTCCCTATTAGACACATTCTTCACCGCTCGAAATGTTGTGATGCATACATCAAAAATGTGAAAGCGTTTGCTATTGGGAAGCTATTGGGAAAAAGTTTATGAAATTAATCTGTAAAATTCCAGTCATTCATTCCTCGTCTCCCCCAGTCGCCTTATCTCTCTACAATGGGCGTCTTCGTAGTCTTTCTCTTCCTCGCTGCCGCGGTCGGAGTCTTCCTTTACGTCAAGGGTGACCCCCCCCTCCTACCGTTCTCG
>LS880748.1:18833-32893 GCA_900490955.1 Micoletzkya japonica | reverse complement strand
GATAGTTATGTTTATAAACATTTTATAAATACCTAGGCAATATAATATAGCAGCCAGGTGATTACAGCGTTTTTGGATTTTCTGAGGCTTGGGTCAACCAATTTGCACTAAATTTTCTACTCGTATGCTGTGCGATCCATGACCGTTCGTCTGTCGTTGTGTATCTGTTCTAGTATTAAAATTAATTAATATATTTTTGTATATACTTTACGTTATACTTGCACACTATTGACCGTTTGCAAAATCGAAAAAAAGATTCACGTCAGGCTATCAATAGCGCGTGAAACATACCCATCACAATGTTCTGACAACAGTGCAAATGGTAAGCGAACGAGATGCCAAAAAATAACCCTGATTTCGGTTGGAACTCTCGCACGGAAAACACAGTACCCTTAACATTTTGTCTCGTTCGCTTAACATTTAGAACATTGTGCCATTCTACCGTAGGCTCACCTCATTTCCCAGTCCTGTGGCGTTGCGAATCGGCGTGTAGATGGGATAGGTGTAGCAGGTAATCGATGAGACCACAGGAACAATCGATAATGCGAGGATACCGTACATTTCCGTGCGGGAGCCTGAACAGCCTGAATATCCTATAAGACGGCTCCCGGACGCGCATCGTGGGATGCATGTTTCTTGATTGTCATGACAACCGAGAAGATGAATGATGAGGAATAATCACGCCTTAATTGTGACATTATCTTGTCTTAGGTGGCTATTCTTCGAGTTCCATGAAATCTGGTGCACAGACACATCTACACAGTGATGATGTTACGTTCAGTGTAAGCTTGGGAGTACAAATTTTCGAACTATTGATTGTTGATACTTTATCGGTAGGTACGAGAAGAAAGAAAACAGAGAAATGAGGTACTGATACAAATCGATATTCTGATTTACATACATAACACAAATGCACATGTACACTAAAAATACACACAATTACATATAATGGCAGACAGGAAACAAGACTGTGGCATTGGTAATATCTAAGTCGTTCGAAGTGGATTAGAGACCTTCATACGAATTAGTCTACAATTATGCTAATTTCTTAGGCGCTTTTCGCTCTTCAATGGTTTAGTAAGATCAGGTTCCGTTAGATGCTAGTATCGGTTCATAGTGCGGAGTGCAATACGAAATTGTTGTCTTCTTCTCTAGCGGAGAAGGCTTTTACTGTCTCGCACTGAGGACGACTGAGAGTGGGACGAGAAGGGCGAGAATAATGGAGTACGAGGTACCACCGTTGCACCTGAAGCAAGTCACCATTGACTGGAGGAAATACATTCTACAACTTATTATTGGCAACAAGATGCGTCAGTAATATCATTCCGACTTGGTCTAGATTCTTATTATACCGCTATAAGAATGAGATGGCTGACGGAACAGTTTCCTCAACCACATGTATTATTGGAGGAAAGGAACGTTGAGAAATATTTGCAGCGCACTCTGCTAAATACAGTGAAACTCCCGTGGCAAAAAAAGCCAGCTTAGGCTAAAAGCCGGCTCCGGCTGAAGTTTTACGGTCGTTAGCGGAATGGGCTGCAAAAATTTCCCAAGCGTTTCGTTTCCTCCAATAATTTCTAAACTTACGAATCTCCGTAACAGCAGCAGCTAAGAGTGTCCTGGTAGGCATCCGTTGTATTGTAGCATCCAGCCGCCGTATCTGTCGTGTTCAACGGATTCTGAAAAATTATTTATTTATTTCATATATTTTGCATTTCGTAGCAAAGCTTCTGCACTTTTTCATTCCGCAGCAACATCATTTCCACAATGTCAAGGTAAAAAATAATAATGTGTATTGATTCTCACTAGGCCTTTGTGACGTGCGTTCGCATTCAAGCAATAGTCGCAATTCATTTGAGATAATCCCCAGGACATGCGTAAGTAACTACAGACATCAAGCCGTTACTACATAGAAACATGTGCAATAAGTTTCGCAATGCTCAGAACCGTAAACTCATCCGACAATTCTACGCAAAACGCTAACTACTCCCGAAGTTTTTAGGCAGCATTAAAATACTAAATTATGAGAAAAAGCTAACACATTCCTTGATGTGTGAATAATTTTCACTTACAGTGCAGTTGGAGGTAGACGAGCCGCACGTCTTGGAAACGATTTCATTCTCCGTATCTACCACTTTGAGACACGTGAAGACGGTAGCTCCACAGTCAGTCTACGATACTTTATTAATTTTCATCTTCAAAACAATTTACCGATGAGATGCAACACGGTATCAAAACCACCGAATGTTTTACAATAAGAATGCGGATAGCAGATTTGTTTGCCGAGATTGTGTGTTTTGAACGGGGGACTCTCTATCAGGGCTCTGTCGGATGTTTGCCCTAGACTTTGTGAATCCGACCAAGCACTCATTTCCACCGAGGGAGTTCCCCCTGCTTTCCGCTCGGAAATTGGCGCGAAACCTAAAAACCGGCGGCGAAAATAATGATATTTACGCGCGACGTTGAAGATCGCTGTGCAGGCTTCGTCGATGCGTTTTCTTGAAACTTTTGCACAGTGTTTGCCTTGTTTTGTTTATTAACAGGTGACTTTTTCGGTTAGTTATTTTAAATTACAAAAGTTAAAGTGTATCGTATTTCTCGGAACTGACCAGATTTCCGGGTCCCGAAACGTTGGCGGATGCTGTGAGCATGGGGTAGGTGTAGCACTTCAGCGGGGTTACGGTAGGAATGAGCGAGAGGAGGAGGGCGAGGGAGGGGAGAAGAGGGGAGGACATCGGGCTGAAATGCATTATGGTTTGAGCGCATCTTTGATGATGAATTCGTCATTATGCCATTAATACGCGGAACAATTTATAGCGGCACTTGAGTGAGCTTCTCGAATATAGCTTTTGTTAGAACACAAATACGTCAAAAGGAGGCAGTGTGGGATACGGTAGAAGATTCTGGAAGGCTTCAGTTTCTTAGAAATACGAACGTATGAGAGCCGAATAGAGAGATAACAAGGGGAGTAAGGCATACTCCAGTGAAGAAAACGAGCGATTCATCTGAACCCAACTAAGGGAGTTGAAAGAGTTGCTGGTTGCCGGGACAACGGTAGGGTGATGTTGAAGAGAGATTCATCCCACGCTTAGGAGGCGAGGGATGGAGGTGGACGAGTGATTATCATTAAAGACTGGGAGGGACGAGGATTTACGGAACACAGACACTTGAACGATTTGGATAAGGGCTAACGCTTGCTTTTGTAGACTATCACGTGAAGGCTCTTATGCTTGTGAGTATTCGAATCGTAAAATACAACATGATAGCATCATCAGGAACTATGAGATTCGTCGTGAGATGAGTCAAGAAATGAGAAGTTGAGAACGGAAAAATGAGATGCATACTAGTGGCCGGAAAGGGGGGAAAACCGAGCGGTAGACAAACAGCGGAAAGAATGTTTGCGCAACCTGAGTGATACATATTATCGCGCAATGAACTGTGCTGCAGAACTTGGTGTTTAGACAACATATATATCTGACATGACATCACGCAATAAATCCCGTCAGACGTCATGATTCCGACTACAGACAAATTAGGAATGAATTTTTAACGGAACCTTTTTCCAATAATATTGTAGTTCTTCGCTTTTGGTTAACTTCTACCATGTAAACAGATTGAACAATCATAGTTTCAGCAGAGAGTGAAGTAAGCGTTGAAAAAACGAGAAAAGCTTAAAAATGCCTGATGTTTCTCAGAGTGCCATGACAACGGAAAAGATCCTCGGACCTCTGTAACTCTGATAATACGCTGGATCAACACAGCGCATAAAGCTAATGAGAAAAGCGCAATAAGTTTCCGTTTACGATCGCGGTAGGTTTACGGACAAGTTGTAGTCATTTCTGTGCTTGGGTTTATTATGATTTTTTCATGGTACCCAGAGTTATCGATTTAAAACGAACAACTAAAACACGTAATTGAAGCAAAATGTGAACAAATATGCGAATATTGTATCTTACGGGTCTGCTAATAACGTAAGCCCCACGGCAGTCTCGTAAAACGGATGTGAATGAATCAGTCTAATTAAGATTATCTAGCGTCTCGACTCCTCCCACATAATGGAAACATTTCCAGAAAGTTCGTGGCAAGGCGTAGTTTCGCGATAACACGATGCTGAAGATCTCCGAACAAACAGAAGGTTTTTAGAAACATTGATTATTAGCCGTACGCATTACATTCGTTTTCAATGGAAAAGGTATGGCTGAGATTCGCGTTGTAGAAGAGCATAAGAAAAGTTGTACGAGATACCTATTCTCACGAAAATCTACTACAAACTGCTGTACTTTTTAGAAGAATACATGTAGCCGTATAAAATCCATAGTAGATCTGTTATTATTCTTCTGTCAAAATGAACATTGAGAAACCGTTGCGTGCTGGAAGTGTTTTATTGACGTCTGTACACAGTACAAACTGATTGTGCGTACTGAAAGAATGTAGTTTAAAGTGTGAGACACCGATTATCACAGAACTAAAAGTATCGCTACACACAACACCAGTAGAAAATTTTGGTCAGAGTAATAATTTTCTCTAGATAGTCGTATCCCGTAACAGAAAGGCTCAGTTCTAAGGCTCAATAAGGTCGCACAACAATGCTAGAATATGCACATAACTTTGGAAGTTAGAACGGTTTTCAAAAATCAACAAGTTCTCGGAACAAACAGTGGTTCAAAGCATTTTCAAAGCTGCTGAAATAATATTCACAAATGTGCTATTCTTCCCATTCTTGTCTAAAAATAATAGGGTTGAGAAAAACGTTCCGTCAGTCGTCTCGTTCCTACTTTCGACGAGAGAGCGCTATGAAGAAAGTGCAGAGAAAGCATAATAGGAATGAGTTTACTGACGGAGCTTTTTTCGTCAATAATATGTGATAAATTGTATAACAAACTTGTTAATTGTCGCTCTCGACTCAGAACATTTAGGAGTTTCACGATTTCGGTAATTGCACAGAAGGTTTGCACGGGTCCGATGCCTAAGCTCTACTTGCCAACCCCCCATAACCTCGTATTTCCTCCCGATATACTCGCACATTTCAATGTCCACTCTTCCATCTACAGTGCGTTCTCTCTCCAGGGAACTGTCCGCTCATTATGCCGGTGTCGTCAGTTGCACTGCCGTCATAGAGAGTTCAAAGATCACAGATCAAAGATCAGCGACAGTCTTGGTCCAGTCGACCTTCGGTAGTACTCCTTCATCGTCATCGTCACTCTCCTCCTCCTCTTCATTCACCCTCCGAAGACAGGGCGTTCGCTCGGTGGGAGGGGCAGTGCACTGAAATAGGCACAGTCTTTGCTCGAAAACGTTAGATCCTTTGAGGCATCTTAGTTATTTTTATATAGATTCAAATGAAGAGCGGCGGCATAGGGAAAGAATGAAAGGGAAGACGTGAACAGTTCTTACTCAATACTCGAGATTCAGGTCAAATGCATACCACAGGAGAGTCGTCAACTTCGGACACCTCACACTCGCCCGTCGTCGATTCTTCGACTAACCTGAAAATTACTCTTGTAACGGAGGACCAGCCGCTACCGTAATCAGGCAGATTGTAACTAATTTGCATACATAGAAGAGAATTTCGTATCCAAATGGTTCTCCTCAGTAGTTGAAGCTGAAGACCGTAATGCTTTATGGTTGAGGAAAAAGAATCGTCCTTTGTTTTATTCCTAATTCTGCCGAGAGAACGGAGCGGTATGAAGATAGTCAGTCCGGATAAAGTAGGAATGAGGAAACTGACGGAACATGCTCCTCAACTATGATGTGCCCTACCTCTCGTTGGGAATGCTGCCCAGCCGTATGGTCATGTCGACGAGAAGCCTTCGTCTATTGTGCAGCAGGAATGCCAGTTCATCCTTGGTCCTCTGCACCCGACCCGACAGCCATTCCTCAAATGAAAACAGTTTTTTTTCCATAAATATTGTTCTTTTTTTGTTTTCCAGAACGAATATATTTTCTTGCTTTCCCACTCTGCACAGATAGATCACGCGAATCCCCTGCTGATTCTGCCAAATATTTGGCTCCCCGATCTGTAGGATATCAACGTATCTTTGTAGAAATAGATACGCTCTCATATGAACGGGGGGTTTCCCTTGCGGGGAAACCCCCCGGTTATTATGAGAGCTGTATCGTGGAGATGCAGGAAAACGCGAGGATAAGCTCATCATACGCTTCCCAAAACTGCTCCCAAATGCAGACAACATGCATGCTGATTGTTGTCTGAATGCACTACGACCCCCGCGATGTTGCGATATTTTGCGATGGATCTAAACCAGTGATAACGAGTTCTTTGGTATCTTCAATGTCTCAAAATATTGTAGAGCTTACATGGAAGCAGTAGGAAGAGCAGTTAGCGTGATTTTCGTGTATTATATGACGACCGCGAAACATAACAGGTCATTCATCCATAAGGGGAAAGTTGGAATGGAAAGAACGGCAAAATGCATTGTCCCACTTTCTCAGCTTATCTAGAACGGGAGCATTTCCGCGCAAGATATTTACATAAGTTGCGAACCGATCGTAAGCCATTCCATGGAACAATGCATTGCATTCGGAGCTTGCATTGGCTTTACGCAGCATTCATGCCCCTCTTTTCACAAGGACGATTTCGAGTCGAGCGTAGCCCCTACTTTCTCGAATTTCAGTAGTTCCATTTCTTGCTACTTAACCTTCTGTAATCTCAACCTGACCCTACCTTACCTGACTAGCAAACAGTTGGTTGGCCGCGGTTACGTTGCTGCGTAGACTATTCGAGACCACGACCAGACTCCACTTCTCCAGATTTCCTGCAAGCTTAGTTTTCGGAACACAGTCTGCCTATAATATTCAATAAAGTATTATATTTAATCTTTCTTGTGCAATAATCAATATCTATATCTGGATAACGGCAGACATTCTACACATTTCCTTTGATGCCCAATTCCACTATACGGTTATTTCAAGTCCGCCAATTCATAAGCTAGCTAATTTGCAGAATTTGCATAATTTGCATAATTACCGTAAGCCTTACCGGCCGGCAGTTCAAGGGGCCGGGCCCTGTGGACCGCCCGTAGAACCGCGCGCGCGACCGCGTTGCGTATCCTCCGGTCAGATAGACAATAGATGGGCAGGCGACAGAAGCAGCCGACTATCGTCAACTGAAATACGTCCTATTTGGCCTGTTTTAAGCTCGGGGAAGTGGTCTCTGTAATTTTAGGTAGCTCGAATGATAAGGAAAACCTGTCTATGGTGTAGAGAGCTCTGCACCGTTGCTAACGGATGAGCCTTGTAGATATACATCTCTCTTTGCATCCCCGCCCCATTTATATGATAATTTACTATGACATTCGTTAGAGTCGGCCTCTGCTTACCATAGCGGAAAAGTCCTGGACGAGTAGGTAGGGGTAGTAGTGTTCTTCGAGGGTATCGGCGTCGAAGAATTCCCAGAAGTTGACGATGGTCGATGTCGTGTTGGAGATGAGATAGCAGCCGATCACCTCAAAACCTTCTTCTTCTCTACCACCATTTACGTACAATTCGGACACATTCCCGCAAATTACTCGTTGATTACGAAGTGACGGCGTCATAAGCTCTCTCGTTTTCGCATGTACTCTACTAGAGAATTCTCGTCGTCTTGAGAGATTTTAACCTCTCAAAAAAGCTGGATATTGCACCGAACGTTGTGCAGATATAGCGGAATAAACCGATCCGTCAGTTTCTTTCGTTCAAAAATGCGTCTAATTCTCTGACTTTTGCACACTCTCTCTCGCCTTATTTTTTTCTTTCGGAATGCTTTTCGGACGTATCTTTTTAATCGACTATACTCACCAGCAGCAGAGTCCTCGTGGCCACCCGGACCCCCTTCTTCTCATTGTAATGCTGTCTCAACGACCCACTCGTCAGCTTGCCCTCCTTCAGCTTCAGACTCTCCTTCTTCGCGTGCCTCCTCCTCGCCCGAAGTTGGCTCACGATTTTGCTGCAATCATTTGTAAATCGTTACTATTAATGCAATAAAATACTTTTCTTGTTGGATTTATGTGAAACCAGTGTTTTTTAGTAATTCTTGTTTATGGTATGCCAAGAAAACAGCAGCTTAGCAAAGGGTAGGGAAATGCCGCCAAACATTGGTCTCAAATACTGCTTTAAAGGGTACCTCCAACCATCTCATTCATTTCAAGAGATAACCAATTAAGAGCGGTTAATTGATTGTGAGAGACAAGAGAGGACTGAAGAGACGCAGACAGCGAGAGAAATCTTTGCACAGCTTTTTCTCAGCTACGGCGAAGTTTCAACAGAAAAGAAGAGAGTATGAGACTCAGGACGTTGAGAGCTATCCAATGATGTGAATAAATGTATATGGTAGATATTGCCTGGAGGGGCCCTTTAATCTTCGTGGACCATATGTTTCAAAGATGTTTCAAAGATGAGGTGAATAGGCGGCGCTAATAGATTTCGCAGCAATATCGCTGCTACCACCGTCTACAGCAATAAAGCAATCCCATTAGGGTCAGATGACTGTCTCTCGGTTCATTCTCACATTTCGTGATACCGATCATTCGTCGGACACCACTATAGTGGAGAAACGTTCAGTCGTCTCACTTCTACTTCCGACGAGCGGAATGAGGATATATAGTGCAGGCAAAGTATGAATGAGTTTATTGTGAATTAAAAAGATCCGTCGGAAAATCATTCCGAATATAAGGCGAGAGAGTGTGCAAAAGTGAGAGAATTAGATTCATTTTGGAATGGAAGAAACTGACAGATCGGTTTATTCCGCTATACTTGCCGAACTTTTTAGTCAATAATAGACCTGTTGCAATAGAGAATGACGAAGAAGGGCAGAATGACCGTCGCGAATTTGCGAATGAGAAACCGGGAGATGGAGACTCCCGATTGAGGGCCGTTCATGACGGGAACCAACCTGATATAACGATATAAGATAGATTATTAATATAATATTAATAAATTATCTCACAGGAAACATTATTATTAATTCTCAATAAGGCTTGAGCTATAGGCTGCAAAATATCTATCAATCCAGCAGAGACACGAACCTTTCCAGAGGCGGACAATGTGGTAGGTAGATGATTCCTGTTTCGAAGTATACCGTACCCTGGAAGATACCGTAATCTTTCAGTTTGCGATAGAACTGCATGGTGTCCACTACGGTTTCATAAGTTTGGCAAGCATACTAATAAGTTTACGAGAGCATTACTAACAACGAGCTTCAGTTCATAACCAATGTCACTCGAATATTTACCTTGAGTACTGTAGCTGCGATGACTATAAGCACGATGACCGCAAGTTTCCATTTGACGGTGAAGACCAGTATAGATTTCTGAAATTAAAATAATGAGATAATATTTAGTCATTTCAATATTAATGATTTTCGCAATTTCTCATGTGACTCTGAAGTGTCGTTCTAGCACGTTCCATTCCCTTTCCATTTCCCTTTTCCACCTGTTCTTTCGATTCATTCACCCAATACGTGCAAGCCCTTGTATCATTTGGCATTCAACGACGGAATGTATGCATGTATTTCTACGCCGTACACTCTCTACAACTCCCCTCTCAATAATTCACGATTACACGACAAGCAAACCAAAAAGGCTTGATCTAGCACAAGAAACAGGCAGAAGGCAAACCGCAAATCGCGACTTTTTCGCCACGGAAATCGAAGCAAGATATATTGCGAGCGTATATTTCCTATTCTTTCAGATTGTACACTTGCATAATCGTAGACCAATGGCAACAATTTCTCGGTGCAATTACTCTCCGCCAGCGCTTACGACCGGTGATTACGCGAATGAACGACTGCCGGCCGAAGCCGGGAATTCCGGGAAATAATAACGGGCGTTTGGTGCAGTTGTGGTTTCTAGCGTGTACGAGACCAGAAGTTTAGACGCTTCCGTGCTGCTTGTTTTGGCACGCTTTATGACTATCTAATCTTCAGAAATTGAATTGAAGTGATGGGAATGAAAGAGCAAAGATCAAAGATCAGTTACAAAAGGCATCACACGAGCTTTTCTCGTTCACCTGTTTGCCCTCAGGCGTATTGGCACAGAAACGCTCGAGACTTGCCACGACCAGCAGGAAATTGCAGATGGTAATGCAGATGTGCTGAAGGGGAGGGATAAAAGATCAAAGATCAAAGACCAACAACCTGAAAGGTGTAGAGCGCACGAACGTATACGGTCCACGCATCCACCAGTGGTGCCCAGCCAAAGTGGTAGGCGAAAATGTTTGCAGATACCTGCAACAACTTTTTATTTCGTATGGTTTACTAGAACTATTTCAACTGCTATTCTGCCCCCCTTCGAGCTTCATCTCGAAGGTTCGGTAGGCATTTTCTGAGCGGAATCACTCGTTTTCCTCGTTCTATGAGATTTCGCACACACTCGCTCTCTGGGGAAGGGCTGAATGCACGAGATTATTATGTGTTACTACGTAAGCGAATACGGGAACAGTCCGGACTTTGTCTTCTTATAGACCATCCGATTACCGAGTCTTGCGTAGATGCAGTGCCTGCGAACTACTCGGGAATGCGACTAAGGAAGTGAAATCTGAGCAATATGGAGACTGGTGTTATCATGATAGCTCATATAATTACGACTGGAAGAGAGGCTTCGGCCGGCGGAGATTACAGGGTTCAGGTAACTTCAAATGCAAAGAGGAAGATGATCTGCCCGTATCCGTAGGGCTTATCGTCACGGCAGGGATTACGAGCGTTCGTTCTACGAAGGCAGCTCAGCGGGAGAATTTTCAGAGAAGCCACGGGTTTACGACAGCAACTGACGGCGAGGTAAGCAATTATTATTGGAGGAAAAGGAACGTTGAGAAATCTTTGCAGCGCATTCCGCTAAATACAGTGAAACTCTCTTGGCAAAATGCCAGCTTAGGCTAATCTCCGGCTCCGGCTGAAGTTCTACGGTGATTAGCGGACAGAACTGCGCAGCTCTCTCAACGTTCATTTTCCTTTAATAATATTGCAGTAGTTTTTCAGTATTAGCATAGAGACTGTAAGCGTTTCAGAAACGTATGCTGTTCCTTGCTATGGCGCTTACCGTGCCCAAATAGCAAGCCGACACAAAGCAGTCAAACATGGCCAGAAGTACGGGATTCGCGTAGTTCTGCCGTCGTAGCTTGTGCGAGGTCGAGAACGCGTAGAACAACAGCGCATTGTTCGCCACCGACAACTGCAAATCGCGATGTATCATAACTCTAGATATAGTTTGGAAAAACGATCCGTCAGTAGCATCATTCCGATTTACGAGTAGAAACGCGTGTATATACTGGAGAACTTTTTTTCGTCAGTGACGCTTTTCCTTAGCTTTACACCTTACGGTGCAAAAGGAAGGTGTTGCACAAAGGAGTCATAGAACAAATAGACATATTTTGGACAAAGTTTACAAGGCGGAATCGATCTGCTGAAGAGCTAGCGCTTTTATATCGAAACTGAAGCTCATCCCTAACCCCCCGTCCACGATTCGTAGTGGGGACTACAATCGGGGTGTGCGTAGCCGTGGGCAAATGTGCGTAATAGATATCTATGCGATAGCTATTTTCGGAGCCGGAGTCTGCTATTATTGTCACCACCACGAAACGGCTAATGCGGGCTTTACTCGAAATTACCCACGCCCTGCGTTCGGGAGCCAAGCTTTTTGAGTAGACCATGCCACATTTTGGCCGTTTGATGGCCATATTGGTTGTACGAATTCATAGCGAATCTGTGGCTTGGTATCAAGATCGCGTATAGAGAGGTAGATACTTTGCATGCACTTTAGCGGCTAAAAAGGAAGGTCAAACAAGAAGATAAATAAGGAAAATAAATAAAATAATAATAATAAATAAAATGGTGCCCAACCCACCAATGCAATGGTTGTCCCCGCAACGCCGTTAATCCCAAAGCGCAGGTTGTCCGCGTAATATGTCTGAAACTTATTTATCATTTATCTGCTTACCTATTATTTTTCGTGACTCTAAATACAAGGTACACATGCATATTATAGATAATTTTTTTGCAAGCGGAATTCGCAACGAGATGGGCATTTCTGAGGCCCCTTACACAACGTTCTGAGAACAGTGCAAATATTTTAATATTATCTTAAAAATTTTAATCTTAAAAGACATTAAGCAAACGGGATGCCAAAAGGTACACCTGTTTTCGGTAAGAATTCTCGCCATCATCATTTTAGCTCAAACTTATTGGTCCGTTCGCTTAGCATTTATTTAGAATATTGAGCTCAGAATATCCCAGCGCCGGCTAACCTGATTCAGCTCACATCGCCACACGAACGAATCGTTCAGGCGAAATATGTCCATTCTGTAAAATATATATTTTACCAGTAATTTCACTGACGATTACATTCACAGCGAACTGGTGCATTTTACACAGCAATTGAAGCATAATGCGACAAGATGGGTGTATATAGAGAACCGTAAGGTCTGCAACTTATGAATAGCAACATTCGCGATGAATAATGTCAATTTGCATAGAACGAGAAGTATAACCTAATACGGAGAGATAGATATACATATGGGGAGTGGAAGAGCAAAAGAACACTGGGCTGACTGCTGCAGAGACAGAGCTATTGCGTGATGGAGTGGAAACGGAATTATGGGGGGGATAAAGGGGCAAGGGCACCGGGAGGGCAATTAAATGGGTTTGTTGTGATAGAGACTGATTGGATTGTGGCCTGAGGGCAATTAAAATAGAATAGATAGGCATATAGGTATTAGGCGAATACGGCCAAAAAGATTGCTGTTGTAGACGCCTGTTGGAGAGAGAATTATTTAGTTGCATTCTGATTACTGCGTAGATAGGTGAATAAGTTACACGAATATTGTTGAAGAAAATGTTCCGTCCGTAAGCCATGCCTACTTTGTATTCGCTCTCATAGCGTTTCGTTCGGAAATAGAAATTGACACATCTATCTGAACGTTTCCCCCTTGCATAAATAACCATCGAAATCTACTCTACCCAGGCGAAATCGCTCGGACCACTTTGCCAAGCGATAAATCAAACTCAGTGACTATTTACCTACATAGCTCGTAACGGTAAATGCGTCTACCGATTCAAACAAGGAAGCATAGATATACCTACTCATGTAAATACGCATTAACCATGTGATAGGGATAGGAGGAGTGAATTTTTCATAATATCACTCTGTACATTTCGCTCCGTGGAAGACATTGTAGATATCTACTTGTAGAGGATAAAGTTTGGCATCCTCGTATTCAAATTTCAGAACACATACTTTACGCTAAATACCGCAAGTCTGTTCAAGAATACGCGAAACGTAAATTTGAATTTCAGGATGGACCATGCAGGAAGTGGAAGAAAGCATTCAGAAAAGGCGCAGCTGAAAGATTTATCAAGATGGAAATGAACTGAGGCATGAGAAATGCTCGCAAAAAAC
This sequence comes from Micoletzkya japonica, assembly GCA_900490955.1. Taxonomy (NCBI): domain Eukaryota; kingdom Metazoa; phylum Nematoda; class Chromadorea; order Rhabditida; family Diplogasteridae; genus Micoletzkya; species Micoletzkya japonica. Next base: position 19,508 of record LS880748.1, on the reverse strand, counting down.
GGGCGTTCGGGTTGGAAATATTACAGGTTCCACGGGAGGAGTTGTCCTCAAAAACGGAACGATTTAATACTTTTGATTGAAATAACAAACTATTCCCGATGATTACGCTGTCCAATTGACTCCTTACGTGCTACCATGGCAGAAATTAATAGAATCGCAAGAAAATTGGAGCCGGAGAGGTATCTAGATCAGCGCGCGTATTTGCATAGACAGTTCACAATAGTTTGCGTACATTTTGTCAACTTTCGTGGAACTTGTAATATCAAAGCCAACTGACGCGCGAACCTCTCATGGCAATGCGGAAGAAGAAGAAGTGCCGGACGGAAGTGTATCACTACGAATGATGGTGGTTACCCATCATCGCATCGCAACCTTTTATAGAGGTCTAGCGACCGAGATGTGAAAGTGCGAGACCAGATTGCCAATTAGGGGCAGGCGTGAAATGCGTGCACTTTCATGACCGCGTCATGCACTGATCATTAAAAAGGTATAGTGAGTTCTAGCGGGTCGAAAAGCAAACAATTTAATGACATTATCAGACCGAGAGGTCACGTATCTATAGCGTGAAATCGCTCTGGCTTTCAAGCTCATCTAGGTTCTATGGTAGGGCAATCTGGACTGAAGTGTGATGCGTGAGGTTCGCAGAGCTAGAATATGGCCTAGTAGGTGGGGGGG
>LS877049.1:359229-371053 GCA_900490955.1 Micoletzkya japonica | reverse complement strand
AAAAGGACTCGGTGGACATGTGGATTGAAAGGGATACGAAGAAGGCCGAGGAGAAGGCCAAGGAGAAGAACGAGGAGAATATGGAAGGGACTGGAATGAGCCGCCCACAGGAATATCATCGTCGGGAAGACCGTAAGAGACCATCAACCTCTCGTGGACCGGGCCCTTCACATGGACATAGATCGTCCGGGGAACACGAGTCGACTCGAAGATTCTTCCCGAAGAGAGGACGGTACGAGAAGCGCGGAGGACCGCGCTAGGAGGAGGCGGGAAGTGTTGCCCAGGGAGGCATATATCACCTGTACTATTTGCTAAACATCACTATTCTTGTTATTAGTAATAATATTATCAGTATTTAATATCATTATTTAATTTGGTTAGTAGTATTACGGTAGTTCACAGTTTGGTTATCGCAAACTGACTTTTGTAGCATTTTAAATTCCCTCCGCTGCGTGGATGCTTGACTGAGTATCACGTACTTTGTTTTGTCATCATTTTTCTGTTCTTAGTCAGTTCTTCTGTTGTCTTCGTCTAGGAGTCGCTTTCGTCCATTGTTTCGTGAGTTTGCCTTTTATTGTTTATTTACAGTCTCTTTCGTGCAATAAGACGACTTGACAGTCACGACTGTGGTTCAACACGTGAAATCTGGGCACACGCGGGGAACTAGGATATTTAGAACTAGTGATCTCTGGTTACACACGAACCTGTTGAATGTTTAAAATAGGAGAGTAAGTCTACAGTAATCTGTGTATATTCGGAATAAGAGACTGAGTCTACTGTAATCGGTTGCATCTTTAAAAAAGAACGTGAGAACGTGAATGAAATCTAAGTCTACATTGTGCCGTTTATATGTATTTGAATAAATGTAATTTTGTGTAGCAACCCATTTATTGGTAATTCATAACGTGTAACCTTGAGCATTTGTTTGTTAAGCGGAAGTAGGCAAATAGTATTCTACCTCCCCGATTCTGCAAGAGAAACGATGAAGCGAAACCGAAGAGAAGAAGAGAAAGCATTATCAGTTACTGTACTTCGTTTCGCAATCGTTTAGTTTGTGGTTTTCCTTTTGTTCACTGTTAATTTCTGTTATCATCGAGGAATACAATAAAGTTCTAAATATAACAATCCTGGAAGCAACTTATGCCAATGTTATGTAGCGTATTCTTTTTTATTCTAAATAGAACAATCCTGGAGGCAACTCATGCCAATGTTATGTAGCGTATTCCTTTTTTAATGAGCTATGGAATATCTTAATGAGAAAATTGTTAAGTATTTCTAAATAAATAAAAAGTCAAAGTTTAACGTTTATACAACTAGGCGGGCCGATAGGCCCGACTAGTCATCCTGGGATAGGAAGTTGGATCACTTTGTAGTCTGAAACACCAGAAATACTGAAAATATCTGTCAAATTGAGCGATTCGCTCCCGGGGTAACTTTCTGAAACTTCCGTTGTTTAGCGGGTTAGTTTTGGGCCAAATTTCAACATTCATTTCACCGTTAATTTGTTATTTATTATTTTGCAGAAATAGATATTGTTTAATCATTTCCATTTTTTAGAATTCAACCAGTCATGGCCAGGAGGGAGTTTGGACGATTTGAGGGACGAGATTTGCGGAACTACGTGCATCGTGTAAGCGCTTTTGTATGTCACTCTTTCCACGATGGCCTACTCCTTATTGTTTCAGGATGACATCAATTAGATCATAGATGAAAGAGTGAAGACTCATATGAAGCAGTATCTGAACTCTCTGTGGCTGGACGATCCGTCGTTTCTCCATAAGAAGTTCAAACTAATGGGAGCAATTACGGAGGAATCGTGAGTTCACTGGCTTATGAAGGGTGTATGTGCTCTTACAGGAAGGAAAACGAAAGGCTGAGGCAGAGGATTGCGATTCTGGAACACAACGGAGCTACTGGAGGGTACATTACTCTTATCATCTTGAACAGTTTACTGTGGGAATATTCATGATAGCCCTCTTGCAATAACTTCGTTATGTTGCGCATGTAACGTATTACACTCTTTGTTCAGCTTGCCATCGATGGGACCTTTATATGTAAGGTTTAGGCTAGGAAACCTTGCATACTGAGACCTGAAGATGGTGTAGCGATGTGCAATTATTTTCCCAATAGAGTTCCTTTAATCCCAAAGTGTGAAAGCTATGTAGGGACGGGGTAGAATAATACTACAGTATGAGTAGGGAGACTGTGTGGATATGTAGGTAGGACAGGGGTGGACTAGCCTACTTTATTTCGAATACATATAGCAACAGATATAAAGATTACTCACTAACCTTTACATGATGACGAAAAAGGAGAAACGAAGAGAAGAGGGAGAGAGTCGCCTAACACTCTCTCCGACGACTAGTGTATCTCCCTTGCGAGATCTCTCTCGGTTAGTTTCGCCATCGGCTTATATACTCATATCACTTCCGCTCGAACCGCAGCCAAGACGAAATAGATTTCGTCAAGCTGAGAGTTAGAGTCGAGTTCGCCCAATCCACCGGAAGCGGTAGAAAGGCTCGCTCATATCACCACTACGTCCCCCACTCGGACAAGCCGGAGTCCCTGCCGGCTCAAAGAATCCGGACGCGGGTGCTTGATTGAGGAATGACGAGTAAGAGATTGACTGCGGTACCGGGAAGGCGATAGGCATATCAAGCCGTGGAGAGAACAAATCAAAAAGAAATAACACAAGAGAGTTGACAATACTACTACATGGGATATGCATACTACTAAGGATTAACAATAACAATAGTGAAAATTATTAAAACAAACAAAAGAATATTATGAGGGGTACTCAATCGAGTTGTTTCCGCTTTCGGATACGTGAAGAACGACGCAGTATCGGTGAGGGATCTGCTTCGATGGTGGTGTCGTTCGTCTTCTGCGAAGTCACGATTGATGGCGGTGCAACAACACGATTTGGAGCTACGGAAGAGTCTTCGTGGAAACGTTTAAGTCTGTCCATATGAACTTTCTCAATTCCACGTTCACTACGTATTTCCGCATTTGGTCGAGTTACCGAGATGACTGTGTAAGGTCCATCATATTGGTCCTTCAGTTTATCGCTGACACCTTTACGAAGGAGTACACGGTCTCCAGGGGCAAGTGTAGAGGAACGGGATCCTCTGTGTTTGTCATACTTCTCCTTGTTATTGTTTGAGGCGTTGACGATCTTCTCGCGAGCTATTCGTCGGATAAACGAAAGTTCGCTTTCCAAACGCTCCGCATAAGGAGGTATTTCTCCTGCCATGATGGCATAACGACGATTCTTCGGACGATCGACGAATAAGTCGATTGGGAACCACGCTTCTTTCCCATGAGTGAGATAGAAGGGGGAATATCCAGTAGTTGTGTGTCGACTTGTGTTATAAGCCAACGAAACGTACTGGAGGTGGTCGTCCCAGTCGTTAGATTTCTTGTTCAGGTAGGCGTGCAACATCATTTCATAATGAAAATTCTGCTTTTCTACCTGTCCGTTCGCATTCTTCGAGTATGCGCACGAAGTTGCATGGGTGATCTTCAGCAATTTGCACATCTCTTGAAAAGAGTTTGATAAAAGCTGAGTTCTACGATCCGTATAGATTTTCTCAGGCAATCCATACTTCGTGAATACGTCGTTTGTCATTGATGCTATGATGGTTTCCGTTTTCTGGTCTTGCATCGGCGAAGCGGTTGCCCACTTCGTGAAAGCATCTTGGGTGACAAGAACGTAGCGATTTCCTCGATCGGTTTGAGGCAACGGACCGAGAATATCGAGATGGAGTCTCACCATCGGTTCGACTGGAGTCGGAAAGACTCCCAGTCCTTCTTTGATGACATCCACTGCGATTGTTTTCCGCTTCTGACATTCAGTGCAGATGCGAATGAAGTGCGACGTTTCTTCGTTCATCTTCTTCCAGATAAAACGTTGACGAATCTTGTCCAGCGTTTTCTGCGTTCCAAGATGAGCACCAGCAGTTTCATCAGTATGGAAATACTTGATAATTCTGCTTCTGATGCTACCTTCATTGGACAGAAGGATGACGTCGTCGTCGTGAATTCTTCGGGAATATAGGACACCTTCTTGTAGTCTATATTTCTGCGCTAATTTCTCTTTAGCTGCAGAAGTTCGACAATCCTTCAGTGTATCCTTAATTCTAAGAATCCATGGGCAGGCATCTTGTTCTTCTGCGATGTCATTGAGTGATGGTAGTCCGTCGACTGGCATCGTTATCACGTTAGATCTTTCCAGAGGTGGATATCTCGATAGACTGTCATACAGATTATTCTGCGATCCTGGTCTAAACTGAATCGTGATATCTTCCATCTGAAGTGCCATCTGAAACCTAGACAATCGTGGAGACAGGTCCTTCTTGTGAAAGATGGATGTCAGAGGATTGTGGTCAGTTATGATGGTCGTGTGTGCTCCAGTGATGTATGGACGGAATTTTTGCACACCATATACAATGGCTAGAGCTTCGAGCTCAAGTGCTACATAGTTTTTCTCATGCTTATTTTAAGTACGAGATTCGTATGCAATGGGGTGGAATTGTTTTTCCGAGTCTTCCTGTAGAAGTACTGCTGCAATCGCAATTCTGCTTGCATCAGTTTCCATTCGAAATGGTTTACCGAGCTGTGGTGGGGCAAGAATTGGAGCAGAGCAGAGGCTATGCTTGAGTTCCTCGAATGCTCTACGCATATCGGCTGTCCATGTGATTGGTCCGGGAGTCAGCGTAGCTCTATAAAGAGGCTGCGCTATCTCCGCATAACCTTTCACGAATCGCCGAAAGAATGCACACATTCCGAGAAATTTCTTCATGTCGGTAGCTGTCTGAGGTTCCGGGTACTTGTTGATAGCTGCTACTTTATCAGGATTCACTGCGATTCCCTTTTGGGAAACGATGAAACCTAGGAATTTCACACTACCACGAGCCCACTGACACTTATCAGCACGAATCTTCAGTCCGTATGCTTTGATAAGCTGTAGTACTTCAGCTACATCGCGAAGATGTTCTTCTACGCTTGAGCTTGGAATGACGAGGTCGTCAATGTAGATGAACGCGGTGGCGCGCATCTGTCGACGTAGATCTTCCATGATCCGGTGGAATGTTGCGGGTGCCGAGCATAAGCCTTGGGCCATGCGTCGGTACGCAAAAGTTCCGCAGAAGCAAGCAAACGAAGTGTACGTAATATGTTCTTCTTCGATTTCAACTTGATAGAAACCGTTCATGAAATCGATAGACGAATAGATCATCTTTCCAGAGCTAAGTTCGACCAGGTCACAGATAGCAGGAAGATCATAAAACTGCTTCTTCGTTATCTGATTCAGCTTTCGATAGTCTTGCACCATCCGAAAGCTCCGCTTATCCGATCCTTTGGGTACCAAAATGATCGGAGATGCGAAGGGGAAGTGCTGGGCTCGATGATGCCTTGTTCCAGCATGTACTTGAACTGTTTTTCGACATCCTTTCTCTTCTCGAGAGGGATTCGATAGATCTTCTGCTTAGGAATTTCATATTCTTCGACGAGATCGATGCGATGCTTGACTGGACCATTGTATCGTCCAATCTTTCCGTCTTTGAGTATGAATGCTTCCTTGTGTTCCTCGATTACGTCGAGAAGTTTCTTATTATCTTCCGGACTAAAGATAGACTTTGACAAGTCAATATCTCCGTCAATATCCTTATTGTTCGGGTCTTCCGGATATTTCGTAAGGTTGTCTTCCCATTTGATTTCGGGTGGGACGTAGGCGGCTGCGTAGACTTGCTCGACGACGTTCGGATTCGGAATGAGAAAGTTATCAATGTGTTCAGCTACTGCTACCACTTCTCCTGCTTTGAGCAAGATTGGTGTCTTCAGTGGATTCAGGATACGTAGCCAAACATATCCATCTTCACTAAACACAAGAACTCTTCCAATCAAATACTGGCGTTTACGCAGGGCGTTCGGTTGACGTTGAATGAGAAACGTCTCTCCATGTGTGTTTGGACCATCCAGCTTTGCTCGAATAACATTATCCGTGCCAGGCTGTAGAGTAGTCCTTTCACAAACATGAACATTGCGAAGAGTTGTGCCATCCACAGAGAATACGTACAGAGCCTTTGGTAGGGTAGAATGACCTACTCGAATTCCGTCTTTGTGGAATGTCACAGGACGATCCATTTGAGCCAGATTCTTTAGGATATCATTTCCTAGCAAAACTGGTCCTGGGCAGCTGCGGTCTTCGGAGATAAGAAAGGAGTGACTGATGTTCGTATCTCCGAGTTGAACGTTGATTTCCGCTTCACCAAGAAAGGAAATCATTCCACCATCTGCTGTTCGAGCTTTTCCTTTCTCTGTCGGCTTGACATGAGAAAATCCAAGTCGTTTAGCTTCTGATTGGCGAAGATACGATATGGATGCTCCAGAGTCCACTAGGACATCCGCCTGTTTGCCTTGTAGAAATAGGCTAACAGAGGATCCAATCGAATTTACAGCATGCCTCGGGGAGTCTTCTGGGGAAGTAGACGGCCACGTTCGTGGAGAGTGACGAATACAGTTCATGAATTGTCTTCTCATTTCCGCCTTTTTCTGTGAGATGAAATGTTTCCATCCCAAGAGATTAGCACAAACGAAAATCCAAGCCAGAAGTACTGGGTCTGCGACTTCGAGTTGGGGTACTGTGAAGTTATCTTCACGAGCAGAAACACATGGTAGAAAGAGAACGAGACATATGACTACATGGAGAAGAGGCACTCGGGGAGTGAATCTCGTTCTCCTGGCATAGTAGTCGATAAGTTCTCGTTGTTCCTCTTGTTCCGCCATGGTCTTCAGTTGAGTGTACTGATCGCGCGGACTAAGAGCTGACCATAGTGCATTCACCTCGGGTGGTGGAGTGCGTGGGGTCGAGCTCGGCCATTTGCGTACACTACAGCAAAAGTCGATCAGTTGTCCAACTAGCCAAAACTTGATGAGTGCGAAGACGATTAATCCAGCAGCACCGAGTCCAATTACCCAAAGAGCAAGATTGCGAAGTTGTGTGAACCAGTAGTCCTTATATTCTGCCAGTTTATCTTTCACATCAACCGCAATTTTTACGAAGCGGGACGATCCGATATTGGCAAGGTCTACTGATTTGTCAACAGCGCGTTTCAGCTTTCCTTGGATCCTTTGCCATTGTTCGGCATATCCGCGTTTCCTTTCCTGAGCAATATGTTCCATGCCTTTGACTAGAAAAGTGATTATAGGCACACTTAGTCCAGTTCCACAGGGATCTTCGAATAGTTCCGTTCGTTGACGAAGTCGCTTCCGAATGATTGGAAGCCAGTCTTGACCTGTTCCACGGAGGGCAGTCCGTGCTTTGCTACGAATCTCTCCGAGATGATCGAGGCCGTTGCTCCCGTGTCGAGAAGTGCGTTCACTTCTACCTTCCGACGGCTGATAGAGTGAATGAGTTTCGCGCGTGCCAGAGGGAGTCTGCACGAGGGGAGCCGTTCATTATTCGATGCAACTGTATGAACTGCCGTCACTCCGCTCTCTCGTGTGTCCGTTTCCGTGATAGTATGAGTCTCATGCTCATTCCGCTGACGTCTAGACAGTTGTGGGTTCACCGGTCCGCGATAGTCACTCCGTTCCTGTCGATAGTGACCTGGATTGTTCGGGCGGTCGTTCCGACCTCTGTCGAACTTCGCTCGTGCCGCGTTCTGCGGTCTGTTCTCGCTGTTCCGATTCGCCTTCTCGTATCTCTTCGGCTCGAAGAGACGGCGACACAATGCCATGTGATAAGTTCCTTGGCAGGTAGCGCATTTGTGAGCGCACATCTTGAATGAGTGTGTCCTCTTATCACTCAGACAACGAAAACAGAGTCCGAGTTCCTTTGCTCGGTTGAGCCGCTCCTCTGCCGTTGAATACGTACGACAGGATGCTTCTTGACCAGCTGGGTGCCTCGAGCACAGGGCACACTTGTTGTTGTTACGAGGAGGTAAGCCTTGCGCCTTGTCTCGTCTCGTGTTCGGAGCGATGACGTGGATCGTCTCCCTTCCATCCCTTCCATGCCTCTTATCGTCCTTCTTATCGCGGATCGAGGCGATTTGCTGCCTCATCGTCGAAGAGTTGAATGAACGTTCGATACTCCGATCGCTTTCCATCGAAAGTTGGCTTCGGCAAAGGTGCCGACTGCGATAGCATCGCGAGAGATGCCAACAGATCCATTGCCCGATTCTCCATCGCACCCCCTACAGAAGGCTGAGTGGATATCGTGTTGACCGGGTTAGCCGCACTGCTAGCAGCGGGTGTCGCGCTAGGCAGGGCGGACTGGCTGTAGTGCATGGTTGGAGTGGCAGTAGTGGGTACAACGGAATTGAGTCCCATCGTTGCAGTGGGGATAGTAGGCTGATTGTACAGCGTAGTCGAAGCCGTCACCACAGGAATTACAGGCTGACCCGAAAGTGTATTCGTAATCACTGGATCCATTCCTCCCGAGCTACTTGTCTGCTGTCCAATTTGAGGTTGAGCTTGTGTCGTAACCGTGTTACTGTGTACTCGATCCCTCTCCTCTCTGGGTGTCTTTCCTCCGGATAGGTCCCTCATAGGGAGAGACGTCTCTTGTCTTCCCATTCCATTTCCATCTCCCGCACGTGTTGATTCATCAGCCACTGTGGGAAGGGGCCTAACGCCGTTCTGCGCAGGCACGACCGATTCCTTTGTATTTGCAGGGACAAAGGTCTCCATTGTTTGCGGGATGGTCTCTGCCCTCTCCCGTCTTTCCGAATGTGACTCTTCCTGAGTGTTCTCTCCTCTACCGAATTTCAAGTCCACCATTCTCAGTTCTTTCTGCATCTTCAGTTGTTCCTTGATTCTGTCTTGTCTTTCCTCCTACTCCATATCCTCAATCATTTCCAGTCTCTCGATCGCCTCAGTGAGAGCACTCAGTATTTCGTCAAGTCCTTTGATCTCACTGTCTCCCAATGCGAGTGTGTAATCTCTGCATACTTCGCCCTCGGCCAGTCTCTGCCTCTTATCTTTCTGTCTGATCTCCGCTTTCCACATCTCCGTCTTCTCCCTTATCTTTTCCTGGGAATTCACCAACACTCTCTTTGCCAACTTCCTCCTCTTTCGTTCCGTCTCGTCGGAACTTGCCTTTTCGATCCAGTCCTCCCTACAGTACTCCTTGATAGTCTGTAGAGAGAAATTCGTTGCCTTAGTGATCTCCCTCCTGAATTGAGCGGAGAATGTCTTGTCGGCTACGGCTACGGCATCCTCCTCATCCTCCAACTCCATGTCGTCGGATGAATGGTTTTGTGAGGCGTTTACAGCCGTGTTGTCAGTGTGAGTAGTGGTCATAAGAGAGGGGGGAACAAGAGGAGACGGAAAAGAGAAAGCAAAGGGATTGGGGGGCTGAGACGGGGCAAGGGGGTTGTTGGGCACTGTATTGCCGTCAGAGTTGTTGTCCGGCACCGTTCGGCCATCTGTATTGCTCGAGTCGAGCGTGTGATGAGTATTGGCCAGTGGGCCGAGATCGGGACGATTAGTTGACTGAGGGGGAGGGGGATTGCCACGCGGGTCTTGTTGGTTGGGATCGGATCGGTTGGTCCGATGCACCATGTCGTGACCATGGGCCTGTTGGTTGGCACTCATGGTCAGTCTGTAGAAGGGAGGGTGATGGGGTAGAAGGGGATAGACAGATACAGAAGAAGACTAGTCAAGAAAGATAGAGAGATGCGGAGTTGAGGAGCACGAGGCTCGTGATTGTGGAGCACAGGGCTCGTATGGTGGAGCACAAGGCTCGTAGTGGTTGAAGTGTGAAATGAATGGGCTAAGTTCTGGGTAATAGTCCCACTGTTTATCGAAGGCTAGTTAAATACAAGATCTGGCTATTGTAAGTGGTGGAGGAAATATTGATCGACGGGAAAGTGTGCACGCGCGCCGCGAAGGTTCTACGCGCTCGCATCAATCGATAACGGGGCTCATTCATCGGAACAAGGTTCAACGCGATCAACTCACCGCTGCTGACTCATCGATGACTCATACTCGTCGCTGATTGGACGCTTACTGTACCCCGACCCCATTCTGTTACTATTAATAGCTTTCCTAGAATCGCTCGTTGTATTCTTAGAATTGCCCCCACCTTTTCCTGGAATATTAGTCAATGTTGCGAAATACCTAGGGGTATGTAAGGCGGTAGTTCCTGAGATCGGGGTCATTCGTTTCCTTTCCACTTCCTGGGCTCTCTACTGCCTTCTACTACCCTTTCCTTGGTTTCATTAAACTCCTTCACCTCCATTGTACGTTCGCGTCCGGATAAACAGTTCATCAGAACTGGGTGTTGTGAGTCTGTGGGTGGGATAACTTCTATGCGCGGGATGGGGAAACTCTGACTTATAACCAGGGTCCCCCAGCACTTGTCTCGTGTCGCTCTCTCTTCCCTTATACATTCTACTCCCTCTGGAGGATCGGCTCTCTCATATCAGAGACGTCCGAGTCCTCCGTCCTCTCCCTTACTCTATTGCCAGGAGAGCAGATGTTAAGAGTTGCCACAATGGCTTCCAGTGATAAGAGTCGGGGGGTAGGGATAGGAGCCTACTCCGAGAGATGACAACTAACCGACTGCCAACTACTCTCTGCCTCCGGGTCGGCGAGAGAATGGAGAGTGCTATCTGGGCAGACAACAAACGATATGGGTGTAAGACCACTGTGATATAGGAGGGACCAGATAGTGAAGGGGTATTGTACAATATTGAGCAATATTGCACCACATTGAGAAAGAACAGTTACGTAACATAGCGAAAATAACACAATGTATAATACATGACTTAATACACACAAATATATACAAAATATCATATAATTATCATCGCATGGTCGTGACACGCATTCACCATTCTCGATGACCTGGCTGAACAGCTAGCAGTCAATGAGAATCTGAATGGTACGGACAAAGTACAGTACTCTTCGGTGAAGAAGAGTCTCAAGGAGATCAGCAAGATGAGAGACAAATGGGAGCAAGCAATGGTGGAAGCGCAAGAAGAGAAGAAACTACTTCGGAAGGTCTACTTGGCCATTGGGAATGCGAAGGCCCACGTGACAGGAAGCAAGACCTTCGGAACGTGTGGAGACATGTGCCTACTCGGAGATGTCGCCCTCACCTCCGATACTCCCAAGGAACTGCTCAAGACATTCCCTTGTGGACAGTGTGCCAAGCGACGCCACAGGGTATGTGACCTGGTGATCACCAGGGAGGACAAGGATCATCTAAAGAAGCAGCTGGCTAGTCGGAATGACCATCCAGTCTGCAAGGAATGCGACTTGGGATTCGATTTCGACCAGCTGTCGAAGGCCATTGAGAAGAAGCTGCAAGAACAAGTGGGACACATCAAGAACCTACAAGAAGGAGTTGGAGGAGGAGACGAACTGAAGAAGAAGGAAGACAGTCTCAAAGGCACTCTCACTGCAAAGGGTGGCAACACCTTCGCTAGACTGCAGAAGGTGAAGAAGGATCTGGGATGCGATGCACAGGCTTGGTTCCAGAAATACACTGGAAAGTCTGTGAGGAGGGCTCTCAGTGGAGATGGCCCCAGCAAGATCTGCTCGGTCTTCGATCGTCAGAAAACGCCCGAGGCAGTTGACCTCGAGCGTGCTTTCGTGCTCCTTGGCAAGATGCAGGAAGCATCGGAGGCAAGGGATCTGACGAACGATGAGATCGAAGAGTACCGAAGGAACAAGAACGCCTTCTTCAAGGCTCTCAAGACCTTGAAGAGCGTCTCTCGACTGACCCCCAAGCTTCATCTACTCTTCTCTCACGTCTACCCCTTCATGGTCAAGCACAAGACGTGGGGGAGGGGAGCGGAACAAGGATCGGAGTCTA
>LS877049.1:311963-328853 GCA_900490955.1 Micoletzkya japonica | reverse complement strand
TCAGACTCCCCCCGCGCGTGTGATCTACTGCCGCTCGGTCTATACCGATTCCCACGCAGGGAAGGGGACTCTTAGAGGGTATTGATTGTGTGTTGTCGCCGACTAGGTCGGATAAGCAATTGTGATCGGTACTACAATAAGTCATAATATATATTATACTTCAACAAACGAGGTTTGTCTAGCATAATATTACATTATTCGAATGCTTTCGCAGATCCACTGGGTCTTTTGCTCTTCCGAATTCGTGAACTTTCGCTTGTATTCTTGGTTCAAGGCCGGTTACTTGTCCAGTCGTCCTCCTCGCTTCCAGACCCCTATCGAGTTCTGCTTCCCCTAGGTTTCCTACACGCCATGCAAGTCCAATGGTTGTTCAAACGCGAGTTTCGTGATGTGTCCCAATTGCAAATTCTTCTTCTGTTTTCATCACTTTGTCTACGAGATGCACCGTTGTTGATTCGTTGTTGAGTAATCTTTCTCTTTGATAGAAATTTGCAAAACATAATAATAAATTTAATTAGTTCGATGTGCGGTCTGCATACACATTTTTAAATAGTTTGGCAAAAAGATTGCCCGGACGGGGTTCAAACCCGCAACCCCTGAATACCACCCCCGTCCCTTATCCACTCGGCCACCGCCGCTGCTGACAGACGGCTCCTGGCAAGGGCTCAAGAAGCGAACTACCAGCGGGATTAAAATTTTTCATTTTTATTTTCGACAAATTTCGCACCCATCCCATTGAGCTCAGCAAAAACTGAGCGACTTTTCCAACACAGTTTTTCATGCTCTTTCGAATGGTATATGCATCATTCGGATCGGCGATGCCGAGGTCAGACCATCTCCTTGTAAGTTGAACGAAATTTGAATGGGTATTGTAGATTTGATGGAAATTAATGGAGGGGTTACTATTTTGAAAATTTATTTTGAACGAAAGCTTGAAGAGGTTAGAGATAATGGTACTGTGCTAGAATAGTACAGCGGTAGAAAAAAGGCAAACAATCCAAAAAATTACTTCTTTATTAGGCTTGGTTCATAATCTGACAGAAATACCCGATCGGTAGGATAAATAACTGATGCACCATAGTGAGTATGACACACTTGAAATGTTTGAGATACAAGTGATTTGAAACTGTTGTGCTAATGAGGAAGTTCCATCAGATGTCTCGTTTCTAGTAGTAGATCGTGAAAAATACGATCAGTTAAAGCAGGACAAACTTCGAAATTGTCGACCATAACAACTTAAGGATTTCCGCAGCTCCTCGCTTTTAGGAGAACGGAGTGGTGCATTCATGTTGGGGGTTTAGAGAAGTTGTTGACTAGAGTCCGAGAATCGATACCGATAGCCGATTTTCGCCGGTTACGCTTCACTACCAACATTGTCAGAATCACATCTCCTAATACGTATGGAGTGAAACATAACCCCAGAACAACAGCTTAATTAGATTAAATGGTATCGATTCGCGAGCTCTATTGTAGACATCCGTGAGCAGAGTAGATATTTTTATGACATCTTCACGTAAAGCGCTCCTTGCTCAGATAGTACCACCAGTAGACCACTGCAAACGCCAAAATTATTTTTTTTCTTATTTTTAGATAGTTTCCTTACAATTAGTGGGGATACAGTATACTCTATACTCGGATACTTCCTCCTAAACGGAATCACGCCAAAAAGTATTTTCTACACTTCATCCCTCACAGCTTCCCTCCATCCATCCCGTCCTCTTTTCGCTTCCTAATCCGACTCGCTGATACAGTTATCGTCTCCGGCGCACACCGTCAAAACAAGCGCAGATCTCTGATAGCGTGCGCGAAGTGCTGGCGGCCTCCGGCAGCTCGCAAGAGAACAACAATCACCGTTTCAACCAATATATATATATAATGGATTAAAAAGATCCGTCAGAAAATTATTCCGAATAATTTTCTGACGGCTAGTGTGCAAAAGTGAGAGCATTTTGCACACTAGCCGTCAGAAAAAAAGAGAGCATAGACTCGTTTTGGAACGGAAGAAACTGGCGGAACGGTTTATTGCACTGTATCATCCATTATGTAGCATTGGATAGCGCAAAAGAGTAAACGCTTTTTTCATAAAATGCTTACTATTGAACAGGGCGAAGAGGGTGGGGAATGCCTTGGCGGCCCACGCGTCCACGCGCGCCCCCGTGTCCAGGTCGTACTTGTTGACCGCGTACTCGTACGCGTAGAAGCTACGCTCCTCCTCGTCCCTGAAAGGGGAGCGAATTTAACCGGCCAAAATAGCAACAAACAAGAAAAAGTCGTGCGCAACAAGATTGCTTATGGAGCAGGAGCAGAGCATCTCAAACATTTTTTTTTGCCCGAGATCCGGTTGTTTTCAGATATATAAGTCCTTGCACGGCATAGTTGCGCTAAATCTTCTCAAGTCAAGCGCACAATGCAGCGTAGAACGTTCCGTTCGAATGTCCCGTCTTTCGGCCGTTGACGGGGGGCGTGAAGCCGTTCTTGAACGAAGGCCTGGAAACAAGCGGGATTCGACAATTAGTCAGGGAGCTTTAGGAGATCTTGCGGCATACGTGAACAGCAAGTAGACATATTTCCGCATTCCCTGTCGGCATCGTTTGGTCAATGACAATAGCGTCTGCAGCGAACATACACCAAGCGCTAACCGCCTCTCCAGATATAGCGCGACTGAATGCGTATCCCCTTAAAGAAGGTCTACTCGGTACCGTAGCCAGGCTAAATGAGACTATGATTTGCATAGCGAGAGAGCGGAGGTCGTGCGTAGAAGAGATACTATAGAAGAGAAGAGCCACCATCCCCGCGCCCACCCTCCTAATGTCATGCCTCAAGATGAAGGCGGGGTGAAGCGTATTTGGACACACGACTAGTCAAGTCCGTTAGGAATTGTAATGGATTACGATTCCGAATGGAGCTCATTTAGATGCCTTGGCTCACCGTGCGCGCTGCTTGAGCGTCGCCTGGCGCTTCGCCCGCCGCTTGATCTCCGTGATCTTGTCGACGAAGCCGACGACCGCCAACTCGACGAGCGAGAAGAAGATGAAGGCGACGCACACGAAGAACCACAGGTCGATCGCCTGCGGTGCCGCCTTTTACATTTAGTACAGTATAGTTGCAGATCACAGGGAAATGCGAATAATAAGAACAATGATAAAAATGGAGAGAAAAATGTACATACATTTTCATCGTCGGGCAAGCCGAAGCGATACTTCATTATGAATTCAAAGAGGTAGATAGTTGTAGTCATTTTAGCGCTTTATTTACTACTTACTTATTTTTCATTGTTTCATTGGCTGTTTCCTGTGAGCTCACCTTGACGAAGGAGACGCGCGGCAGGTTCTTGACGATGTTGCCGAACTGAAGCGATTTCAGGTATTATATTGACCAGCAAAAGTTTGGTCAATATAAGTTCTTATTTTGCGGTGGTTCTTTGTCAAGTGACGTCCATACTACCATTTTTTCTAAATTGTGAAACGAGCCTGGAAGGTGAGGGCCATGAGACTGGATACGCCAAGCGTAATTCGTGCGGGCAGGGCCCTCGTATCGATCCAGAAGGCGATCCACGAGATGAAGACTGCAAATAGAATGTGATAAGGAATTATGAAGCTATTTCGTCAGTTGCCATCATTCTTTTTGGGCCACACAAGGATCTGCGTAACTGCTGAAATGGAAAAGAGTAATGCAAACGTTGCTTTCTGGCAGATACCTGACAGATACGTCGGCAGGTACATCTGCAGCACGTAGTAGCCGTACAGCCGTTGGAACCTGACAATGAGCCATTACTACGATGAATTTAAGAGGAGATGAACAAAGAGTTACAATGACATCTCCGACAAAACCAGTACGACTGGCGGAAATTTGCAGTGAGTCCGAGAATATAGTGCGAGTTCAGCGACATATGCATAAAAGAAGATTTGCACTCCTTGCGTTCAAGCCTAGACTCACCGAAACGTCACTTTCAGCTGGTCCCACTGTCCCGCAGTGTATTCCAGTTGGTCGGAGGCCGGCGTCGCGTTGTAGTACTGCAAAACAGAATTTAGCATCTACCGCGTAGTCTTATAATCGCGATAAGTGGAACATATAATTCTATTTTACGAGTTGCGCTGTTTAGCAAATTTTTCGCACTGAAGCTCTACCATTCTATACCAAATTGAGATATCAGGGAGGGTAATAGTTTATTAGCGAGATCGGTGTCTTTCACATGGTACATCTACTTATGTGCTTCCGCTAAGCTAAAGGCACCGGAATCTGAGCTACTAGCGGAACGATTATATCTTCCATTGTTCTCTGACAAATTTCTAGTACCTGAAAATCGGGTAGTCGTAGGTCTTCAGAGGGCGGTGTAGTGAGCGGGCTCCATGGTTGCCAGACGAGTCGCACCTAGATGGTTTCGTTATACATATAGGCTGTACGCGCTGGGGAGTTGAAGGCTGAGGAGTATGGATGATTGCACTTGATCGGTACTGATTCGGTGATAACTAATAGACTAAATACTCCGTACTTGGTCCATTAGTAAACTGCGAGTAAACAGTACATTGAGTTTCTCGTTTATTCCGTAAGAACATGGTTCACTCAAATAAACATGCATAAATACCTCGGCGATGTTGTACGAATACGATTCGAGCACGAGTTGGCACTCCTGAAGGTAGACAGTCATTAATATCTATATACCGACATGCAGTTTTGTTAGAGCAGGTTGCAGGAAGTCGGGGAAATGTGTGTTTGTGTTTCCAGCAAAAATCGCGCGTACCTGTCGGTCGATCGGAAAGTTGGACAGCTGGAACTTGCACGGCGCTGTGACGCGGATGCGGTAGTTGAGCCAGACGGTACCTGATAACGAGACGCGTGCGCTGGAGTTCTTTCAGATGTTATGTTTCGATTCGTTCTAAGAGGTCTCGTTAGAACTGTATCGACAATGAATGCGATCGATCGCATACCCCGCATACATTTCTCATCAATACTAGGCTTCTCTTTTTGACGCCTTTCCTCAGATATGTTTCAGGCTTCTATGCATACCGGGACATGCCTACAGAGCATGAAAACTGAAACATAGCCGTGAAAAAGCATTATAAAGAGAACCCTAATCATTACCGCATTGTTTTCTAGGTTTTCCAGAAAATATGACATGCTCGTCTAGCCTGCGCCAATCCCCACATACACAGGTCGGCCTTCTCTCCCCAGAATGTCTTCGTTGTTTGACGCGCAGCGGATGTTATTAGTCTCCCTCTCCGCCGTCGGCGGTGGCTTGTTCGCATATCCTATGCGTTCCGTTCCCTCAGGGGGGGGGGCAGCATAACAATCAGAAATCGGCCGTAGTATATAGGCCGTATTCACATCTCAAGAGCGACGGTCGTTGGATCGGCGTTGTATTTGCAGAGTTAGGTAGCACGAGATTTGCGGAGACTCGCGCTAGGCCGTGTGTTTTGAGGGTGGACGTAATATTGCATGATTTGATGGCTGCGCGTAAACGAATTGAAGACGACTTCCGTGTGGTATCTCATGCACGTATTCATGAGAAGAGACCGTTTCGATCGAAGTTGGCATTCTTAGTAACAAAAAGTTTGCCTCCGAAGAGGTCCGAACCAATAAGTTTCGGCGCAGCAGTCCGCCCTCTTCCCTACTGCGCCACCGACCAGCCGAACCAAGGTCGCCGGCTGGGGTAAAGGAAACGGTGGCTGGGGTAATGCAGAATCCTCCAGAATCTTTGACATCGGATTCCTCGAAGATGTGTGGACGTCGGCAAAATCTTTTCGGCCTACTAGCACAACTTTTCGCGCTCTATCGAATGGTGGTGGTCTCATATCTGGATCCGATATTAAGTATTTGCCCTTCCCTTGTGAGCCATTGCTGACAGCGCGAGGCCTCGCATTGCCACTGGGGGGAACGGTGGGGGAATGCGAGGCCTCGCATTCCCCGCGAGTCGTCCCTTCCCTCACTGCGAACCTTCGCAGCAGTTAACCTAGTATGCCACTGGCATGCGAAGCCTCGCTATTCGCCTTCGCAACGCGCAACACTGATTCTTACCATTGGGATAGATGATGAGCAGTACGTTGCTGGCGGGTGACTTGTGCACCTCAAAGGTCGAAATTCACGATGGCGCTTTACGGTTGAGGATAATCGCTCTTCAGTTTTCCCATTTTTATTTCGACGACAGTGCGAATCGCTATGAAGAGAAGGCAGACGACGTCGGAATGAGCTTACTGACGGTCCTTTTCATTACGATACCGGTATGGATGAGTTTGTCACAATTATTATTGACGACAACGTTCCGTTAGTAAGCATTCCTACTTTGTCTGGGCTCTCTACGTATGTACTGCTTCGCCCTATCGGCGGAAGTAGTTCCTATAGGAATGAGATGACTGGCGGAGCTTTTTGTTCTCATCAATAGTATAATAGTAAAACTGCGTATTCGTAACTGCGTAAACTGCATACCTCCGTGTGCTTCGAGTTGACGAAGCAAACGTTGGGCGTCCACAACCTATCGGCTACCGACGAATCCAGGCTCAGGTTGGTCTTGCACGATATGTGGCTGAATGAAGCATTTAGTTTCATCAATTCTTATTTTTATTTTTATTTTATTTCAATAACAGGTGAAAATTGTACGAGAAAAACCATCTAAACCCGCCCCGGCTAATAAATTATTAACATTCGCATTTGCATGAGCAAATACGAGCGATGGCTGAAAATCGGAAAGCATGTGCCGGACGCATTTCAATTTCTCTCTGGTTGCACCATCATTTCCACATCTGGTCTCCCGAGTAGTTCTTCCCTCATCTCCTCTTATTTATGCGGCTATGCGAGACCACAATGTCCCAGACCTTTGGAAAGCGAAAATCATTAGGATGCCATCTTTTCAGAGTTGTATGGATGCTCTAGGTGGGTGATAGAAGTTAGCTTTAGTGTCTATTAGCATCCCCTTCCCCGCTCCTTCATGACAATGTATTTGAGGTGCGCGGCACACCGATCTACCGTATTGGGAAATGACAGAATGATTTTTCGCTTTCCAAAGGTTTTGCATTGGGGTAGAATACCGTGGGACTCGGAGCCGTCGTATGGCGATTTGACGACCCACCTATAAACCAGCCGGGGATCCGACCACACCTGCGAGTACCACACATCCGCCACGAACGAGTTGGTGATCTCCGAGATCGAGCTGATGTCCTGAAGGCAGTTCCCGCCAAATTTTCGAATTCAAACCTTCCCGCCATCTCGCATTCGAGTCCAGAAATGAACGAGGAAACGCAGTGCACTTCTTCCGAAAGTCTAATTTGATAACACCTTCCTTTGTCCCTTACAAGTGGCTGGAGGGGTAAAATTCGTTAGAGTTCTCAGAAATTCCACGAAGTGAAGCAATCCATTCGGGTATTTTCGATGGCTGTCTTGTATGCGGTTTAGTATAATCTACCAATAGTGGATTTGCGTATAGGAAATATACAATTGAAAAGCCTATACAACCGACGTTTCCTACTGTTCCTACTAGGAAACGACGTCGTGGATGCAGGATGTTTCCCCCCTGGTTCTATTTACGTCAGAAACAGCGCAACGTCGAGCTGTCTGCCGCAGGCATTATGCCCCGCGGCTCTCACGGTTTTTGCGGAAGGCGATTAGGACCCCTCGCTACCTTCCAAAGCAAGCGGATATCCTCGTCTGCACGTAGTATTGTGCCCCAACCCACCGCAAAACTAGCTGCCGATCCCTCGCGCTAAGCCCTTATTTTTCGATTTCACGCATTTTGTGAGGCAAATTCCATGATAGACCGCGCGGAAGTTATTGGACGCCACTGCATAAAGGGAATTCGCTGGAATGAGGCAGCTGTCGGAGGGAGTCCTGTTTATGGTCCAGTCGTAAAGAACCCCGGTACTCATTTCGAACTCGCCCCAGGGCACATGAACGAAGGCGCAAGAGGGCCCCGTCTCTACGCAGTATCTACCTAGACAGCATACAACACGATAATTATTTTCCTGGGCAGGGGGTGTCCTAGTATGCATGTCAAACACCAAGGCAACTATTCGTTCCTTCAGTAAACGCATTCCTATTTCTGTTCCCTCTTTAGAGCGGCGCTTCGCTCGCTCGTCCGAATAGGAATGATACGACTGGCGGAACACTTTGCGCAAGCATATTATTAACGAAAGTGTTCCGCCCAAGGCATCTCGCTTCAACTCCTTCTTAGACCCCATACACTTTGATGCTCCGAAATTGCCAAGCGTCTAATACCCAGATCTTCGATCTTCCGATTCCAAACGAGACCACCGAAAGCTCTCAAAGCGCACGTCTCCAAGAGGTTTTCGGTTACTAACCACTTGAAATACTACCCCACAACGCCTCAGGCTTAAGGAGGTCTTCTTTAGCTTCGAGTAAGCTTCAAGGCCCAGCGTCAATTTCGCCGTGAAGATTCGCGGAAGACGGGGTCGTTAGAGAAATGCGGAGGGATGGGGGGGGGGTTGTCAGAAGGAGTCCAGTCTGACAGACTCAATGTATACGGGCCTAATCTCGACCGGAACGTAATCGAGCTGTCAGAAGCATTCTCCCCCCAAGTACTATGCTACACGAAGAAGAGTTGGCGAAGAGAACATGTCATTCGCGATTTGATATTGGCGGAGCCTCGACGGGGTAACCAGTCATCGGGGTTTATTACTGCCTACTTTGCCATGAATCACAGCCACGACAAAGCCCGAACAGTATCTACGCTGTGCCAATGTGAGCACGAAATCCCCTTATAGGAGTGTCCGTCGCTTAGCAGAGTGTCTCTACTTCCCGGCCATGTCCCCTCTATCTAAATGCCGGCCGTACCTGCACGGTCAGTTCGACCTGGACGACGACGCTCTCGTTGGACGGGACGACCGTCTTATCGTAGTCCGCGAGTATCTGCGCGAGGACGGACTTACGCTGGCTGGAGTCGTGGGCGCACGGGTGGACGGACGACGAATCGTGCTCTGAAGGGTCGGGGCTCAATGGAGCTTGAAAAGCAGGCAATTTAATCGCATCATCTGGCCGAGAGTTTGGTGTACAACTGAAAAGAATAAAGACCCCCACGATTCAGGGCGGAAATCGTGATCTCACCGGCAAGGCGAAATTAGGATTTATAAAGTAGATTTATGATTCTGAGGCAGAAGTTTCCATTTAAAAAATTTCAAATAAATACTCAAATATGTCTATTCTGGCCTCGAGTGTGGAACCTTTTCGAGACAATTCGCCGCAACCCGGAACCCGATTTTACTTCCTCTTCGTGCGTTTCTCCTTTTGTTCGTTAATCAAGTGTCTACACCCGCCTTAGCGGGGGTGGCTGCTTTAATGCCCCTAATGCCCCCCCCTTAAGAACAGCTAACTCAAGTAAGGCAAATATAGCAGACTAGACCCCTGGTTGGAAATAGGGCGCCATTGATTGGTTAACATAAGCTCATTCATATTATATTTCGTCTCTGAGCCACATAAGCAATAGGACAATTGAAACTAGTACGTACGTACGTACGCTACATATAAGATATTCATGTTTCTAGCCGGGTTTTATTATAGTGAAGACAGAACATGTTGCGGTCTATGCGTCTATGCGCTAAATGTGGAATCTTCGACGTGCATTGGTTATGTTTCAAGCCCTTTGCAGTTTACACGTGGGCTCCAGACATAAACATAGAAAATGCGCTGTTGGAACGTTTAGTGTGGAATTGAAGGAAGCGCGTGAGAGAATGGCAAAGAGGGTGCACTGTTTCACGAGCAATGGTTTGCGCTTTACTTTCACAGGCGAAACTTGGTCATGACTTTCCCTACAATTAGGTAAATATCATACTATGGTTAGACTATGGCCAATTGTTCTGCGCAGCCTTCCCGCAAGCCGATGTGTATATATATTGTTGAGGAAAAGTGCGTCTCCGTCCGCCTTCCGACGTGGGAACGGAGCGGTACGAACAGGGTCAAAGTAGGAAGGAGATTACTGGCGGAACTTTTTTTTGTGTCAATAGTATGCAGCTTACCCGACTCTCCGTCGCGTCCCAGCAACGGCCGCGATGTGTAGGCCGTTAGCTGCAGCGGGTTGCTTCGGGCTGCAAATATATGGCGGAATTAACCGATCCGCGTGTCAGTTTCTTCCGTTCCAAAATGAGTTTAATTCTCGCACTTTTGCACACTCTCTCGCCTTATATTCGGAATGATTTTCCGATGGATTTCTTTTTACTCCACTACACTCAGCGAAATTTCACTAGCCCGCTAGGGAATAATTCCCTAGCACACGATACCACAGCGAAAATTCCCTAAAAATTGAGCCTCCCCCTACGGTTTTTAGGGAAGTATTCCCTAGCGGGTTAGTGAATTTTCACGGTGGTAGCGTGTGCTAGTGAAATTTCGCTCAGTGTATACCCTCTCTCTCTCTCTCTCTCTCGAGTATTTTCCCAGCTTTAGATTTAGTGAATCAGACGAGTATCGTAAGACTGCACTTTGCAAGCTCGTTCTTTCTTTTGCTCCTCGTTTCATCCTGTCCACGCCAAAATCCGTGGCTATGTATTTAGGGGCGCGTGCTATCCTCACCCGTCCCGATGCTCAACTTAGCCCTCTCCCCCTTGAACATCCCTCCCCCCCACAGCCACTCACCTTCTGGAGTGCTTCGTCGCGAGGGAGTGGGAGTGTCTGGAAGGGAAACAATGGCAGATACTCGGGTATTTAGGCATCCGGACTCTTTTGATTTCAGAATAACCCCCTAGAGTGGTGGAAGAGAGCAATCTGTCAATACGCTTACGCAATATTCTGGTTGATTTTCGCTCAAAATATCGCAACCCTTTAGCTTACTGCATGCATTACTGGCGAACGTATTCCGTCCGTAAAACTCATTCCTACTTTGCTGCAGTGCCTTCAAGCTAAAGCTTCGCTCTCTCGTCGGAAGTAGGAATGAGTCAACATGCGGAACGTTTTCCTCAGCTATAATATATAGTGGAATAAACCGATCCGTCAGTTGTTCTGATTCCAAAATGCGTCTAATTCTCTCACTTTTGCACACTCTCTCTCTCGATATTCGGAATGATTTACTGACGTATCTTTTTAGTTCACTATAGCAAGGGCGCAAATCATAGGTCGGGCCATGCTCGTGCTCAGTCAGTGGCTTACATTATCTATGTAGAGGATCTTTTGACGGTTATGCTTCACGATTAATTCATGATGAATCTTTGAACCTTATTATTTTCAAATGGGCGAAAGATAACCATCAAAAGTGCACGATTCGCATCCTCTCTAGATACTCCTTTACCCGTGTGTCCCATCACGCCTCCTCCCAGTCCGCTGAGCGTGAGCATCAACAGGAGGTCGTGCAGCATGGCGGTAGCCTCATCGAAGCGCGCGAAGCCTACGAAATTATAAAATCAAGGAAGGAAAAAGTTTCCCTAAAATAGGCGCGCGACAGAGGAATAGATGGAAAACAGGCCCCCCTTCATCAGATCGTTAATCACAGAAGTAGTGTTGATGAAACGACTGGTGCAATGAACTTGCTATTTCCCGAAACGGATACGCCCTATGCATATTTTAAAACGTCGCGTCGCATTATTCACACGGAAGTTGCGACAGGCGACCAGTTCCTTATAGATGATCTCACTCCCACGATGCCCCAATCGTCCGGTCTATCTACGCCTCACGGCCTTTCCCTTCTCCGGATTAAAGTGCATACGGTTTGAAACTACGCGAAGGATTCACGAATTTCGCTAATCCTAATGGTTGATGACGACGTCCCCCTTCAGCTGTACAATCCGTCCGTCCCCCGTTGCTGTCCTCGTGTTTTCTCGTGCGGAACGCAGCGGATGAAATGTCTCGGACAGAATAATGGTGCGTTGCACGATGAGCACTGCCCCGCGGCAAAATGACAGGTTCCACTCCCACGGAAAGCACAGGGTGCACCGTACACGTTTTCGTCAATAATAACTGCTGAAACGCTCCATAATAAATGGTCCTCACTCGCAATTTAAACAAACGGTTCGTGAATTATATATATATATATATATATATATATATATATATATATATATATATATATATATATATATATATATATATATGTCTCGCATCGTTCTGCTCCATAGCACCAACCACCCTATCTAGCTGGTGAGGGGTATGCAAAATGAAAGAAGTCGATGGAAATTTGAGAGAAGCATTCGGTGATAACTCATATTGTGGTGGAACGTTGTGTGCCTTGATTTCTACATCGCCAGAAGCTAGCAATGAATATGCTACCTCCAATGGCTCTAGATAAATAATCATGTGAAAGCGCTCTTGGCATGAGATTTTGGTCCCAACTCAGAAATTATCCCGCTTCAGGGATAATTGAAAACGCGTGCTTTACTTTTTTACAGAACGACGTGTGTGAGACGTGTGCATGCTTGCAGAGCGAAATTTCCAGCAAGTCAAGGATATTTAGAAGTTCCAAGGAGTTCACTTTCAGAGTTGCAGCTTAGCCTGAGACCACCGGCGTCATTTATAGCCCAAGGGGAGATGGCTAAGCCGCGCTCTCGCAACACACATGCACAATCGCTTCTCCAATGTCCAGGAAAGTTTCGGAATATCTCCCCCCCCTTCTCTCTCGGCAGAATTATTCCCGAGTCCAAGATAGATATCTATCAAATGCAGCGCCGCCGTGCTCCCAAAACGTTTCCTTCCTGCCGGTACCCCCCTCCATCTCTCAAGAGCAGAACATAAGCACGCCTGGTTAAGACATGCATGCTTATCCCATAACTTGTTTAACAACGAGATTCTCGATTAAAGGGACATGTAAGTGATTTTCAAGTGAAGCTTATATGAAAGATTTTGTCGTAATTAGTATAAAAACAAAAGGAAAATAATAAAAATTAATAGTATTCGAGAAATGATTTTTTTTGAAATTTCGCCCAACGACGACGCTACTCTGTTTAACGAAAGGAATTAAGCCAAAAGCGACATTCTTCTCAACGACGGAAGCCCGGAACGAAAAAATAAAATATGCGACTTTCGAGTTTTTTCTTCGTTTTTTTATTGTCACTATGTTTTTCCTCACGTTTTGAAACCTTAGAAGAATTTTCATCGAATTTTAAGACTTTTGGTTAGAGGCTGCTTCCTCCCTTAAAGAATTTGAATATGACATCAAAATTGGCAGAAAAACACGGAATAGTGTTTTGCGCATGCGCCTTCCCCATTCATTCAACATTCAGAAGACCTTTCAACGCTCT
Organism: Micoletzkya japonica; assembly: GCA_900490955.1. Lineage (NCBI taxonomy): Eukaryota > Metazoa > Nematoda > Chromadorea > Rhabditida > Diplogasteridae > Micoletzkya > Micoletzkya japonica. The sequence continues at coordinate 315,690 of LS877049.1, read as the reverse complement.
GAGAGAGCAACTGCGATTAGGCGCTATAATTGAGTGAGTACCTAGACAGAAACATCAACGTCAAGTTGAGGTCAAAGAGAGTTTTTCGCACGTTGGCCGGGATGAAAGACCTACACACGTAAATGGCACGAGACGTGTGCAAGAAGCGACTCGGAAAAGTGAAATAATGAAAGATATTATCTTTATCTTTATCTTTATAGTTTACGGAAGATCCGTGCGGAAAAGGAAATAGAAAGGGCAAGAACGCAGCGAAGCAAAATAGTACTCAAATATTCATGACCACGTTTCGCAAAGATGCCCAAACAGAAATATCATCCGTCTTTTATTCGTCCTTAACGATCTACATTTGAAGCTTTTTTCACTATTAAATTAGGAAGTGAGAAAAGCTTCAAATGTAGATCCTTAAGGACGAATAAAAGACGGATGATATTTCTGTTTTTTTTCGGCAGCTGGATATTCATAAAAAGGCCAAGGAGAGACTGGAACGTTGCGGTTTCCACGAGATGGGCGGAGCTTATCTAGAGGCTAGGGGGTGGAGTGAGCAAGACTGCAGACACACATGTACAGACGGACGGACAAATATACAGGGGCATGGAAGCGATTAGCAGATTATAAGGGAAAATTTACGCTTGCTTCCTTATTTGCTTCAACTCGGAAGATTCGAAAATTGACCATAGTGAACTTCTTAGCAATGCTTAACGCAATGTTTAAATTTCAAACATGCGTTCAGGGCATGGACGCATGTTTGAAAAACAAAAGTAACTTTGAAATACGGAGCCGTGAAATAGTCGGAAAGCGAACTCTAAATAGTGTGAAGGAACGTGCTTTTTTGGGTCGTCGAGCATAGAATAGGAAGGGGAGAGCGTGATTGGCTCAAGGAGATGTGCTTGAGATGGGGAGAGAAAGATAAGCACGCGGAAATAAGGAGAAGGCGGAAAGCGAGAAGACTCGAGAATGCCGACCGAATTTGCATATAGACTATAGACTAGTCAGGAGGAAAAGGGGTTATTAGAGGTTCCGCGGGAGTTGTCCATAAAAACGGAACGATTTAATACTTTTGATTGAAATAACAAACAATCCCGTAAGTTACGACGTTCAATCTTATGTGCGACCATAGCAGGAATTAGTAGATTCGTGAGAAAATTGAAGCTGGAGAAGTAGATCAGCGCGCGTATTTGCATAGACAGTTCGCAATCGTTTGCTCTCTCGTGGAACTTGTAATAATGGATAGCTAGGAATAGATAGGTCGCAACTGTGGTAAAAATGTGAAAAAGGGGAATAGTTACTCTTTGTAGAAAGCACGAAGAGACGCAGAGCAACTATTCGTCTTGGTAATATTTTACGGTTTGAAAACCCAAGCCTTTTTAGCGCATTATGAGACGGAGAGAGTGATCAAGAGCATGGAAGAATGAGGAGAGTCAGACGATAAATACGCAAATCGCGCTTAGTTTTCAACCCCTACAATATTCATCTACCTTTCTTTTCGTTCATTGCGTTTGCTATTCTCTTGTATGACAATCGCACGCTTCGGCATAAACGAATAATCACATTCGGACCACACGAAGTCGTCTCGACCACTGTGGATCACGCAGTACTCCCAATTCGTAATAATAAATAGAGTAATATATAACCAAAGAAATAGAGTAAAAACATAACCAATAAATAGAGTAAATAAATAACCAAAGGACAGTCCAATCACATGACTCAAAGTGGCCGTTCTAATGCAACCAGCGTCTGGCGTTCCATTACTCTTCTCTCTTACCACTCAGAGTCTCCTCCCGAAATGAGTTGACAAAGAGACGAGAAGGGGGGGGGAAGACCCGAGAGAGCGGGAAATTGTCTTGCACTCCCCTTTCGAAGAGAACGCAGAAGCAACCCAGAAGACCAGACGACGGAATTTAAGGCACAACAAAGTTCGGCAAAGAAACATTAGCGAATCGCTGAAACAGCCAGGTAAGGCGGCTTTCATTGTGGAATAAAAGAAACTCCTGCAGACCCTTACGAATATCAGGCTAGTACACAAAGGAAGAGAATCAGAGGCATTTCAAAGGAAAGAAGAGGACGAGCTCGTTTGTTCTACTACACTCCTACGCACTTGTGGAGTTACAGCTTTGTACTATAAAATTTTGCCTAATTATTATTACTTGAGTGCGAGAGAGCTCTTAATATGCATGTGAAACATATCCGGAGGACGGCTCCGTCACTCAGCCTGATTGTCGCCGTTCCATTGTGCATGGTCTCATCTGAGATGCATGCCCCGCTCGGTCAGAGATCAGCCGAGAGAGTATGCGAAAGGGAGAGAGTCAGACGAGGGAACTGCAATTGTGGAACTAGAAATGTCTGCAAGAGAGACCCCTTTGAGGGGTTGGTTCACTTAGAACGCTTCGTGTAAGTTAAGACTAGCTATGAATTGAACGGGAGACTTATAGTGGATTAAAAAGATCCGTCGGAAAATCGTTCCGAATATTAGGCGAGAGAGTGCGCAAAAGTGAGAGAATTAGACTCATTTTGGAACGGAAGAGACTGACGGATCGGTTTATTCCACTATATCTAGCCGGTAAGCAGCAGTCTAGCCTGGCCATTCCAATACTTTCGCGCAACCCGCTGTAAAATGCACCATCCAATCTTCATCAACTTCACTTCAGCCCGAAAACCGAGCACGCAGATGTTCGCAATTTGCGCATCTTGCGCCACTTTAAGCGCCGAAAAAAGCGGGCCTGAAGGGTGATTGGAGCTGCAAAGCTGCTCTTCTATCTACTTCACCCGGATGAGCTGTTCGTCGAAAAAGATAAGACCGCTGAAAATAGTGACACAAACGAAAGATGAACCGAATTCCGGTGGATTTGTAGCATTCTGTTTTTATGACAGGATTCCATCCTTTTTCTTTGTGGTTTTCATAAATATCACAATTCCAAGCTGTTAAAGGAGCCGTATAGCGAGTTTTTTTGCCATACTCGCTCTTTGCGTCATTCGATAGATGCGATTTCATTCACTCTCGGCGGAGTACTGAGGGTACAAAGAGCAACGCGCGTTTTATACAAAATTGGATATATTAGCTTACTGAGCTATGATACTCTCTCTGATTCTTTGATAAAACGATTTTTCTCATTGTTCCGAACATTTTAGGAAAGAGAACTAACAGAAAAGATCAGCGGAAAGGCATAAATTGCAATATCCGGGTAGCCCGCGAATTAAAAAAGCCGGAAATTGCCCTTTCGAGAATGTCCTTGAGGCAGCGAGGGATCGGCAAGAGTTCACGCAGAAAGAGGTCTGGTTTTAGCGTTCCGGCCTACTTTAATTGTGAATAAATGCGACTTCGACTCCGAGAGGAGCCGAGATAATGTGGAATTAATCTCGATATTTTTTCCGTTTTAATATCGCCTTCTTTGCGTTGCTTATGCCACTTCACTTCAAAACACTCAGTGAACAGTGTCCGATGCTGTTTTTGGCTAACCCGATTGGGTTGTTCCAAATATATTTATTTATTCACTTGGATATGTGATGCTCCGTTTAATCTCCAGCCGTTAATGTGATGCTATAGAGTAGGGCTGAGGGGGGAGAGAAAAAGGGGCGAAAACGAGATTTGACAGGACGAAAACGAACTACTTCGTACGTTGAGCCACAACACAGACAGAGTCAGAGAGGGAAGACAATGGAGAGAAGAGGAGAGGGGAACAGGGAGAGGGGGTGATTGAATAAGAGAGGGGGAGATATATCTAGGAGGGAC
>LS877049.1:276098-290814 GCA_900490955.1 Micoletzkya japonica | reverse complement strand
CTCTCAACAACAGTTTCATGCTTTTTAAGCGAAGGTACTATTTGAATGCCAAGGTCACGCATTTTCAATTCCCGATGTAGTACATTTCCGTTGATTACGTACTTTTGTGTGAGTTTATCGCTACCGATATGAAAATGAACTGACTTAGTAGATGAAAGAGATAGCTGGTTGATGTTGCACCATCTACTAAGAGTGTTTAATGCTGACTGTAATTCTGCCGTGCGTGTATGGAAGGACTTTTTGTCGTAAGAGCAAAAAAGCTTCACATCATCAGCGTACGTTTGAATTTTTACATTGCTATATCTCTCGAGTACCTTATCAATTTCTGCAATGTATATATATATATATATATATATATATATATATATATATATATATATATATATATATATATATATATATATATATATATATATATATATATATATATATATATATATATATATATCATCGGCAAGCCGAAACGAGATTTACTAGTGTAGCAACAAATGTTGAAGGAAAATGGTGAATGAATTCTTTAATATAGCGGAATAAACCGGTCCACCCGTCGCTGTGGTTCCAAAATGAGTCTAGTTCTCTCACGTTTTGCACACTCTCAATATATAATAAAATAATAAAATGACGGATATTTTTATTTCACTATACATCTATCTAGGCTGCGATATGGCAAAGCAAATGAATAACTTGAAGCAGTGACAGCAAGCAGAAATTCAATGGCAGAGAAATTAAATCGCCAAAGGTATAGTCGAGGAAAACGGAACGTATAATTATGTTTTACGAGATTAGCAGATTTTTCGCACTTTGATGCGCCACCATTCTGCTATAAAATAAGATACCGGTAAGAGTGAATGCTTTTTGGGATCACCACCATCAAGACTTTCATATAGTACGTTTTAGAATTAGTAGTTGTACGCTAGAGGGCCCGGAATTGGAGTTACGCCCAGAACGATTATATCTTCGCTTTTTTTCTCTACTATAGCGTCGATGGGTCGCTGGTTGCGGTACAACTTTCGGTGATCAACATCAAGCAACTTCGCCTCCGCGCTTGCTTGAAAAGCTTGAATTTTTTTGAATCTTGAATCTTGAATTGAAAGGCTTGAAAAGCGAGCTCGATTTGCGCGTCTGTGATTCTAAAAGTATAGTGCTTGGTTTTTAACCTCAGGCTGTGCGTAACTGAGAAAATAGTCGCGCAAAGCTGGTGGCGGCTTCTCGAAATACGCCAACAAAGCGTAAAGTGTAAACATATAAATTCCGCCATTTCAGTTGATCAAGCTCTTCGGCCGTATGCCGCTCTTCGTCTTCGGAGCCGTCATCAGCATTCTCATGTTCTGCACTCTTCTTGTATGTCTCGTACAAGCCGTAACTTTTCCCGTCTTTCTTCTTCCTAATTCGTAAGTGGCACACTGATCTCACTCATTTCTGCATGGGACAGGGCGGTGTTGACCCATGTGTCGACGACCTCGAACATCTTGAAGATAGCCTCCTCCTCCTCCAGATCTGGTCCGTCAACCCGGCCGACACGATGGTCTTCTACGTGGTTGCCGGAGTCTGGGGCATGGCCGACGGCGTGTGGAATACGCAGGTTAACGGTGAGCTGTCTTGCCCAGCAGAGAACAGCGAAAAACGAGCGTGTTGCTTGCATGTTCAGACCTTATAGAAGCATAGAGCTTATCAGATAGACGCGCAAACGATCATACTCCGTTATGTACATGCCGCCTCCTTCTCTTAGAAGAAAATACAAAGAAATTAGAAGAAATTACGTACCACCTACCTATTTGTCGAGATTTACCATTTTGTGATAAATCTCGTACTGTCATCTTTATAGCGAATACCACCAGCGCTTGCTGTTTGCTAATACGCTTCCAACTTTTAGTTTAGAGACTAATCCAATTGCAGGCATCTGGGTTGCGCTGATGGGTCGACAGTCGCTCGAGTTTGCCTTCGCCTCCTACAGGTTCTGGCACTCCATCGGCATCGCTCTCGGATTTCTCATGTATCGGTCGGTTTGATCTCATTCTTACTTCTTTGGTCATTTATTCATCTGTACCGCTTTTTGCCTGTCATAAAGAATACAAATCACCGTGATACAGTAGAGGAAAAGGCAAGATATAATCGTTCCGGTTGTAGCGCAGATTCCGGTGCCTTTAAAACTGGTCTACTCAACTTCTAATGTGTGCTAGAGGAAAGTCTATGTGGTACTGATCCTAAAACGATATCCATGTTCGCGATATCTTGTCTGGGAGTGCAATGGTAGCGCTTCAAAGCGTTGCAAATTCGCTAAACACCGTAGCGGCGGAATCGCGATTTAGTTTTACGTTCTGATTTTCCGGACAAATAAAAATATTGAAAATAAACTCAGGTCGCACAGTGTTCTAAATGTTAATCGAACGAGCCAAAATACTTAGGATACGGTGTTTTCCGTGCGAGAGTTCCTACCGAAATCAGGTTTATTTTTCGGGGCATCTCGTTCGCTTAACATTTTGACTGTTGTCAGTACACTGTGTTCGTGCCTTTCCAGCCTGGTCCGGGTCGAGACCTTCCTCGTGCTGTCCTTCGCCCTGCTTCTCATCGGTCTCGGCGGTTACTTTGCCATCGAGCTGTACGACGACATCAGCGTAAGCCGCAGAATAATGTTGCCCGTTTATTGAAGCCTGTTCTGGCTGCCATGCTTCAGTTGGCTTAGATGGAAGATATACTTTTTTCATGAAAGCAACTCTTTCTCACTATGCACTTAATGTTTTTTTTGTGTGTAGCATGGTGAAATTGTCGAAGCTCTCCTCTCCGTATCCATATATCTTTGACGAAAATGTTCCATCAGTTGTCTCATTCCTACTTCTGACGAGAGAGCGAAGCGGCATGAAGAGAGAAAGTAAAAGTAGGAATGGGCGTATACTGATGGAACTTTTTCGTCAATAATATAGTCCGGTCCATCAGTTCCTTTCATTCCAAAATGAGCCTAAACTAGCAAAACTACGCTGTACCCGGCGATCCACGAAGCGTGCTGCGGTCGCCCTGCTTATTTGGTCCTTCGGCGCCCACTGCTCTCATTATACCTCAACTACATAAAGTCATCTTTTTCTCGTCATCGGCAATGTATATGCGGAGGCTCAATGCATACATATGAAAGAATCAGGGAAAAGTGGACCAACAGCGCCCCGTAAGAAATCAGAGTCGAATGAATGCAATGAATCAAGAAGGGAGGAGGCGATAAAGCGTGCGATGAAAGGTTATGAGCGAAACCCGAAATCAACGAGCGGTCTGCCAGAGTAGGGTAGTGGTGAGAGTCTTGTCTTGTTAGTCAAGGCACGCAATTTCGGATACAGCCTCGGGCAGTTGTTTTGTTGCACATTTTGAAAAGTGCCCTCGAAAAATTTCAAAGTTTTTTTATGATGACTTTTTGACCAAAAACGATCCCCGTGCTCCGAGACTTATTCTGACAAAAGTACAAGATTTTCTGAAAAATTTCAAAAATATCGATTTTCTCAGTCATTTTGAAAATTTTCAAAAACTCCAAAAATGGTCCCGAGGTATGAAGTATTGAATAGGGGTCTTGTAAGAACTTTTTTTGAAATTCGCAATTCTAAAGGACTCTCTCACTTTTGCACTCTCTCTCGCCTGATATTCGGCATGATAAAGTGACGGATCTTTCGCATTCCACTATACGTGCCCTCATCAGGCGTACGTCTTCCACCTGTTCGCGGTGTGCTGCGTGCACCGTCGCAAGCCATTCGCCGGCCAGCCCGCCAACTCCATGCAGGCCTCGTTGATCAGCGCCCGCAGCTACGCGACCACCACGCAACAGTCGCGCGTTTAATCTACACTCAGCGAAATGTCACCACCATCACCATTCACCACACAAATTTCACCAGCCCGCTGGTGAATGGCGCGCAATTCACTAGCGGGCTGGTGAAATTTGCGTGGTGAATGATTCACTAGGTGCTGTATGGTGGTGAAATTTCGCTGAGTGTATCGAGATTAAATGGCAACTAATGGTGACCTCCGACGAGAGACGCAATTAATGAGCGAGCTTAAACGCCCGTTGCTAGATATATGGATCGAATTTCCGGGAACTTCATGCGCTATATTCTTGCTTTTGGTAGGTCGTTTGTTGAAGAGAAAAAGTGTTTGAACAAAAAGGAAATGTTTACTTTGCTTGTGAATTTTATGTTTATGGATGCCATTTTCTATCAACTTAAAAAGGAATGTAGATTGAGGAGGAAGGAGAAAATGTATTTTCACATTGCAATTTTTATTTTTTCCTGACAATGAGTAGTGCAATGTATTGTTGTGCTTTGGCCTTTCGCCTTATTTTGCCATCCTCTGTCGCCGTCTTTCAGAACCAGTGTTCGTGTATTCATTCCCGTGCCTATTTCCTTAGAACAAGTGTCAAGGCATATCCGTTTGTGTTGTGTTTTTTTTTAGGAATTATGCCCAAGAAGGCTTGTCGTCTCTGCGATTTTAGCGAATTCTGACAGTGAACAAAATGTCTTTTCATAGTTGTTGTAATCTTGCTTTTCGTATTCCATAGTGATTGTTGATGAGGTCGAAAAAAATAAAAAGGTCGCATTCTCTCGGAAAAAAAAATAAATGGTTCGCTGGGACACTGCTATAATACGCGGCTCAAGAGAGTTTATCGAAGAGCTCCTCCTCTCCTCTTCTTCTCATAAATATTGCGATGGTAGACCCGCCACTCTGCGAACGCTAAATAACATATTAGATTGCTCAATTCTTTACGGCCTCCACCGCACACCTCACGGTGTATTTGATAAATAAATAATAAATAAATAAATTCAACCTGCATCAACTTTGCATTGTGATTTGATGTTTTACTCTTTAGAAGACTACTTCAAGGCTTGTCAATCCAAGATAAATTACCCATTTAAGCGTCCTCTGTTTTCTCCGAAACAGTAGTCTTCGTCTGAGAAATCTGAAAATAAACGGTTCCCATATTCGGTGCCTTAAAATGCAATACTAATGCTTTGTGTCAATTCGACGGAAAGCATTGTGTTCACATGAAATTTTATTCTAGATGCCGTGTTTTCTGTTTTCTCCCGTATATCTAGTAGATTCTCTACAAAGAAGAATAGCAAATACCTGGGAGTTCTGCGAGTTCTCGGTCTTCGTTGTGTCTGCAATGAAAACATGAAAAGCCCCGAATTAATGAAGGAAAGGCGAAATAAGGACGAAATCAAAGCTGGTTAGTAAAAGAAAAAGGACCGTATTTACCATCCGAATTACTCCTGTTGCGGCGTTGACTCCTGTTGCTGTTGCGGCGTTGACTCCTGTTGCTCCTCTTGCTCTTATGCGACTTCTTGCTCTTACTTCCCCTCGATCCGCTCTTCTTTGCCTTCGTCGAATGGTGCTTGTGGTGCATTCGGCGCTTTTTCTCGTGCTTCGGAATGACAACCGGGTCCTGCAGTAGCATAATGTTATAAGCGCCAAAAAGGTTAACATATTTCCGTTCCGAATTTTCTCAATTCCTACCTACCTATGAGGCCCTCTCCTCTTTTGAGAAAAGTTATTTATCGGTTGTCTTCTGAAACCTCTTTCAAAGAAATATGATGGTTTTGATGCGAATAACGAACGTCTACGATATATGCAAGGATTTGAAACATGCTACACGTATGTCAAACTCCATGGCGCTTGTAATATCTAGTGTACAGAATTGAGATACAGCAGAGGACTTTACAGCGCTGGATTGCATGATTTTTTTATGGTTCATCTTTGATCTATTATCTATGATCTTTGGTCTTTGGTCTTTGATCTCTCACCGGCTCAGCACGCACGTAGAAGGCCACGAGCCAGATCGCAACCGCGGCAGGAATGTAGCAAATGCCGACGAGTACTGAATATTTATGTATTGATATATTACATTTCTCTCCTTCTTATAATACCTTTCTCATTGGTAGAGTGAAGGTGTTAAATTATTTCTAGCGATTTACAGAAATGTATTTTGTAAAAAAATTATTCGTACAAGTCGAGGGCCAGAAAATGTAGAGTGGCGGTGCGATCTGCTCACAGATTATCTTCTCGATATCCTGGAATCTTATCGTTCTGACGGAGACGCAGGTGCAGTACCCTTTTTTTGTGGAGACAGATGCAGTCAAGACAGCGAAGTATTATGGCTTGAATAGAGTGCAGAGAATGCCGATGGAAATGAATATGCTTACGGAACTCTATCGTTTATAAAACCGAAGCTATTCAGCATCATCTTTGCTCGTATCTATCTAAAAAGTGTACCCACAGCATAAGCGCTGGTCAGGTCCGCGCATCGCATCGACTTGGACTTGACATCGTGCTCAACATGATATATTATGCCAAAATTACGCGTATTAAAGCCAAAAAAAATGAACATGTGCCTCACGTAGAGCAACTCCACGTGTTGATCGTAGCCCGCCCGCAGGTCGCGCATTCCATTCTTCAGAACGGTAGTGTACTCGGATTCCAGCTGGCTCGCAGTCAGGTTCTGCGCAATGCGATGACATTATATTATTGGAGGGCAACGGGAAATCTGTGCAGCGCACCTCGCTAAATACAATGCGAAACTCAACTCTCTTGGCAAAGCGCCGGCTTAGGCTAATCTCCGGCTCCGGCTGAAGTTTTTTCTACGGTGGCTAGCGGACCGAATTGTGCAGCTCTCTCAACGTTCCTTTTCCTTTAATAATATTTCTGCCACCCCTACCGTTTTGGGGGGGGGGTGGGTGGGAATTGTGTACTCTCCAGCCCACTGGGAAAGATGCCGTATGTTGGGCAGTCTTCGGCGATGGTTCTCTACGATTACCTCAGCCAATGGTCCGCCGGATTGCAGTTGGTTGGCCGCCGCCGTCAGTCCGTTAACGGCCGCTTCCAGTCCTGCCTTCATGAGCAAGCCGTTGCCCGAGGTCTGAAGGACCAGATGTACACTTACTGATTGATTTATCCACACTTAAATAGCAAGGCAAGGATAACATCTGGAAATGACACCGTATAGTTCATAAGTAGGCATACGAGGGCTTTCTAAAAGCTCAATAGTATAGTGCAGAGAGGTGAGAAAGGAGGCAATGAAGTGTCGAAATGAAAGCGGAGAAAGAGCGGATATGTTGTCGATCCTCGCTTTGAAATTTGCGTTCCGACGGTAACGATTCCATCTTCCGTTGGTTTCGGCTGCGCACTAATGCTAAATAAAACAAGTCCGATCAACAAATGCGCAGAACGGAAATTTGATTACGAGGACCCCGACAATATATTAGTAGACATGTGCAGTTCATCTTGGCCAGTAGGTTTCACTGCTTGTGATGTGTACGGTGCATGAATCACGGGCATAAAGAATAAGCTATAAATCATCATACCATGTCAATGGTAAGCTTGGCAAGTTCTGCGGTGAGAGATGCACAGTAGCTGATAGTTCGGGAATGGAAATTCTGAAATATACTGACGTTTAATTATATCGTAGCGGTCGGCCAATTGGCGTGTGTGTGCCTCGAGGACACCCAGCCCCGCGCGGTTCCTCAGTTCTCAGTTTCGAGAGGGATGCTAACTTGGTTTAACTTAGCTTAGCTAACATATCTTAGCTAACTTTGTCATTGCTAAGTGAGCAGACCTAGCCGACCGGGTTCGTTGCCCCGTTCTCTTCTCTTTAAAGGGCCCCTCCAGGCAATATCTACCATATGCACTTTTTGACATCATTGGATAGCTCCCAATGTAATGAGTCTCATACTCTCTCCTTTTTAGTTGAAACTTCGCAGTTGCACTCTGCGTCTCTTCATTCATCTCTTGTCTCTCACAATCAATCAACCGCTCTTAATTGGCTATCTCCTGAAATGAATGAGATGGTTGGAGGAACCCATTAATGTGAGTTGTTAAAGTTATTATTGAATAAAACTCTACGTCCGTGCACGTTTCGACGACTATGCACAAAGCACTCTTGAGAAAATTCAAAAATAGTGACTTAGACAGATTCTTCAATGCTGTGGTATTGGCGCATGATCATAGGTGAACACTAAATATAGTTGAGGAAAACGGAACGTATAATTCTGTTTTACGAGTTGCGCTGTTTACAAGATTTTTCGCACTATGAGACAGCACCAGTCCGCTCTAGAATATGATATCGATGAGTGTGAATGCTTTTTGAGATCACCTCCATCAAGACTTTCACATAGAATTTATTAGAATTTGATAGCTCGACGCTAGAGGGCCCGGAATCCGCGTTACGCCCGGAACGATTATATCATTCATTTTTCTCTACTATAGTAACCATATGATGAGCTGGACTACGCGTTCCGATATAGTTATTTATTCACCTTGCGAAAGCGAGAGGCGAAAGCAAACGCTTTTCTTCATTTCATTAGTTGAAAAGCACACAGAAAACGGGCTGAAAATAACGTACCGTAATTTGAGTAATGGTCGTTGGATCGAAACCGTGTACAAAACCTTTCGTCGGGAGCATCTGAATTAGTAAATTCTTACCTTTTTGCTTTGTAAATTTATCTTGTGGCTTAATTGAACCAACCTAAGGTTGGCAAAAAATAATTGGTGGCTTTTTTTTACTTTGCAAGAAACGATAAGTTCATCTAAAAACCAACGTTCGCCAGCACAGCCTTTTCATCGAGCGCGTTCCTCGTCGTATTCACGCTTTTTTCAGTGATCGCTCCGAGGATCTCAAGGATCGCCTTGTTCTTCGAACAACCTTCGGCCAGCTTCCTGTGAAAATCGAAATATTAAAAATTTCGGCAACGGATCTTGTGTCGCTATCAAGCAATGAAATACACTTTATGAGGCATAGGAGTCTATAGACCTCATCCTGTCCCATTCTATCTTCCTTTTTAGCTCATTTCCTCTTGTTGATATTTCATGGCGTAATCCAATATATAATAAATTGCTTCCTCGCAACGTCCTGGGCATGTTTTATATATGTTCACAAGAGGGGATGATCGCGGTGCAAGGGTACGGCTAGGAAACGGGCTTGCATATTTTCACTTTGCATATTTTCGCGAGCGAGAGAGGCAGGAGGGGGGGGGGGTAGATTGACAACAGATTGGTAGATTGCAGGGTGTGTTTCATGGCATATTTATGTACCAACATGTTTGTATATTTTCGCTCAGTGTAGATGCATTATAAACATAAACGAGGTCAGGTAAATTGTAAAAAAAGCTTTACTAGTGTTCGGCAAATGAACCGTATTAATTGGGTCATTATTGTGTCATGTAAGCGCAAGAGTGGACCGAGATAGTAGAGAAGGAGGAATAGCAGAGGCGTGTATGAGAGTTCTTCTGCATAATATGTTTCACTTCTTTTGGTGACGAGACCCGTCCACAACGTTTTGACACGCAGCGTAAATGTTAAGCGAACGAGATGCCGAAAATTAACTCTGCTTTCGGTAGGAACTCTCGGACGGAAAACATTTCTCCCGAACATTTTCGCTCGTTCGCTTAACATTTAGAATATTGTGCGTCGCGGTTCTCAGAGATGTATCTCACAGCATTCCAAGCGTCATAATAGCGAATAGCGGTTTTCGCGCACAGGATCCGATCCTGTAGGCGAGCCAGTGAACCAAAAATTATGAATTTAAAAACTTAAGCTCGCCACTATGAATTCAACATGTTCTGAAAATTTGGTGTTGATTGGTTCAGCTACTCTTGCAAAATTCAAAAATAGTGGACATTTCGCTATTAGACACATTCTTCACCGGGCGGAATGCTGTGATCTATGCACAACTCTAATGAATAAGCGCAGGGGTGAAATGATCTTGCATGATTTGGCGCATTGGGCCATTCCCCAACTCAAGATAAGCTTCACCGAAGAAAAAAACCAACTTGACGCTGAAGAGAAGCTTCTCTCTCTCGCTGATCAACTCATCCATGAGGAGGATAAGCTGAAAATGTGAGAATTTGATACGCTCCAATGAACATCACTTGATCCGTTCTAGATAGTATTTAGAAATTTCCAATTCAAAACGTTTTTAGATCATAACCGATTATACGAAATAGTATCATCTTCAGTTTTCATAAAATGAAATAAAAACTATGATAAAAATATGATGATAAGTATGAAGCTAGAAACATAAAGCGCAAAAATTTTCTCTCACCGAAAACTTTTTGTCATCGTACATCGGCTTGCAGAAGCTATGCAGACTGCTCGACATGAACAGGCCGGCACTGCAAAGATCAAAGATTAGACCGCGACGCGTCCTCGCACGCGTTGCATCTAATCTCGGACTACAGTACCCGCCAATGACCATGATGGCCCAGTTGGTAAGCATCGTAATCGCCAGCAAGCTCATCAACGGACAGAAGAGGGACAACATGCCTCGGCTGGGCAGCTTCTCAACGGTGATCTTTGATCTTTCCCCTTTGGTCTTTGATCTTTGAACTTTGATCCTTGAACTTTGATCTTTTGATCTTGAAATAGGACCAACCGCTCGGCGATGCGTCAGGAAGTAGACGCTCAAGCCGCAGGTAATGCCGACGGCCATAAGGGGAACCAGAACGGTGACAACGAAGCCGAACTTTAGCTGGGTACTGTACGAGACCTGAAGGGTAGAGGGTATCTAGAGCACCCGCGAATCGATACCGATAGCCGATTACGTTTCACTACCAACATTGTCAGAATCACATCTCCTAATACGTATGGAGTGAAACATAACCCTGGAAAAAGTGCCTAATTGAATTAAATGGTATCGATTCGCGAGCTCTACTAGAGGGGTCATCATTCCGTCATGATTACTTCAATGTAAGATGTAGGATAGATTTAGTGCTAAGGTGAGGAAGCGGCGGAGAGAAAGAACAGTGAGAGAAAAGGCAGAAAAAAAGTTCGCTAGGCGCACTCTAGCGTTTGAAAACCAAACCTTTTAATCGCATTATGAGACCGAGAGATAAATCACGAACATGGAAAGATGAAGAGAGTAAGAGTATAAATATAGTGGAATAAACCGATCCGTCAGTCTCTTCCGTTCCAAAATAAGTCTAATTCTCTCATTTTTGCACACTCTCTCGCCTTATATTCGGAATGCTTTTCCCGACGGATCTTTTTAATCCACTATACGCAAAAGCGCGCTTGGTGTCCAAACCCTAGCGCACTCTACCGAACGTCTACGACGCTCTTTCTGACTCCACTCCAAGTGCACTTATGCCTTCCCCCCACCCCCCCCCCCCGTACCGTCTTTCCCTATCCCCGCGCCCTACAACACGGATAAATATCTATCTATCTATCTATCTATCTATCCACTCCTATGAATGCTATGCAGAACGTTCCTGGATTGCTACACTCAGAAAGAGAACTCACAAAGGTCTCGACGTATTTTTCCTCAGATGCCTTATGCAGTGATTTCCTGATCTCCGTATACGCTGAATCCGCGAGCGATTTGTTGAATGAGCCCTGCAAAGCTGCACTATGTGTGCCCCCGAAAATCCATGGCAATTTCATCGTAAAGCTGTTTCATTACTAATCTATCCATCTTGTTAGAACTTGCTATGATAAATACCTTGAAAGCTTCGGACACCCTGGCTCCGTCGTTCTTCAGACTTTGTATACCAGAGTTCAACTGAAGACAGAAATTGATTATTGTTTTTTTTTCTATTTCAAACTTCATGAAATTTCTTAAGTGACTTGCGATCAACGAAATTCAATCCTAGAATGGGCACGAAATTCGTTACCTGTCCTTGCAGGTACGCTATTGAAGCTGTGATGTTAGCGATCTGACCGGAAGTGGAGTTGTGGAGCTGAAAACTTGAGAATGCGACTTTCCCATTTTTTTATTATTTTAAAAGATATTAATGTTTTATTTACTGCAAGATTCTGAGAAAATTTAATGCTTGAAATGCGAAATTCTCTGATGCTCCTATGAAACCGCTGAAAAAGGAAAGCTACCTTGTAATACGTCTGTTCCAGGGTCGTTCCCTCGGCTACTTCTTTGGTTACGGTAGCGATGAATGAATTCAGCTGATCGATCACAGCTTGATCTCCTCCCGTGGAGTTTTGCATCCGGACCTCCTTAAAACATCCGCACTAACCCACGACGACATACCTTAGAAAACCATTCAAACATGAACATGAAAAAATGTCAGAAAGAGAATAGTATTCTCTACCTTTTGAGCTGAGACGATGGCACTCTGCAGGCTCTTTTTAACATCGAACGAAATCTGCGGTTGGATGGCACGCTCAGCCTGTACAGTTTTATATCTATGGTTGAGGAAAATGTCGTCCGTCAGTCGTGCTCATTCCTACTTCCGACGAGAGAGCAGAGCGGTATGAAGTGAGTGCAGACAAAGTAGGAATGCGTTTACTGACGGAACTTTTTCGCCAATAATATTTAGTAGCGGTGGCAAATAAGTCGTGAGATTGGAGCGTGCCCGGTGAGGAATGACTGCGAAGGGGACGTGAGAGAGCATGAGCAATCGTATCTCATGGCGGGCAGGACGTGAGATAAAATTACTCAATGCGAGCCGCAGTGAGAAAAATATGTTTCAACATATTCCTTCTCACGATAGCCATTTTAACACCGAATGTTTTAAATTAAAGACAAAAACTATTCTAATATGAAAGAATGATGGGATGATAATAAGTTTTAGCTTGCCTTTAGGTTTTTTTGGTTAAAGGAGCCTGACCACGAGTTTCCGACCATATTTGACGTCATTCAGTAGATCTAATCATCCAGATCGGGTATTCCGAGTTCTATGCGATTTCATTCACTCTCCGCGGAGTAGTGAAGGTGCAAAGAGAAACGCGCTTTTCACAGAACCGGATATATTAGCCGGCTGAGAAGAGATACAGCTCTGATTCATTGATAAAACGATTTTTACATTGTTCTGATCATCTTAGTAAAAAGAACTATCGGAAAAGATGGGCGGAAAGGCCTAAATTGATATATCAGGGTAGCGCGGGAATTCAAATCCTACCGTACTCGTGGGCCGGCTCCTTTGATGCATGTTATAATTTTCATGTTCAACACGCCTTTGCGGCCTACACCACAGCATTCCAAGCGTTCGAATAGCGAATAGCGTTTTCCGCGCATAGGATCCGATCCTGTAAGCGAACCAGTGAACGAAAAATTATGAATTTAAAAACTTAAGTTTGTCGCTATGAATTCTAACACCTCCAAAAGTTTGGCGTAGATCGGTTTAGCCACTCTTGAGAAAATTCAAAAATGGTGGTCAATTCGTTATTAGACACATTCTTTACCGGGCGGAATGCTGTGACACGTCGCTGTTTAGGATCTTTCGGGGATTTGAAAACTTTTACATTAACATCTATTCTGTTACATAATGCGCTAAACGTCTGTGTGACCAAGCAAAGAACACTCAACCGGTTGGGTTAACCCAGAGCTCAAAGATCATTCAATCCTTTACTGTAAGGGGCCTCTATGGGGTTGGGTGAAGGGACCCAGGTAGGGTACAGGGTAGATACGGTGGGGGAAGATGATGCTGGCCGACGAGCAATGTTAGGACGACCAGTCGGGCGTCCTAACAGCAATTTAAAAACTGTGATTTTACCGCTATATCTATATTTAGAATACCAGCGTAGCCTTTCCTTCTTCTTTCTTTATTTTAGCTCCATTTTAGCTCAACGTCAGCTCGAAACAATTGAACATTGCACCTCAGTTTTTTCTTGTAATGAGACAGTACTCATCCGCTCCAGAAAAAGAGGAAAAAACTGTTCACCACTAGAGCAGGAGCAGTGCAGTGAATGGTGCAGAGCAAACAGCGTTTCGATAAACAAATTTTAATTCACTCACGTAAAGAATTATTTAAATCAAACCTTCTGAACCGGATTAGCGGAGCTAACACGCTTGTAATCCGATTCGAGCTGAAACTTGTACACTTCTTTCATTTATCGTTCACGTGGAGTAAATAAATGCTCAAGCTAAGACGACACAATATCTCAAAAAAGCCAAGCCAACCTTTATCACAAAATTGTCGAACCCCACAGTGAAGGAGTCGGCCGCTGGCTTAGGTATACACTTTTGTTCGTCGAACGAAACGCGCTCTGTGTGGTTCAATCCTGAAAAAAAACTGTGTATTACTCAATAGCAGTCAATAATCTCGGAAACGTACTGAAACGCCTCAAACGCACCCCCCCCCCCCCCCGCCGTCAGACTGATACTAAAAGTTCTAGAGAATAGATTCCCGCGGATCATATAAAGAGTTATTTTATTTTACAATTTTTATTTAAAAATAGCAAATTTCTTATCGTACTTACGAAAAGCAATGTATTTCAGCTGTCCCTTCACCGGCGATATTCCTTTGGCCGCGTGGTCGATTCCTTTACAAGCGTTGTGGATTCCTGAATAAATTGTGATCGAAAGTTCAGAAATGTTGTCTCTAGGGATTTCGGGAATACAGTGACTTAAAATAATCTACAATAAAATAATGAATAGGTTATACCCATGCAGAATACGATGATGAGCTTGACAGAGAGGATCAGGGCAACGACGATGTGCTTGAGCTTGCGCTTCTGGAAATGTGTGAATCGTGAAAAATAAATAAATAAATAAATATATATATATATATATATATATATATATATATATATATATATATATATATATATATGTATGTATAGTTTCCGCACGTATTCTAGATTCCGGAACCCAAAAGATTTATAGTTTTTTACGCTAGTATAGTGGAATAAACCGATCCGTCAGTTTCTTCCTTTCAAAATGAGTCTAATTCTCTCACTTTTGCACACTCTCTCGCCTGATATTCGGAATGATTTTCCGACGAATCTTTTTAATCCACTATAG
>LS877049.1:255696-275998 GCA_900490955.1 Micoletzkya japonica | reverse complement strand
CATAACGAATTGGCGCTCGGGAGAAGTATGCGCCAAACGAGGATCAAGAGGACTACTCAAGATCTCTCGGCACCTCGGACTGAGTGAGTTGTTTTGAAGAAGATTCGAAGTCTCTGACCTCTCCCATCTATATCAAGCAACCACTCCTTTGGAACCTCAGCCAATGTTAGTCCTGATAAAGGTGATAAACCAAAAAAAAGACTCATTCCTATACTTCGACTGGACTAGAGTTCGGCAGATGACCTAATACCAAATCATGCAAAATGCTTTCACTCCTGCGTCTCTCTCATTCTTCACTCCTATCTATCTCGGTCAAATCCTGCACTTGATTGACCCAATAGTTACCCAATTACGGTTCATTTGCCCAACACTATACAGGACTCTCTTCTACGGAACATTTTCTTCTACATGTTCCACATGAGAGCCTTCGATGCAGAGAGTTATTTGCCTACTTTGGGTGCTGTCTAATATACTTTTCAGGTCGCACCCATTTGCGCTTCCGTCCGTACGCGACAGTCCACGCAATCATGGCCACTCCCGTCAGGAACACGCTAACCGAAATAACCAACATCACCGCGTAGATGGCGATCGCGCCCGGCTAAATATTCAAATAATATTTATAATATTAAAAAAAATAATATTTGTAATGTTTTTTGAATCACGTTTATCCAACTCCAGATCAGCCTAATTTGAATTATCAAGATGCATAAACGTACTACTCTATCCGAAATGTATGTCAACCATTGCTTGCGAATATCTACAGTAGCCTATATACCCGTACCCCATGCTTTTGCATCAGCTTCCACGCTTCGTCCTCGATCACTCCTCCTAGGGCTTCCTCAAAAATTTAGGCTAAACTCAAGAACACACGAATTGAACTCATGTGCAATTTGATTGCGTTCACAGCAGTACGCGACTATCGAATGAAATACATAACGCCGAGAGAACGGAGGACAATGAAGAGAATTAGGAAAAAAAACAGATAATGGAAATTCAGTTGATAGCCGCACTCTAGTTCACAGTATCTGCATTGTTAAAATATTGCCGATCTTATTTCGGTAATAGGCTCTTGTCGTGCACGTTATCTTGTTTATTTTTTCCCAAACACTTACAGTACTCCATACCAACAGTACCCACCTTCGCCTCCTGCTCTGTCATCTCAGTAGATATTCCTCGCACGATTCCCGCTCCCATCTTGCCCCATCCACTTTCTCCATTGTAGGGCTTCGCTTGGTTGGCGTACGTGTCAAGATTTGATTGCGCAAAACACGCTGCGAGGAGTACGGTAGAGTTCACGATAATCCTCGGCAAAACTCCGGATTGACCTCTCTCATAATTTAACTATCCTTGATGCTCGATGAGAGAAGCCATTGCTTTGCGGATGACAGTCTTGATTAGAGTTGGCTAGTTAGATCATGACTGACTTCCGTGATTATTTTAACCTCGATAAAGGAGAAGATAAGGCCAAGTTTTCAACCCTTCTTGTGTACATTTGTAAGCGCTCAAAAATTCGTTCTGAGATACTGTATCTCAGTTATTTTGTTGAAAAAATTTAAATTTTCTTGTTTTTTCTAGTTTTTTTCTCTTTTAGTATACTATGTATCCCGATAATAATAAAGATAGAAATTCTGAATAACTGAAAATTTGTGAAATATTTTTCTGTCAAAAATGACTCCAGCAATAAGGGCCATCTTTGCTACTGTATCCACACATCTTTTTTAGTTATTGCAACTTTTTTAAACCTTAAAAACATTATAGGATCTGCCCTCCAAAACAGATCCTAGGATCTGGGGAACCATTCTTCACCAGATCATTGATCTGGGACGGGAAATAGTTCGCGAATGATCTGACTGGCCAACTCTAGTCTTGATCGAATTATGGTGCGTTCAGTGCCGAAGGGGGGGGGGGGGCGGGTCAACAATGTCAATGTCAACAAAGAATAACAGAGACATCAAGGAAAATGCGACCGATTTTTTCCGCATGTTAACTAAAAATAAGAATCGCAGCAAATAATCGAGGATTTTTAACCCCCCCCCCCCTCCTTCGACACCGAACGCACCGTTAGTGCTTTGATAAATGCACTGGCGGAAACATTGAAAGCATCACTCTCTTCGTCCTCGTTCTTTGGAGCGCGGATTTTTTGGGCGACCGAAAAAATATTTTCTTTTCGAAAAGTAATGCAAAGACGGAACACTAGTGGAGAAGAGTGAAGAGAATGAGGTGTGGAGAGATTGTAAATTCGTCGAAGGATAGTTAAATATAGCCGATTAAAAAGATCCGTCGGAAAATCATTCCGAATATAAGGCGAGAGAGTACCTATGCAGAAGTGAGAGAATTAGACTCATTTTGGAACGGAAGAAACTGCCGTTACTCTTGACTCCACGATGTTTTCGGTGAGGAAAGTGAATGAAAATGGCTCATCGACTAGTCGTGAACTACCGACTATATTGTCGATAAAAGTACAGCCTAGTATTCATAACTTATCGAGTAGTCGATAACTTGTTAATCGAGTTATTCGATCGATATCATTCGATAACATTCATTCGATAACCGCACCCTAGTCGCATTCCCTACCCTTGAGGCCCACGGGAGAGGGGAAGACGAAGCCGGCAGCAGGCGTCATTGGCATGTAATTACTCGAGCCAGTTACGGTAGAATTGGCCATCGTGAGAAATCTTAAATTGCAAATGAGTAATAAACAAAAATAAACGAACTTAAATAGATAAAGAGGTAAACAGTTCTG
Organism: Micoletzkya japonica; assembly: GCA_900490955.1. Taxonomy (NCBI): domain Eukaryota; kingdom Metazoa; phylum Nematoda; class Chromadorea; order Rhabditida; family Diplogasteridae; genus Micoletzkya; species Micoletzkya japonica. Next base: position 273,255 of record LS877049.1, on the reverse strand, counting down.
CTCTGTAAAGTGCCGTGCGCACCTTGGGATACGGTAGGTCCCGCCGCGACAGCCTGACTGCCTCAGGGGACGGAGACTATTGTCGAAGGTGAGAGAAGAGGGAGAGGCGTCCGCTCGTGGCTGGAACAGACGCAAGGAATGAGGGCGTGAGGAGAGGATAGATATAGTGGAATAAACCGATCCATTAGTTTCTTCCGTTCCAAAATGAGTCTAATTCTCTCACTTTTGCACACTCTCTCGCTTCATATTCGAAATGATTTTTCGACGGATCTTTTTAACCCACTATACTATCTAATAGATAGATTTACGCGACTTCACAAGGAAATGCAGTATAAAGAAGAAAAATATTAGAATACTTATGATTATAGGGGACAGAAAGGCATTCACAGATGGAAAAAGATCACCATGATTTGCGTATTTCTCGTCTGTCTCTCTTCATTCCTTCATAGCACTTCCAGCGGTCTCGTTGCCCTTTCGTACACTGAGCGAAAATTGTCTAAGTGAAATTTCAATGCGCCTATTCCCTAAGGGAATAATTCACTAGCCTGCGAAATTTCCCTAACGGGCTAGGGAATTGAAGCGGCCTGCATTTATTGTTGTTTAAATAAATAATGAGCGCTCTGAGTGATCTTATATGTGCAACATGAGATGGATGGCAAGTGTGTGTATCTGGAATCCCACAATATTACAGCGACGAAAGTCCGTCGCCTAGTACCGGCTCCCCACGCGTCGAAATTTCACTAACTCTGGTATTTCCGCCACACTAGTTTCCCAGAAAATCGGCCATTCTCACTAGTTTCCCAGAGGATTTTCGGGCCTCGAAACTCCTCACTAGGATCCTAGCGTTTTATTCGCTAGTTTCCTAGTGAGGAGATCAGGAGGAGGGTGTCCCGGTATTAAATTCTGGAATCCTAGTGAGGAGGGTATTAAAAACTGGGATCCTAATGAGGGGAAAGGTGGGATCCTAGTGGGAGCAACCTGGTACTATAGCAAAAGCAACAGAACAAAGAAAAGGTATCATATTCAACTAATTGTAAGTGTATATGGGACAACTACCAAGTCAAAACGCTAATCTCTCGATAGTTTTAAGGAAATATGTGGAAATTCCGTTCCGTATTTCATGACTAACGTTAAACTCATCTTCTCCTATTTCAGTTTTGTTGCTTTCAACGTATGCATGGTCTTAGTAAATAAAAAATGAAAAAATTAAGGGAAAATATCATAATTATATACTGTCAGTGTGTGAGTCTGACCTAATGATGTACCATTTCGTCTTACCGTATCCGATTGTCCGAAAAGACGGCTCCAAAGCCGGCTCCTTCTGGTTTTCGAATTTTTTATTAGTATATTTTCAGCTCAGTTGATGTTGGTTATACTTTATATTAGCCAGTCAATTATTGTCGTTTAGTTTGCTATTCGAGCAATGCTAGTTTCGCACTCTAGTTGTTCAAGTTTGCACGTTTATGCTCTATTTAGAGTGTCAATTACAGGTCGAGGCTGGCTTTTCTCTCTTTTGGATTCGCTGGTCTTCGGTCATCAGTTGTTGCGTACGGAAGGTCGAGGTCATCGCGAACGACGAAGGCGAGTCTTCTAGTCATCATAATTTAGGCGCTGTTTTAGCATTGGCATAACTTTGAACATTTTTGCTGTTTATGTTGGGGCGAATGTAATATGTGTATATACAACTTTTCCTTTCAGGTTTCCGTCCATTCCCGACGAGACGGAAAGTCCTGCACGCCCATAGATGGGATGGGATGTTCCCGAATGCCGACGTCTTCGGTAGGTCACTTGAATTCAGTCTCATACATGGGCAGAGTTATCGACAAATTTTTATCGGCTGGGCCTACCAAAGCATATATTTATGCCGTGTTTAGCCTGCCAATAAGATTTCTTGTATAACGTGGTGCCTGCCATGTTACCGTTCTGGCAAAATTAGGGACCTACCGGTCGGGTCGGGTCCATGCCCATGTGTGTTCAGTCTGAGGGGTTATTTTAGCTTATTCTAGTAGATAGGAGCCGCGGCGTCTTATTGTTTGACTGAATTTTAGTGAGTTATTTTAGCGTAGATACAATTAGAAGGTACAGTTAGCGAACGATCACGTTTTGTATATGACCAGCTACGATGATTGTAGTGCATTTTTATTCGTTTCGGTTAGTTTGACAAATTTAGCAACTAAAACAAAGATATTCGGAATTAAACAGGAAATATTGTGAAATTATTTTCTCAATAAGTAAGTTTAATTACAGGAAGAGACGAAGACCTTCACTAGCGAGGGGATCTCACCGATCGTGCTGACCAATATGAAGGTTTGTGTGTGAGAGGGACGGGGTGGACTTGAAGTATTGATATGGATGAAAGCTCTATAGAAAATTTTCATTAGTTTGCAAATATATAGATATGCGGGATGTTATGATGGATAGTAGTAGTCTTTCAGGAACGTGCTCATCTTCGTATCTAGAGGCATAACGCTCGATGCCTCCATCCTGTCTATCGAAGGTGGAATCGGACCACAGGAGACTCATCATGGGGAAGGACTTCAACAATCGAATGGTCAACCATGGAGGGGAATTAAGGTTACTGTAGCTTATAGGGTTAAGATTACTCTAGCTTATAGAATTAGGGCTCTTGTCATAGAGTAAAGGAGCCGGCCCACGAGTACGGTATTTTTTGAATTGGCGCGATATTGCAATTTAGGCTTTTCCGCTCATATTTTGTGGTCTTTCTTTTCGTAAAATGATGAGAACAATGTGAAAAGTTGTTTTATAAATGATTCAGAGCTGTATCTCATCTCAACGAGCCAATATAGCCGATTTTGTGAAAGGCGCGTTGCTTTTTGAACCTTGAGTATTCCGCGGGGAGTAAATGAAGTCGCATATAATTTCGAATACTCGATCATGATGATTAGATCTAATGAATGACGTAAAGAACGAATATAGCCAAAACTCGTGGTCCGGCTCCTTTAAGGTTACTACACCTTATAGAATTACATCAGAGTTAGGGTTACTGTATTATTGGAGGAAAACAAACGTTGGGAGAGCTGCGCAATTCTTTCCGCTAACCACCGTAAAACTTCAGCCGGAGCCAGCTTTTAGCCTAAGCTGGCATTTTGCGAAGAGAGTTTCACTGTATTTAGCGGAGTGCGCTGCAAAGATTTCTCAACGTTCCTTTTCCTCCAATAATGCCTTATGGAATTACCTAGAGTTAGGGTTACTGTTGCTATTGGTACTGTAGCTGTAATTGTTAATACGATGGTATTTCGTTGCATAAGTACAGGTGAAATTTATATTTTCTCCGGTCCTCCGAGATAGCGTATTATACGCATCCCGGATAGCGTCAAACTATACCCAAAATAACGCTATCCCAAAACGTATAATACGTTATCTGAAACAAATTATCCGATCTTGATCTACGTATCATACGCTGTCCCATGACGTATTATACACTTCCCACATTCCATGTCAGTCCCCAATATTCCTTCATGTCATTGCGTAATAATGATCAGACTTACTGTGGCACCATTTATTCAACAGCAAAATACTAAACACAAATAAGGTGAGCACAATATAACGTAAAATCATAGAATTGCGAAGACGAACAAAATTACAACTGCTAAGGTTAGTGTCAAAATAATGCCCTCGGGGCGTTTCCTATATATATTATCAAGTCTATACTCTTTCATCCTATACTAGCCTGTCCACAACAAAATGCAATCAGCCAATGCCAAAAACGGTAATCCACATAATATCATGCCTACCGTAATCTATCATCGAATATCTAACCATTCCCGAATAAGAGTATCCTCCATCTGCCGCATCTCGGGTTGACAACGGGATCTTCTTGCTGGACCGGTGCAATCGCTGGCCTCGCTGTCTACAGGCTCGCCCGGATCCTGGAAAGATTAAAAATCATACTTAAAAATCAAACTAATTCTAACGCTCACTGAGCGAAAATACCCTGTAGCCTGCTAGTGAATAATTCCCTACAAGCACCAACGTGAAAATTCAATAAAATTTCCGCCTCCCCCTACTGTTCACGGGGAAAAATACCCTGGTCAACCAGGGTATTTCACGGCGGTGCCGTACGCTTTTCGCTCAGTGCCCGATCGTACAACCCTTTCCATAGAAGCTTCTCAATATATTCAACTAATCAGTTTCAGCATGCTCTACGCTGATTTCCCCAGTAAGGTTTCACTTTTTACACACACCGAAATAAGCAAAGAAGAGGAGACTAAGCTGCGCTTAGTGCTCAGGAAGTCAAAAGCCAATGTAATGAAGTAGGGTGCTTGCGATCAATAACCAAATCACTCACCCAAAACCTCCACACTAACTTTTAGGACAAAAATAAAAGTAATTCAAACCTGATTCTGAGAGGAGAGCGCCACTTCGGAGCAAATCCTCGCATGAAGAAGTGGAGACGAGGGAGAGGAATCATCTCAAAGACCAGCTTGCGAAGGACAGCCGTGGATCGCAGAAGGGAATTCTTAAATCATTCCATTCAACAAGCAATAAAGTTCTCTGCAGAGCTTTGGATCTTTCAGGTCAATGTCTACACAGCTTTTACATAGGTGATAGCTAGAAAATACGCTAAATGGTGAATTTTCATAGCTTAAACGGCTATTAAATTATGCTTCAGCTAATACTGCAAACGCTCTTAACTAGGTCCTGCAGTGGCAGCACATAACACTGCGAAAAGAGATATGTGAGAAGTTATGTAAAAGCTATGTAGACTTACCTGAACTGCAAGCGAGAAATAATAATAAAATCGGGAAAAGCTACTGAGTAACTTACCACCTCATCCTTCCGGTCGAGCGGTCGTCCCTGCCAGACTTTCTACAAAAGCTTTCTTATTGTTAGAACTACAACACTAAAAAACGATAACAAAATACAAAAACTAAATTAAAAATGAATGGAGAAGCAAGAACAGCCGCGCGCGCGACGCGACGTGTCAATGGCAGCGCGCGCATTCAAAATTTACAGTATTCCGTGCACTTATTTAAGTTTTTGAGGCTCTGGGAAGAAAGTAACATAACTTTCCTCAGTTTTTTGATAATATTTCAATAAAATAGAGCACTATGTTCACTCATGTCAATATAAAAAGTTAAATTTTTCAAACATATATTTAGTGTACTAGAGGTGTGCAAACGCAGGCCGCATAGTGCGACTCGCCATCTTGCCTCTCATCATTCGTCGCACTATGCGACTACGAATGGTCAAGTATAACGTGTTGCATAATTATGAAGCCGTGATTGATAAGAAGCTGTGAAATTTCGTGTAAAACTTGGAAATCTGACATGGGTTTATTTCTTTACGTCCCGACCTGAAGGCGTTGGAATTGGCTGAGGGGTTGGTACATTATATTTCACTCCAAAAAGATTGATTACAGAGTGTTCATAAAACACATATTTTGTGGGGAGACTCAGAGGAAGTATTTTACGCTATCCCGTTAACGTATTTTTCGCTGTCAGCATGATATACGTTGGGTAGTGTATAATATGCAGCTCCCTGCATATTATACGCTATCCAACGTATATTACGCTATCTCGGAGGACCGGAGTTTGGTTATTTTATAAGTCTTGCTTTATATCATAGTATTTTATTGTTTTGCAATATTTATTGTTACGATTTTATTGCTGTACGACTATACTATAAAGTGTCATTACTAGGGAATTACACCTTTCTGTGGCATGGGACTGTTGAATGAACCGGGGGAAGAGGAGGGGGGGGAAAGGTTCTTACTAGGAAACTAGAAGTCTCCTCACTAGTTTCCCAACTTTCGTCCTCTCTGAGGAAGGGGGTTCTCAGTAGTTTCCTAGCGACTTTCTCACTAGTTTCCCAGCACCTTTCTCACTAGGAAACTAGCTAGGAAACTAGTGAGAAATTTGCTGGGAAACTAGTGAGGCGGCAATACCAGAGAATGGTCGATTAGGGAATGTTCAGATGCGCGCAGGGCTGAAATTTCCCTAGAGCTCTTCTAGGGAATCAATTCCCTAGCCGGCTAGGGAAATTTCCCGGTGGTATCGTGTGGTACACAGCATTCCGACCGAAAGGGGAAGTGTCTAATAGCGAATTGGCGACTAATTTTGAATTTATTCCACAACGGCTGAATGAATCTTCACCAAATTTTGCCAGCTCTTTAGACTGATGATGAGGAGCTTAAGTTTTTAAATTTGCTACTTTTGACTCATTTTTGTGGACGCAGTGACGATAGATCACAGCGGAATCCGCCATTCGCTATTCGAACGCTAGGAATGCTGTGGGTAGAGAATAATTCCCTAGCGGTCTAGTCAATTTTCGCTCTGTGTAATCTTCCTGAAAACTTTGCTATTACAAGTTCCACGAAAGTTGTCCAAAAGTACGCAAACGATTGCGAACTGTTTATGCAAATACGCGTGCCGATCAACATCTCTGCCTTCAATTTTCCTACGATTCTACTAATCTTTGCCATGGTCAAACATAATCCGTCAATTGCCGTAATCGACGGGAATAGTTCGTTATTTCAATCGAAAGTTTTATATCGTTCCGTAGTTGTGGACAACTTCCGTGGAACTTGTAATATTAATATCGCGGCTATATTATTGACGAAAGGGTTCGGCCAGTAGACTCATTCCTACGTTGTCTGAACTTTCCTTCATGCTGCTTCCCTCTTGGAGCGCACCATTCGGGTCTTTTTGATGTATATGTTTTTTACATCTTTCATAACGGCGACTCGTCTCGTCACCAAAAGCGAAACATATAGGTAAAAAAGACATGAATGAAATGCACTATTCCCTCTTCCGTCGAAAGTAGGAATGGAAGGATTGACGGAACATTTTCGTCAACCATTTAAAGATTCGCTGAGTACACTGAACCAAATTTCACCATCATCCAGCACCTAGTGAGTCATTCACCACACAAATTTCACCAGCCCGCTGGTGAATTGTGCGCCATTCACCGGCGGGCTGGTGAAATTTGTGTGGTGAATGATGATGGCGGTGAAATATCGCTCAGAGTACGAGTGTACGTTACAGCCGGCCAAACCTGCTGTTCGTTCGTCGAACGTCATTAAAACCGACAGCAAAGCGTGAAGAGGAAGCGGACAACAGGATGAGACGGTATCGATTGTCACACGGTAGATAGTCATGCCCACCTACGTTCAAGTCGCTATTCTACTGCTCAGCCTCACGCTCAGTACGGCTCTTTTGCCTTTTGCTTCTTTTCTTTCTCTTGAATACTTATTTAGCAGCTTGATCCGATAAGAGACTAGGGTTGTGCAGACTGGTAATTTTTTGCCAATACGTTTCATTACTCTTGGCGACCAGACGCGTCGAGGTTAAGAATGATGCATGAAACATAGTCGTTACACTGACCAGTCTGCACATCTCTATAAGACACTATCTACCTATGTATCTACCTATGTAAGGTGTAATATTATTCCAGGTACGAGTGCCTCGGAATTGAGCGAGGCGTATGCGAGAGCTGAGCGGAGACGCGAAGATTTGATCGAGGACGAACTGACGAAGATCATCAGTGACAGCGTACCGTCGGTTGGCTCTCATTGCGTTTAGCGAAATTTCACCATGCAACAGAACCTAGTGAATTATTCACCCACTCTCTCTATCGACCTAGCTCGCTGTTGAAACATCGTCACTGCCAAAATGGTTTCGTGAATGATTCACTAGGTATGAACTGAATATATAAAATCAATGTGTAAATAAAATAATAATAAATAATATCGTTCAGGGCGTGCCCGCGGGTGATCCGAAGATAGCGGAGTACGAGACGTTCCGGCAGAGTCCCGCCTCCAACTTTATCCGCGACCCGACTGATGGAACGCTTCGCTACAGGCAGTTCAGGCGGATCGACTTGAACAGAGTGAGAGAGTTGAGATGCTATGGGGTATATAATAATATTGACGAAGCAGTTCCGTCAGTAAGCATTCGTCTACAGTCGCTCTCTCGTAGGAAATGGAGATGAAAGCTGACACAAAGTTTGTTCTAGGTACAGTATTCTGACAACAGTCAAAATGTTAAGCAAAAAAGGTCCTGAAAAAGAACCCTGATTTCGGTAGGAGCTCTCGCCCGGAAAACACCGTATCCTAAGCATTTTGTCTCGTTCGCTTAACATTCAGAACACTGTGTAGGGAGCGGGAAACGGACCATTTGCGTGGTTGCGTTTCATAAGACTGCCGGTCACAGCATTCCGCCCGAAAGGGGAAGCGTCTAATAGCGAATTGACAACTAACTTTGAATTTGCTCCACTATGGCTGAATTTTGGCAACTCTTTGTACTGATGGGGAGGTGCTTAAGTTTTAAACTTTGTGAATTTTGGCTAATTGTTTTGTCCACAATGGTGATAGATCACGGAGGAATCCGCCATTCGCTAATCGAACGGTAGGAATGCTGTGCTGTATGGGGAAACAGCCGTTTATGGTGGAATAAAAAGATACGTCAGTTTATCATTCCGAATATTAGGCGAGAGAGTGTGCATGAATGAGAGAATTAGGCTCATTTTGGAGCCAAAGCAACTGATGGACCGGCTTATTCCCCTATATAACGGGGCATGAAACGCAACCGAAAACGTTGTCCGTTTCCCGCTCTCTAATAAATTCCGTACCGTCTCAAGCACTAATCAGCAATAATCATGTTTCACAGAAAAGCGCGGAAATTCAAATGCCAAAAATTCCTGACCCTATTTCAGATGCTCACGACAAAGGTTGGCTTCTAACGGGCTAGCTTGGGATGGAACTGCACTTAGATAGTCATTTAATTTTTTGCAAATATTTATTGCTATGTTATTGAGTGTCTCACATAAATTGCTGCTGCACCTTATTGATAAAGTGGTTCAACTTGTCTACATGATAAATGGATGAATGAAAGAATTTTATATTCTTTATACTTCGCATTATTGCGGCTGTGCAAATGACAGTTGAACAGTCTCTTATTGAGCGACCGTTGTCGAACGATCATCGATAAGAGAGAAAGAGGGAGAGATAGACCAGTGAAAGGAGCGTAGGAGAAGGGAACCGTGTGCTGGTCAAACGAACAGTTGACGAGATAATGGTAGTACCGTTAAGCTAGTAAATTGTGGGCCGTGTTTGAAACACTTGAAACAAGGCCATATCTCGGCTGGGAAAGGTCGTACAGAGTTCTGGTTGGAATTTTTGGAATCCTCAGGACGAGATCTATTTATGTATCAAGTTTGGTAATAATTCATCAAGTATAAAGACCTTTAAAACGTAAAAATGTGGCATTGGAGAGGTTCGAACAGGGATTGCGAGAATTTCATTCATTCAAGATATATAAAAGCCGTTTTAACCGGTTTAGAGTTGTCTAATCATCACCAAACTTGATACACAAGTACATCTCGTCCTGAGAATTCCAAAAATTCCAACCAGAACTCTGTACGACCTTTCCCAGCCGAGATATGGCCTTGTTTCAAGTGTTTCAAACACGGCCCACAATTTACTAGCTTGACGGTAAGATACGCGAAACCGCAGGCGCAGAATTGGATAAAATTGAATTACCAATTTAATATGCAGAAATAGCTTACTATTTATTTGAAGAAGATTGAGCTCATGAGTGACCTTCTCATTTACTGTTACTACGAATGGCAGTTCCCTTTCAACAATACTGATTGATTAGGCAAAACATCTATTCACTGTGCACTCTTTTATTTATTCCACGCTTTATATGCATTTCTGCGTAAGATCTTCTTATCATCTCATTTTCAGTATAAATTGTGTTCTTTTTATTTCCTTCTCTCACATGTTTTGCTTTCCAACCTCCTCTTCTCGAGATGGGGCTAAAGATTCCCGCTGTGAGAGGAATGCGAGAACCGTGGAGAGTGTTTGCTGCGAATCTCTCAGTCGCGCAGAGCAGAACACCAGTAAATATATCTTATTCCAGGGCTTGGAAAATAGCAAAATATGAACTAACGTTGACCCGGTTCAGTTCAGTTCACAAAGTTTCGTTCAACTCAGTCTCTCCGCGTCTTCAAGTTGTCGAGTGAGTTTGGTGATGATCGATGAGAGGAGAGGAAGTGGAAGAGGACGGGCGGGGGAAAGAAGAAGAAAGGAGAGGAAGCTGCGCTGCGTGGTGCACCCACGTGAAGAATAGTGCACAGTGTTCTAAATGCTAAGCGAACGAGCAGCCAAAATACTTAGGATACGGTTTTTTCCGTGCGAGTATTCCTACCGAAATCAGGGTTATTTTTCGGCGTTCGCTTAACATTTTCACTGTTGTCAGAACACTGTGAGCGATAAAGTTCCCGGTTCCGGGTTGGGTGCTTTTAACCGGTCGCGCATCATTGCCTGAGAGCTGGGGAACGAACCGCAGCTTCGGTGCTGAACCTTGGATCGTTCTGTCAAACAGAGCTTTTTTAATTTTTGAGAATTCGATGTCACGGGTTAGGGCTCTACTTAATGTTGGCTGACTTTCGAAAACGGCGATTATCTACTGTATATACCTCTGAATAGTAGATAATCGTTCAGAGATAGAGTAGCTGAACAAATCATGTGGAAGATGTCTAGAAGATGGAATTAGTTGAGAAGAGTTTTTGCGGATGAGATTGGGATGGAATTGCTGCTTCAGTGTTCTCGTCATAGCAATAGTGTTTTTTTTGCTCGTTGTATGATGATGTCCTATTTCGCAAGGTTAGCTTGTCAAGCTTGCGATCTTTGAATTCAAGAGGAAGAGAGAAATCGTTGTCTATTGACAAACGGAGGTTATACATTTCATACGTCTTCTTATACGTTTACTAAAGTGTTTGCTGATTCGATTGATCAGCAAAAACTTTGCGCATAATATTTCACATCTTCCATATTGTAGTTTTCTCCTAACCTTTGCTCTTTTACCTTATTTGTAGGGTAAGAGTTTGTCTGTAGTGGAGTAGTGTCTCCTCGCACAGAGAAATTGGTTCGCGAAATAGCGAGAGGGTTGGAGAGAGTAAACTGGGGAGATAGAGAGAAAGAGGAGGGAGAGAGAGAAAGACGAGAGGAATGGTCTGATCACACGGTTGTCTCCTACTTCTGCTCAGATATAAACCCGCCTGCTCCCCCCCTCCCATCACTTCTCCCACACTCTCAACTAAAGCATGATCGCACGACTACCGCTATTCTGCGTCGTCTTCACACTATATTTTGGTAAGTTTCCTCGCCTTACTGAAACGATTCCTCGCTATCCCAATTAGAATGACTAAAACGACAAATCTATGTACCTAAACCAAGCCAATCTTATTCTCCAGGCTTGCCTAGCTACAGTAATCCTCCTACAGTATCCACCTCCGCCTCTCCACTCGCTGCTATGTACGAACGGGCGATGAGCAAGCGCGACGAGATCCTCCAGATGGAGCTCAACGAACTGATCAGCAAGAGCGTACCCCAGGTAAGGGGCTCCGTCTAATTTGCATAAATTTGCATAAAATTTGCATAATTTGCATAAAATTTGCGTAAAATTTGCATAATTTGCATAAAATTTGCATAATTTGCGCGATTCCAGGGCATCGAGAAGGGCAATCCGAAGATTGCGGAGTACGAGACGTTCAAGCAGAGCCCGGAGGCGAACTTCATTCACGACGGCCTGGGCAGGCTGCACTTTAGACAGTTCCGTCGGATTAACCTCAATACGGTAATTGCAATTATTGGTTTGCAAAACTTTTCATATATATATATTTATGATAGGCTCTGATGTTTGCAGCAAAAAAAATTGAAATAAAAAAATGCGTTGCAGGCCATGAACAGCAAGGCGGGCATCTGATTCCGAGCTACGGTGGTGATGTTGTGATCAACTGATCATAATTAGGTAATAATAAGTTGTAAATTCATTGCGTCTTATTGGACATCACAGCATTCCGCCCGGTGAAGAATGTGTCTAATAGCGATTTGACCCCTATTTTTGAATTCTCTCAAGAACCGATTTACACCAAATTTTGACAGCTTGTTGAGGTCATAGAGGTGAACTTAAGTTTTTTTTTAAATTCATTGATGTTCGATTACTGGTTCGCCTACAGGATCGGATCCTATGTGCGAAAACTGTCATTCACTATTATGACGCTTGGAATGCTGTGACATATACATATGGTTGACGAAAATGTTCCGTCAGTCGTCTCATTCCTACTTCCGACGAGAGAGCGAAGCGGTATGAAGAGAGTGCAGACAAAGTAGGAATGAGTCGACTGACGGAACCTTTTCGGCAATAATACCTATGCATGAATCTCAGTGACGTTTAGCAATAGGTAACGGGTTTCGAAGAAGCTCACGGTAGGCAATAATAATGTTGCATTGTTGTTGTTTTTGTTTCTGTGAAATGACGATTTTTAAGGTAGCTTTATTGAGAGCTGCGATAAATGATTGTCGCTCGTATTGTTCTATGCACAGCATGTTTTGAGACAGATGTCGACCAATATTTCTTATATATTTCATATTGCATTTTTTCCCTTTATGCATGGGGACTGAACGGGAATGTGCCGGAAAGCGGAACACTCTGTCAGAAAAGGAAAGAGATGCTCGCCTGCACTTCCGCTCTAATGAGTTTGCTCTTGATCTATGAGGAACTGGACCAAAGCACAGTGAATCAGTACGCATTGTCAGCAACATGGTGACCATATTTACGGCTACCAATACTTTCCCTTCAAAATCGGCACATGACATTCTTTTTCTAAATAAACTGATTCTTCTTTTTTCTATACCAACTCAAGTCTTTCTAAGTTGAACGAGCTGGTATTATTGCACTCTCACTCGTGTATACCACTTCCCCCATTATTGCGATCGCCATTCCTTACTTCTCGTCACTCGTGCGCTACATGTCACAGCGATTACATCACGAACAAGAGTAGGCTCACAATTAGCGCAACAACGTGACAATATTCGAGCGGAACCGGTTCAGAAAAACGCAAAAATAGACCAAGTTCGAGCTCAAAGCGTTCCGACAGAAAGGCGAAGTGTGTGATAAGTAGAGCATTCCATTCGGGTCTTTTTGACCAATATGCTGCACTGCTTTTGGTGACGACAGGCGTCGCGGTTATGAACAATGTATGAAACATATACATACATCGAAAAGACCCGAATGGAATGCTCTGGTGATAAGTAGAGTTCGGCATGAGAGTACTTTTTACGGTTAGGCTTCATAAACATAATAGAATTAGAGAATCTATTCCGTTTGTTTTACTGAACATCGTACAACAGATGTATTATTATTGACGAGAAAGTTCCGTCATGTAAATGGACTCTCTCATACCGCCTCGCTCTCTCGTCAAAAGTAGGAATGAGACGACGGACGGAACTTTTTTTCTTAACCATACTTGTGTAAGCGGCCTGGGAACGTCTGTATATATTATATCTGTTGAGTCTAATCCATTGTCTATATACATAGTGTAATAAACCGGCCCGTCAGTTTCTTCGATTTCAAAATGTGCCTAATTCTTTCACTTTTGAACGCTCTCTCGCCAGATATTCGGAACGATAAACTGACGGATATTCTTATTCCACTATAATTGTAAGGAATTGATTGCCTTTTCCGCGATCTTGCTCCCTACAGTTGCTGCTGCTGAATTGGCAGGAGATGGTTTCGACACACAGAAAAATATGTATAAAGGATGTATTGAATATGTATAAAGTATGTATAAAGTAAAATATGTATAAAGGATATAATGTATTGAGCATTTATGTATTCCGAGCTATACATAACGTATAGCTCGGAATACATAAATGTATACGCACGCATGCATAGAACCCCTCCCAATACATTTATTGTATTCTGTGGTATGCACAAATGTTGTAAAGGTCTTACGCATTCAATGTATTCCATATTATACATAATTTCTGGGTGCCCACCCCGCAAACTTTTTGAATGCCATCCCTTTCCCCCCTTTGTCATCGCTGTCCTTCTGTTCTGTTGTTTGCCTTCCTGTGACAGCATGCTTTATTCAAGATATGCAATGCGAATGACAAAGTTTTTTATGATAGCGAATTAAACACGGATGAGGTGACGACAGAGTAATCAGTTCCTGAGAAAAGCTAGCGATTTGAATCGGAGGAGCAAGGAGGGGTAAGTAGAGGAAGGGAGTGATTGGGAAGGAGGTCTAGGAGATAGACAGATGGCAGGTGAATTTTGACAATGTTACGACCGCAGTTGGGTTTGAAAACCAAGCGCAATTAGCGTATTTATCGTCTGACTTTCTTCATTCTTTCATTCTCCTCATCACTCTCTCGGTCTCATAATGCGATTAAAGGTGGTGCAAACAGAACAACATTAGAAACTCCCGCCACGAAGAGCCTGTACAGACTCATAAGGTTACGGTAATGACAGCCAAGCCAAACATTCGTTCAAACGCAATTTTCCGCAAACTATTCTACGGATCGCATACTGTATCGGGTCTAAATAATTGTTCGCGCCGTTATTTTTTGAATTCCCTGTACATCAAGCAACTTTTCGCTCACGTTTTCTCAGCAATTTGCGAATGTTTTTCATTTTACTGTTATTTTGTTTAGAATTAGCACCCTGAAATCACAAAAAGCATGCCTGATTAGTGCCTCAAAAATTCTGTTTACACCACCTTTAAAATGTTTGGTTTTCAAACCCTAGACCACAGTTGTCTGTAGCTTTTTTGTCTTTCTTTATCCACACTGTACAATTAATTTATACGTTATTTATGTTTTATCCTGTTCAAAAGATAAAGTTCTCTCTTCTCTCTCTCTCTCTCTGGTGGGCATAACACAGCCGGACGGCCACAATAGGTAGACTAGCCCCACTCGATCACACCATGAAAATGGTCCATTATTTCAAATGTGGTTAGAGATTATGCTTATGAATGAGTAGCAGGAGATGCGGTAGGACGTAAGGAATAGGCTCCACTTTGTTTCCGGTCAGAAGTTTCATAACGAAGTCTGATATCCTATGAATTGTGTGGTTTTGGCACCGTGCCAAAGTGGGGTTCCGTCCGGTTGTGCATAAACACATATGGTATCAACGGAAGTTTGCGTCGATGATCGAAGAAGCGAGGAAAGGTCAAAAAATATTATATACGGAAGAAAAGGTAAAAAATATATACGGAAAAGATCTTGAAAAAGCCATTCCTCTGAGGAGGGCCCCTCTGAGGACTTTCTAACCCCTTGGTTTCTTTCTTTCATCTGAAAGGGCAATGTCGAAAACCTAAAATCCTATATTTGCATCTCTTTCCCCGCCATTCCCCGCTGTTTAAATGAGGCGAGAAGTTGTACGCAAAGTTACATTGCTCTTTAGGGACCGCGCGAATACGAATGCCATTTTGTCAATATTGTAGCGCGCGAGCGGTCTGATTCGTAGGCATCGCTTGTTGAAAGAATGGAGACATATGCTTTCTGATAAAGACAAAAATGAAGGAATGTTAAAAATATGCTCTTTAAGGATAGCTCAGAGGGGCCTTTTAAGGACCACCTCGTACTTAGCATAAAACGAATGATGGAGACGTATGGAAAACGCACAAACTGAATAAAGTTAGACTACTCTCTGCTGTTAAAACCATTACTGACTTTGTCTCTTTGAAAACAAAAAAAACTCGATCGTTTTCACGACACTGGAAGTGATTTGAACCTAAAACGCATGCATTCGGTTCGAACTCTAAATGGTTCGTTGTCACTCCGTAGATAAGGCTGACAGTAATTATGCTTTCACTTGCAAAAAGTTGTATCTGAAATTTATGGAAGCCGAGATGACCACTATTTCTGATAGCATTCGAACTTATGAACCTGTAAGAAACGTTTCCAAGGAAGACATAATGACAGGGCACCTTGGGATCGCAGCTACCTGCCGTATTCCGGTCAGTGGGGAGACAAATCTCCCTCGTATATACGGTATCCCCAAGACGCACAAGTCACCAATTCAATTTAGAATCATAAGGGGTGCCTTTGACAGTAGTCTTAAGCCGTTATCCGATGAGCTGCAAAAAATTCTGAAACATATATCTAGCCACTTCAAAATGTACTGTAATAAAGCAGCTGAACGCAGCGGAGTGAATCACTACTTCCCTATTGTCAATTCCATGCAAGTTTCACAAAAACTTCAGATGCGAAACACTGAACATGCTGGAATATTTTGTGCTGATTTCTCTTCTCTTTTCACTAATCTTCCGAACTCTGTTATTGAGCAAAATATTGGGAAGTTGATTGCGTTATGTTTCAAGAACAGTGGTAGGCGATTGATCTGCGTTAACGGTTCTAAAGTCTATTATACGGATGAGAACAAAGGAAGAAATTATCTGTTTGGAGATGTCATGACAATCATCAAATTGCCTCTCGAACACAGCTACGCCGTCTACGGCGGGTGCATTTACCAACAGAACTGTGGCATTACCCAAGGCAACAATGCGTCTCCTCAAATAGCCGATCTTAACCTTGATTATATGGAATTCTTCTATATATCTAAGTCAATCAACCAACAGCATCCACTAGCTTATCGTCTCAACCGTACCTTTAGATACATCAATGATATCATTCACATATCTAGTCGTTTCGAAGACTTCTTAGACGTTACTAAAAGAATGTATCATCCGTCTTTGACACTAGAACAAACCAATAATAGGGCGGCTACCGCAAACTTCGTCGACCTCGTAATTACTGTAACCTCTGGCAACGAAATACATACGGAATTATACAATAAGACAGATGCGTATTCCTTCAAAGTAATCAGGTATCCCCATTTCACTTCAAATATTCCTCTACGAATCGGACTAAACACTTTTCACGGGGAACTATTGAGGATTCATAGAAATTCCACTAGATATCAAGCGTTCCTGCAAAGAGCAAAGTCTCTAGTTCAGTGTTTCATTAGCAATAAGTACACTATGCAGTTGCTCGTTGGTCGTCTACTTCGGACTCTAGCACGTAATCCGGCAATCGCATACAAGTATGGCTTGACACCAGGAGAGATATGAAACGATATATTGTTGTAGGACGCTAGTATACAACCCACTGTATCCTCTGGCATTGCCTTTCCTACCCTCCCTCTCTGACTCCTCTTCAATCGACATTCTCTCCTACCGTTACTCTGTTCGAACTTCGGCCGCAAACTCAATGTCTGTTCGCTCGTCTACTACTATACATGATGGTCGTCGAGGTAGCAATAGGTCGCTTATTTTTATCATTTTTTCTTCTTCTTGCTCTTTCTGTCTGGTCATGGTTCACTTATTACAAGTTCCACGAGAATTGCCCAAAAGTACGCAAGCGCTTGCGAACTGTCTATGCAAATGCGCGCGATAATCAACCTCCACGGCTCCAATTTTCCTACGATTCTACTGACCCCTGGCATGGTCACACGTAGAGGGTCAGTTGGATGCCGTAATCAGAGGGAATAGTTTGTTATTTTAATCAAAATTATTAAATCGTTCGGTTTTTGTGGACAACTCCCGTGGAACCTCTAATACATGTGTGTGGGAATAGGCCACAGTGTTCTGACAACAATCAAAATGTAAAAGGAAATGTCCCACGAAAAAAATCGTTGCTGAGTTATCCGTCGGAAACATTGTGGTATGGGCTAGACAACAGGACGAGCAAAAATCCCGAATCGAAAATGTTATCTGGGCCTCAGTACGGCCATCTGAATGTGCGAT
>LS877049.1:199485-248933 GCA_900490955.1 Micoletzkya japonica | reverse complement strand
AATTTCTGGAGCGAGAAATAATTATTTGTTCCGGGAATACCTCGATGCCATTTGCCTCGTTACTATGCGCTAAACGCAGTAAGACTGCGCCTTGGCTGGGAAACGATTTTTAGGATATCTCGCGAAGTAGACATTTTTGTGCACTCTGGTTTTGCTTTTTATATTATTAAGGCGATAACCTTTCATATGAAAGCCAATCCTTTTTGACTTCCATGTCCCTTTAAGCGAACGAGTCAAAATGCTTAGGATACGGTGTTGTTTTCCGGGCGAGAGCTCCTACCGAAATCAGGATTATTTTTCGGCATCTCGTTCGCTTAACATTTTGACTGTTGACAGAATACTGTGAAAGTTGCGCAAGCTGAAACTGCGAATCACGGTGCGACAAGCAATACACAAACGGAGGCAGTCAACAACAACACCACCTAAAACGCGAGGAAAAAAAACTTGGCATATTCGGTGTCGCTACAGTAGTAATCGTGCCTACTATTCCCCGGCTGAGCGACTCTGGCCTGACTTTTTAATGGCGGCGCATTTGCGAAAATGCTTTATTGACCAAACTTACAGTATGACTTAATTCATGATTTGCTGGCACAAAAATCCGTCAATTTTATAAAAAAAAATACTGTAGTAGGCTTTTTAGGTATTGTACGTCGTGGAGAACAAGTGTTCACGATGGCTTTGGTGACGGAATATAACAGATCGCTTTCAGGAAAAGCATGATAGGGCGAGGCGTAATTGAAACCTGCGCTTCTTATCGAAAGAACATCTACACATAGGTATAGGCTAAAGGAGGAAGGAGCAAGGTGGCAAGGCGCTCAATCAGCTCGACAAGGTCGCCAAAACGCATCATAGTACAACAGGCTGACTGACATTATTACATCAACCAGCTGCTATTATTTAAGGAGGAAGTATTCCGTCATTTGTCGCCATTCCTGAAAGATTGAAACGGTATGAAGAACTACTTCATGGGGATTATTGTTGGCAGAAGATTTGCACTAAATAGTAAAATAATGGAAAAGCACGATGGGAAAGCACGATATGATGAAGAACCCGCTTGCGGCTGCCTCAACCATTCGTGTACACTGCTAAGTGCGAGAGCGAAAGTGAGCCGTTGAACGATGGGAGTGTGTTATGCTTACGAATCGGGTAGGTTTGAGTTCTGTGCTTTGAAAGATATGTGTGATGAGAATGCAGATGCTATTGGAATGAGTATGCTGAATCATGCGGTTCTTTTCTGGAGCATGCTGAGACGTCAGACAAGCTAAATTTTGACTTTGGCCTGTTTCGATGTGGGAATTGATCGATATGTGAAAGTACACGAATTTCTTCCGCTTTTGCTTATGCTATCATATAGCTCAAAACGGAAGGGGGGGGAGGATGTTTCACCGTTCCGGTTCGTTGTGGAGCGGGAACATCATCACTTTGTAACATGCGTAGATAGCACTTGGCGCAACGTGGCTGCTATCATTTAGAACAACTATGAGCATTTCACCAATATCAGTCAAGTAGCGCACTAACAAAACTCACCAGTTTTCAGCTTCATTCTTGATAAGTTCTTGATAAGAGCTCCGTTCGGAACAGTTTCAGTTTCAGTTTCAGTTTTACACCGTTTATCTGGGCTAGCAGTAGAGGGGTTCCAAAGGAGGGAGTCTTGATAGATAGGAGAGGTCGGGGACTTCAAATCTTCGTCAAATACTCACTCAGCCCGCGGTGTCCATGATCTTGAGCATCCTCGCGATCCTGGTTTGGCGCTAGTTCCCCCGTGCGCCAAGTCTTCAGGGGGAACGATTCATCTTCTTGTCCGAGTTTGAAAGGGGCGCGCTTGATTGAGAGAGAATGAAGACAGCCGACCACTCGCGACGAGGACAGAGAGGAAGAATGAATCGTTATCTATTCTATTCTATTCTCTATTCAATATCTATTCAAATTCCTATTTGAATAGGAAATATCTATTCAAATTCCTGATGGCATCCTGACGGATTCGATTAGTTTCTCGTCTATTCCCTCCGATCTCTCGCTATGCAAATTAGTCTCCATTAAAATGACTACGGTACCGAACGGTCCTCCTTTAAAGGCAAATGCATGGGAATAGATAAATAATATCGTCCACAGCATTCCAAGCCTTCGAATAGAATTCGGTCCTCCTTTAGCGACAAACGTTTAAAGGCTCCCTCCGACCATCTCATTCATTTCTACGTACATCCAATTAACGTGCGGTTAATTGATTGTGAGAGACAAGAGAGGAATGAAGAGACGCAGACAGCGAGAGAAATCTTTGCACAGCTTTTTCTCAGCAACGGCGAAGTTTCATAGTTTCAACTTTTTACTCGGAACTCAGGACACTGAGAGCTATCCTCTAATGTCAAAAAAGCATAGGGTAAAAAAATGGTCGTTGGGGGCTTTTAAGTTTAACTTACAAGTTAAGTTTATAATTGAGATGTTTTCATTCACTGGTTTGCCTACAGGAATTGTTAAAAAGATTTACTTCCGAGAAATATATGAATCTTTTCGATATACCTTATTGAAATACGGCTTCCATATGCCAAGTTCAGCAACTAAGGACTCGGATGTAAAATATAAGATCGGGGTGGAATAAAAAGATCCGTCAGTTTATCATTCCGAATATCAGGCGAGAGAGTGTTCGGAACGCAATGTTCTGACAACAGTGAAAATGTTAAGCGAACGAGATGTCGAAAAATAACCCTGATTTCCGTGGTAGGAACTCTCGCACTGAAAACACCGTATTCTGAGCATTTTGGATCGTTCGCTTAACATTTAGAACACTGTGAGAAGTGAGAGAATTAGATGTATTTTGGAATCAAGGAAACCGGTGGACCGGTTTATTCTACTATAACTGCTCTTGAGAAACATCAAAATTCGCTATTAGACACATTAAAACCTCTCGTAATATATACTAATATATTGTCTACATTTCCGAGATTCGGATAACTTTTTAAGAATTTAAATTTCAAAAACTTTAAAAGCATAAACCAAACCGGTATGGGCATGTTGGGTCGGCTTACAAACGGGACCGCTTATTGCTAGGTGACTAGTCAGCTCTGTAGTAGATATTGTTGGCTTGTGAGCCAAATGTGTTGTTATTTTCTGGTGATTTTTGC
Organism: Micoletzkya japonica; assembly: GCA_900490955.1. NCBI lineage: Eukaryota > Metazoa > Nematoda > Chromadorea > Rhabditida > Diplogasteridae > Micoletzkya > Micoletzkya japonica. Next base: position 245,814 of record LS877049.1, on the reverse strand, counting down.
TGATTTCTGCTTATATATTTTTATATATATTTTTCATTCGCTTTGTATAGGTAGATTTACTCCAGTGGTGTTTGCCTTATCGATATTGATCCCACGATTTGTCTACAGACCTTATCAGCTCACACTCGCGCGTCAAACGCTCGTAGCTCTCACCCTCCGGCCTCGTATAGTAAAAAACGAACAATATCTACATCGGTATTTCTTTAAGAAAGTAGGCTAAAGAATGTGCAAAAGTCACCGAATTCATTAGACGCATTTAGAACACGCGGATCGCGTTTACTTCACTTTACTTTAGTTTCCAAATAAATATCTCTTATTAAGTAAAAAAATATAGTTTAATAAGTTCATCATGGCAAAGTTGTTCTGCACTCAGGTTATTGCCGTATCGCAATCCTAATATCTGTGTGACAACACGCTGTTGTCCTGGAAACGATTCTAGTGTTGCACTCTCTCGTGCCATTTCATCTCTCGTAATTTTATCTCTTACTACCGCCATCTCCTCTTATTCTTCTCTACTATGCCTAGCTTCTCTCATCACGAATTATCATATGTAGGAAGAGGGTAAAATTATCTAAACGTATTCTAGGTTCATCTTGTTTATGCCACAAGCTAGATATTATACAGCAGTAACTCAATCTTCAGCAAATTTTTTAGTAATCCCGCGAAAGCAATACGTTTCGCCACTGCTAATTCATAACGTCCTCCCTACCTACTTTCTATGAAAAATACGGCTTGTCAACCTGTGGCGGATGAAGCATAACCGTGAAAACTACTAGAGTTGTGCATGAGAGTTCTTCTGATGCCTATGTTTCAAAAACCATTCATAACCGCGACGCGCCTCGTCACCAAAAGCAATGAACCATACTGGCCAGAAGAACTCGCATGCACATCTCTAAAACCTTCCCGACGGGTTACACTCTAGCCTTCTACCTTCTCTCCTTCTCCCGTCTCCTCCAGTATTCACATAGTACGCGTGTATGCGCAGTGCCTGCTCACGCTAGTTGTTTGCCTGTTGATAGCGCCGAGGTCGCAGAGACCGGATGACTGAAATTGTGAGTAAATATGACTACGTCATAGTCACAGTTTAGCTGCCAGCTCCGACTTTCTTAACTTCATTAATTTTATCAAATGTAGGACTACAACATTTTTAGCATGCTTCGGCCATGCACTGCACAAATGTGGTGAAGTTAGCGCCATCTTTAGGCATCGTGGAGAACTATAGGCAGGTATTTTGGATGCTTTCAATTGGCCTCACTTATATCCTATTGTGTACTTTTGTATAGCCATTATACTATTGAGGAATTGGCCACTCAATTTCGCACTTCTCTAGGTGCTTCCCCATACAAAACGTGTACCATCCCACGCATCGCCCATCCATTTGCTGACACTTTCACTAGTTTGTATTGCACAGTTTTTGCGAGGTTTCAGTGTGCTGTAGTCTCTCTGCCTCCTCTCCCTGTCAACAGCTCCCTCTCCCTCCCTATTACCTCTCTGCATTTCCCTCTCTTTCCTCTTCCCCCCTCTCTGCCACGAATCGCTTTCACGTGTTTGGCCAGCAGTCGAGGCCGCACTTTGGGAGCTTCGCGAGGCTTATAGTTCTCCGGCTTATCATGTGTAGAAGAGCTTGAGTTCGCGATTCCCCATTATTATCGATTTTCTATTTCAATATTGTGAAGTTTAGCAAAACAGCTTTTTTCGGCTAGTAGTGAGATTGCAAAATAATGAAATAGGCGGAAATATTTACTTGACAATATCCCTTGAGGTGTTTGTGAATGCGACATCTTCCGTCCACTAATAACCTTCTACTGATTTTGTCGTACCTCGTTTTCGGCTTCTTCGTTTACATTATACGGTGAGTTTTGATTGCGAAAAGATCGTTGTTAAATAGTCATAGTTAGCGAGACGGAACATTAGAGATCTGCATGCGAGCTCATTTGGTCAATATCTATGTTTCGTTTCTTTTGGTGACGAGACCCGTCGCTGTTATGAATGATGTAAGAAACATAGGCTTCAAAAGAACTCCCATGCAGAACTCCACTGAATATATTCTTGCCTACGCTTTGTGAATAAAAAGGGAAACTCGCTTGACTGACAAGGAGATGCCGCGAACACTCCGTAAATTCATGAGAAATGACCTTATCAGCTTTTATGGGACCACCAAGTAAAGTCAAAATCCGTTTTCAGAATCTGCTACTAAACCCTCTATCGAGCGAAAATCGCTACCCAAGTTGTGGAATATTTGCTTGAAATCGCACCCTTTTTCACTAAAAAGAGCTCAAATGCCCACATTTTCCATAAAATGACCATAATATTGTTCTGTGAGCTCAATAAAACAAAAAAACAACATTCATCCGATCACCTGGCTACTTTACTTCGTGACAAAGTCAAACTTTCAGCTACAAGTTCACAACTTGGACAGCGATTTTCTTTTAATAAAGGGTTTAGTAGCAGATTCTGTAAACGGATTTTGATTTTAAAGAATGATCCCTTAAAAGCTCTTAAAGTTGTTTCTCATAACTTTACGGAGTGTTTGCGGCATCTCCTTGTGAGGCAGAGAGATGCCTATCTAAATAGATAGCTATCTACATGCACGATCTAAACGCCATTCGTTTCGAAGCAAAATTTTTTTAAAAAGCGCAAAAATTGGCTCCCTGCATCATCAGCACCTTTTTCTCGTTAGTGAATTTCCTAATGCAACGTTCAAGTTGAGTATCTAACGAAGTTGGTAGATGTATGAGGCGAGGATTAAAAAAAGCGCATTTCAAAGTCATGATAATAATTATTTGGATTCATACAAAAAATAAATGCTAGAATGGGTACACCACGGATAGCGCCTCCCGATCGCATACTTCCTCAGCAAGAGGAGACGATGATGCTGCAGGCCGCCGAGAGTCGCATGAAACAGTACCGGGAGGTCGGATTCAGCATTAATAAAATATAGAGAGAGTTGTGCAGACTGGTCACTTTGGTCAATATATCTATTTTATTAATTTTGGCAACGAGATGCATGAAACATACTCATCGTACTGACCAGTCTGCATATCTCTAAAATAAAAGCCACAAAATAAGCTTAATATTTTGCTGATTGTGAGATCAACCATGTTGCTTCAAGAAAGTCGAACTTTGATTCTAAAAAAGCGAATTTTAGCTTCGAAAATCGTCGTCCATCGAGCCCATCCCCGTGCACATCGGAATCGTGTCCGCGCGAAGGACCAAGCCGTACATCTATGAGGTATATCTATGGTTGAGTAAAATGTTCCACCAGTCGTCTGGATTCTATTTTCGGCGAGAGTGCGAAGTGGTATGAACAAAGTTTAGATGAAGTAGGAATCAGTTTACTGACGGAACTGTTTCGTCAATAATATCCGGATGTTTTCAGAACAAGCCGACCATTGAGCTTCTTTGGATCCAAATTCCTGTAATACACTCGACTTTGCACTCTCTCTCAACAAAATGATTTCTTTTTTGCTTCATAGCACTACATCGATCTCTATACCTCTTTCAATTGCGCAGCATTACCGCGCGTTCTATGCATCAACAGCTTCATGCCTACTAAATGCTTATATGAGGCCTGCATATAATTAACCTTATGATGTTTGCGTCATCATAATAATAATCATAGTTTATCACCGCAAGTGTGTAACAGCAAATAAAGGTGAAGGAATGCAAATGAAGAGGGTAAGAAAAATATTTAAAAAAATGTAAAACATTCTAGCCATCATTCTACAATTTCCGCAAAACATCTGCACCGTGCAGGTACTGGCGAGCCTGATGCGGTCCTATGGTCCGTCCCTCCCGTCGGTTACTGTATGCAATGTCGAGCCGTCTAGCCTGCATCTCGAAGCGGTCATTGACGCCGAGTGGACCGTTCGCCATGTGAATGGTTGGCGTCATCTTTCAATTAACACATAAATCATAGCTTCTAGCTACTTCTAAGTAAGATAATTTATTGTTTTGCTTCTGAATTTTCACAGCATACCGGATAAGCTCGCCTTACAGCCAACTCGTCCTTCAACACGTCGACGTTGTCCGGTCGCATCGCTAAGGAGACGGCCGACTACTGGAAGTGCCTGAGGGTGACGGCCGATGAAGGGTACCGGGCGAGGTTCGTCGCATGAAGGAGCTGGGTTGGGAAAGGAAGGCAGTATAGTGGATTAAAAAGATCCGTCGGAAAAATGCATTCCGAATATAAGGCGAGAGAGTTTGCTAGAGTGAGAGAATTAGACTCTTTTGGAACGGAAGAAACTGACGGATCGCCGTTTATTCCACTATGATAAACGACGACTTCCTTTCATTCGTTACCTATGCCATGAACTTCATGAAGATAGTATGAATATAAAATGGAAGGTCTTTTCCCAGCCCTGTGAATGAGGCTGCAGCGGCTAGAATAAGCTTTCAAGCTTCGGACATTCAAATTAGTGAAAAACACATGAATATTGCAAAAGAATTAGTCTGCCGATTATTGGAGGCTTACCTTCTGCTTTTCACAGGTACATAGTGCTCCTCGAGGACGATGCGTCCGTCCTGTACCAATTTCAACATCTCATACCCTCGATCATGAACCAACTTGACAGGTATCTTTATAGTGTAGCTGAAGGAGTAGCTAGTTAGATAGTTATTGTGATGCATTTGACCATTCCAGGAAAGTCACTGTGGACTACGTGAAGCTGTACCATGTGAACCGGCTGCGCAAGATCTCCAGCCTTCCGCAAGTAAGTAGACGCGGAACGTTATGGAAAATGCTGTGTATTCTGTTCGCCGATGTAATCTTGGGCGCTTAATTAATCGATCATATCAAATGCATGTTCATGCCGTCCCTCACAGGTGATCGCCCTGTCGCTCCTCTTCGCCTTCATCGTGCACTACTCGCTATCCATCCGGTCGGCTCCCATCTCTCCCGTACTTTCGCTCGTGCTTTGCGCCGCTCTCATACTGTACCTGTACAAATTCGGGAATACGGTAAGCGTATGCACAGATCTGAAGTAATATTTTTTTCAGTATACTAATTGTGAATATTGAGCCTCCCAAGATATTTACACATTTTTTTTCAGTTTCCCGCTGATCTGCGCTACCACTTGACCAGCTCCGTGTACCTGACGGCTGCGGAGTCGTGCTGTACGCCAGCGGGTGAGATCCGTCAATTGCTCGTTCGACCTACCTATCGGGATTCAGGCATTTCCGAACGAAATGCCTGAATCCCGATGTCATTTCGACTTCCGCACAATCTTACTCGAGATATTTTGTATATTTGTCATATTTTGCAGAGGCGTACTTGTAATACGTACCAAAAGCTGGCTTGCACGTAGGAACTGTTTACGGGGTTTCGTTCACGCAGGAAACACACCGAAATGTCTTTGTGCGCAAGTGTCGGCATCCGAACTATCATCATACAACCATAGGGAAATCTTATTTTATTCTGTGCGGTTTTGAAAAATATAGGAGAAAAAGTAAGTTTGTTCAGTGCTTTTCCGTGCGTCGTCGGTCGGCGCGATGGTGGACAAACTCGCACGGGAACCGTCGTTCAAGGGTCGGGCCAAGGACCACATACTCGATGAGAGTGTAAGGCCACCGCACAATGTTCTCAATATTAAGCGGACGGGCCAGAAAAATGTTTGGGCTCAAATGCTTTACGCGCGAGAGTTCCTACCGTAATCAGGGTTCGGGCATCTCGTTCGCTTAACATTTATGTACACTGCTGTCAGAACGTTGCGACCGTATGGATATTGGACATCCTAAAATCGTTAGAAAGGCGTGGACTCATAAATTATTCTTCGGTCTACGCGTGCTGAAAAAGAGGTTTTGAAAAGTAGTTGCTTGCTTTCACCGCCTACCTACCTACCTAGTCCCCACAAATTCAGTTCTCGATAAAAATTTGAAATTACAGTCCTTCTACGGCCTCCAAACCGATTTCAACCTCGTGCGACACATCGGAAGCGTGTCAACATTGAAGCGGAATATGCCATAGAAGAATATTTAAAATAATATTACATATCTAATATTATATCTAGCCATTTCTGCTCCATAGGTAAATATTGTCCTAAGATCATGTTGAGAATGCAGGTAAATAGTATGCCTGCCATCTCAAGCAGAACTTATTGTTCTAGTACACTCAGCGAAATTTCACCACCATACAGCATCTAGTGAATCATTCACCACACAAATTTCACCAGCCCGCTGGTGAATGGAGCACAATTCACCAGCGGGCTGGTGAAATTTGTGTGGTGAATGATTCACTAGATGCTGTATGGTGGTGAAATTTCGCTGAGTGTAAAGTCTTTGTTGTCCTAGAACATTGGTTGTTGTGATACGTCTTGCACGATCGGGTCCACTTACGAAAGCAACCAGTTAAACTTTGAACTACGAGTAGACCACTATATTTACATTCCGATTGTATACATATAGCCATAGATCAACATTATCGCTATAAATCAACATTATCGCTCGACATATGTATAGCATAACTAGGGATAAACTAATTTTATCGAAAGTTGTTCGTCCCTACACATCTTCAGTGCTGGACCACGGTTCAACTTCAACTTCGATAGCAAACATTTCGCGATCGGATTGATAACCCACCCTACAATTGCGACCAGCTCCAAGTGAAGAGTCACAATAGAACATCTGCCTGGAAGGCCTCAAATAGCACAGTACGAATCGTTGGTACATGGTGACCATTGTCCGGGTGTCTCCAGACTCTTGCTGCCTATTGTACGGTCATGACGGGCATTGATAGCCTCAGGAAAGATGCCTCGACTGTTTGTGGTGACTCGACCGCACTACCGACAGCGGTATAAAGCACGATGGTTTCAGGGCAGCGGTCTGGGATCTCTCTCTGTCTGAGGCTATAATCGTGAGAGGTTGTGAGAGTAGACGTACCTAATGTTGACTTCGCGCGTAGATTCAAACTTGACTACTTGTTGTTTTAGATTGTTTGTTCAAATAAAAGAGTTGAGAGACACTTGTCATGATTCGTCGAGTCCTTCTCCTTTTGTCGTTAGCTGCAGCTTGTTGGGCATGCGCATCAGGTATGTATTGCTATTATAGTGTAGTAAACCGGTCCGTCCGTTACTTTGATTCCAAAATGAGTCTAATTCTCTCACTTTTGCACACTCTCTCGCCTTATATTCGGAATGCATTTTCCGACGAATCTTTTTAATCCACTATACCTAACACTGACTACCCAATGAAACGTTTTACTTAGTATAAAATATGGTGCACTAACCCTTATTGTTGAAGAATCGGATACTTCAACACAGCTGGTTGAACAGATAGTTGTCTTTGTCAGGCGTTGGCTCGAACGACTACCAGATAATCCAGGATCCAGTATTCGACATGGAGATGTCGCCGCCGGTCGGATGGACCTACTTCACGCCGTTGGTGGGTATTTCACAACGGGGCGAATGTCACTCTGAACACAACGCCGCGAACGCCTTCTGGCACCATTTCTTAGTAAAATTGTAGATACATACAAGCTGAACTACGGTCATGGATTTTCTGTGTCTTTTAATATATTTTGCTAAAACTATTTGTTAAAAGACAATATTTTGCTTAAACACTCGTCTTGCATTTGCTCTGTGGAATCAGGCGTCGGGCATGACGGGCATCAACTACTTCATCGGGCAGTCGAACACCTCGATCACGGCCAAGGCCCGGGCCGACGCGGAGATCACCGCAGCGGTTGGGTATTTGTTCATATGCAAATGAATTGCTCTCTCCCTCTTTCAAATGATCACTTTCGTTAGTATGGGTCTGGATTATTTCATTATACATCTATATAAATACCAAAGCATGCCTACAGAGAACGAACACCTGGACAAATTTGTGGAAAGAATTCTAGTGAGCTGGGGCAAACGGAAAACGGAGCACAGAGAAACTGTAGGAAAATATACACTTGCAGATGATTGAAGCGCTCTCCGAAGCCCAGATCCCTACGTACAACGTTATCGTGAGTAATCATCCCGAACCATTTTCTTTTCAAAGGCTAAAGATTTGTCTTCATCTTGCTATATTTCACCTAATATCAAAATATAAAAAATAATATTATGATCAAACAGATAAGTCAGCTATGTAAATAAAGATAACCGACACCTACCAACCGGACAACATTCAACAATTCTACAGTGGAATTACGGCAGGAGCAACGTAAGTCTGTGTGTGATGAGAAAAAACTTGCGTATGTTCCTCAAAAAATTAAAAGTTGATAAATAAATCACGAAAGCGAGATTGTCAATATGGGAATCAATTCAAAAAAAGAATTCAAGCACAATATAGTAGAGAAAAAACGAAAATATAATTAGATACCGCAGAGGGGTTAGGCCAAATTGGGTGAAATGTTCCAAAACCACTTCTATCCTATTGAGTTCGATGCGCTGATAACGAAAATGAAAAAGAAAAAAAGGAAAAAATAAAATATAACATAGTTTTGCACCGGCCAAAGGCAACCAGCTTGTACCAACCTACAGTAATCCGCAAAAGCTGGTTCACTGTGTCACATCCTGGTCAACTGTGTCAAATTTATAACGAAAAGTTCAAGTTTCCAAATTTTTGCGCTTCTAATACTTTATTTTCACGGTATTATTGATTTTATTGTGCGCAGTTATAAAAATAAGCTACTTGAATCGTTATCTGTATGAAAATGAGATAAAGTGAACATTTTGGACATTCTGGTGAAATCGGACTTCAAACAAGCATAACTTTTTTTTCGCGATAAAAGTATTCAGCGAGATAGCTTCTAGGAGATGCGCCATATCACGTTTAGTTAATGGGTGACCAATATGATCGCGTACCAGTCTAAATAATCAGCACAGCCAGGTAAGAACAACTCAAAAGCATCAATTTGTTAAGAAAATAGATTTTGAGCGATTCTATCTAAATTCCGCGGTAAAAGAATTGTAAGCGATCACCTGCACTGAATACGCGAGGTCGTGTTTAGTAGTCCGGAATCAAGAATGAGCGCGTACCACTTCATTGCTCGGGGGAAAATGCTTCACACAGCATTCCACGCGGTGAAGAATGTGTCTAATAGCGAATTGACCACTATTTTTGAATTTTCTCGAGAATGGCTGAACCAATCTGCACCAAAATTTCACAGCTTTTGGAACTCACAGTGACGAGCTATAGTTTTCAAATTCAGTATTTTTGGTTCACTTATTCGCCTACAGTATCAAATCCTATGTTCGGAAACCGCTATTCGCTATTAGAACGCTTGGAATGCTGTGTTCAGAAAGCAGCAATATTTGGCAGAATTTCGAAAATCTGCGTTTTAGAGCGTATCTCAGTTCCGCGGCAAAATAATTGAACAAGATCACTTCCACTGGGTGCGCAAGTTCTTGTTTAGTAATCTACCATCAAACATGATCGCGTACCCTGTAAATGCGCACGGAAATTAGGTAAGAAGACAGGTGGGTAATCAGTAGTTTCAGTGGTCTGACTTTGAACGGCTGTGTCTAAATTTCGCGGTAAAAGAATTCAAAGAGATCACTTTTGATGAATGCACAAGGTCCTACTTAGTAACTTGACGCTGAGTTTAAACGCGTCTGCATAAACAACTCATTAAAATGAAAAAGAATAAGAAAAAAATGCTAAAACAGTAATAATGCGCAAATGAATTGGACTGGCTAAAGCGTGGTGTGCCGAGTGCGTTGCGTGTGCGAGATTTGTATACTATACTTCGGATCACACCAAAAGACGACCTCTGCGGTCTCTAGATATAATCGGTCCAGGGATCCCCCGATGCCAGGCCCTCTAGATAAAACACGGAAGTGTTTATGCGTGGTTTTTCTGGTTTTTTTATTCTTACTGGGAATTTCGCGAAACTGTTGAAGCGGCTATATAGCAGTCTCTTGTTATAATTTCGTGTCATTTCTTGTTTTCTTTTTTCAATTTTTTCAATTTGAGTATTTCTTCATAGTATCACACTCATGAACGAAATAGACCACATTTGATGCATTATTTTGTCTGCTCACAGCTCGGTTTTTAGATGCAAGATCATAATCTCAATAATGAGCAAAACTGGAAAAAGAAAACATAAAAGAAACTGTAAGAATGCACGCAGCACCCAAACATACAGAATAAATCGATAGCAGTAAAATCGAAAATAAATCGTTCCGAAGATGACGCATAAATTCCACTTCTCGCTAAGGCCAGTAACTTTCACAAGACCGTATTTTCGAATTATACATTCCGCTTTTCTCTACTATAACAGTGCTGTTCAGGGTCGCCCAAGTTCAGGGCGGGGCCGTGACCGGCACTACCGTACTCGCCACCGCAAGTGCGTATTTTCAAATAACACGAATTTTGAATAATAAAATTAATAATTACAGCCATGCCAACATCGTTCACGCCGTACATGAAGGATGTCATGGTGACGGTGCGCAATGCGCTGGCTACCAAGTAAGTATTCTCAAACTATGATAATTTAAAAATAGTTTAGTTGTTTATTGTTTTATTATTTAAACTATGTTAATTTAATCATAGTTAGTATTCTATTATTTAATGTAAATATTACAATTGTGCATGAGAGTTCTTTTGACGACTATGCTTCATGCATCATTCATAACCGCGATACGTTTCGTCACCAAAAGCAATGAAACATACTGAAAAAATTATATATACAAATCTCTAATAAATATCCATTCAGAGCCACGTGGGACATCGTCAAGAACAACTTCCTGCAGAAGATGACGCTCAACTACAACGCGCGTTTCGTTGGCGACGTGACCGTTACCGGATAAGAATCATTCATTTCCTCTGTCGCAAAAATAATATTATCGTAATAATAACATGAGCTCTACGGTTATGTTCGCCCCACCCCCCCCCCCATTTTGAAGCTCTCGCTGTTATGAAAATGTTCGCTCCAGTAAACTTTGCTTTCCACCTGGTCTCAGTATGCGATCAATTATAGGCATTCCACAATTCAACATTATGATATGAATTTTGTTGATTTAAAATACAATTATCATGCTCCCAAGAATATTGGTAAAGTTTAGCCTCATAGTTCATGGCAATAACTCAGGAAACTTCGCACAAGCAAAATACTGAAGTCGCAAAGGGTGATAAATACACAAGCATTTTCACATCACTAAAGACACCACATATTATTGACGAAAAAGTTGCATCAGTAAACTCATTCATACTTTGTCTGGACTTTCTTCATACCGCTCCGCTCTCTCGGCGGAAGTAGGAACGAAAGGACCGGGGAAGCTTTTTTCTCAAAGGCCCCCTCCGACCGTCTCATTCATTTCTAGGTACAACCAATTAACGTGCGGTTGATTGATTGCGAGAGACAAGAGAGGAATGAAGAGACGCAGGAAACGAGAGAAATGTTTGCACAGCTTTATCTGAGCAACGGCGAACTTTCATACTTTCAACTCAACAACCGGAGTCAGAACTCAGGACACTGAGAGCTATTCAATTATGTCAAAAACGCATGGGGTAAAAAAGTGGTCGTTGGGGGCCTTCAATTATGGTATGCAAAGCAGAATCGGGTGTGCACTCCGTCCGAGTAGTGAACGGGAAACGAAGTGCTCGCTATCGCTTACGAACATACCTCGTTGAGAACACGGCAATCTGCCAAGTTAAGCAACGGTGGGCCCGGCCAGTACTTGGATCGGAGACGGCTTGGGAATCCCGGGCGTTGTAAGCTTTTTTTTAATTTTGGCATTTTACATTTTCGGGATTTCCTCTTTCGGTAGGCATTTTTGGAGAAGTGGTCTACTTGAAGTTGGTTGTTTTGAGGGAGGGATGGTTGCGATTTGAACGTGAAATGTTCAAGATCACTACTATTGTTATACTTTATCACAAACGAAATCTGCCGAAACTAGTACCATTCAGTAGAAAAAGTTAACGATGAGAGGTTGAGAGAAGGATTCGTAGTAGTCTGCGTCCCATCTTTCCATTTGCCCGCATGGCCTAGGACGCACCGCTCACGGAAAGCGCGCGTTTCGAGGGTTTGAGGTGCTCTTTAAGTCTTAAATAATCGCCCTTTTTCTCGTGAGCCAAACCTATAGGTAGATGGATCCAAGTTTATATATATCCGTGATCGAACGTGATCATTGTTGAAAGATGAAAGAAAGAGCCGACCGACATTGTTGAAAGATCGCTATTTTTCTATACCGCAAGATACATCAGCCCCCATATTAATTGCCCATGTAGCTGCAGCTACAGCTCGAGCTACAAGAATTAAAAATTTAGTTATCCGCAAATGATCCGAAAGAGAATGCAGCTATCATTCTTCCTACGTTGTATCTCTCTAGCGGTGGAAATCCTCACCTATTGATCACAACACTTTTCACAGATGCGAACATGTATTAAAAACAAGAAAACCAAAGCAATTCATTACTTAAAAGGAAAGACTTACTATGTAACCTTAACTCCATCGAAACATTGTTTAACATGGGTTCATAACTATCTTCGCAAGAAATGTCTGGCCGACCTCTCACGATGAGAACAAGGTATGAAATGATCAACGGAAGAGCGAGTTTGAGATGGCCCACCCCGGAAAAAAAGCGGAAAATAATGAAGAGAGACTCGCGTGGAGACTCGCAAGGCAGAGGAAGAGAGATAGTATGGCTTTCGGTTAGACGCAGAGTCAACCTAAGGTCAGAAAAGTGACACTATGGTTCATAGTGTCATTTTCCTGACCTGAGGTGATTCCTGCGTCTCTTCTAATCTTTCGCTCTCTCGCTCTCTCTGACCTCGGGTTATTTTTATGACCTCACAATATTCTAGACCTTTGGAAAGCGAAAATGGATAGGACTTCATCTTTCTTGAGTTCCTAAAAGCCATAAGAGTCGGATTGATGTTAACTTTAGTGTCTATCATGATGCCCATCCTTTCCCATTCCTAATATTTTATTCGTGGTGCGCGGCACACCGATCTACCGTATTAGTAAATGTCGGAATGATTCTTCGCTTTCCAAAGGTTTTGCATTGCGGCAGAACACTGTGACCTGAGGTCGAGCTAACTTTTTGACCTGAGGTTACTGCCATTTTCTTCTTTTCCAAAGCAAAAATGCATTGTGTAGCTCGAGCTGCAGCTCGAGCTACAAATCAGGGCAATTAATACGGGGGCAGAAAAATTAAATAATGTCTTTGAATTTTTCAATATCCGCAATTGCCTCTCCCCTCGCTTCCGCATTCATTCCTGTCTTCTGGATAACACTCGAGTGGTTGGCTCATCCGTCTGACAGCTGAACTGCGAAAAGCGTGATTTGATACAGGTATATAGAAATATATATCTAAATTGTATTTGTTTTCTTATTATAGTATTACTTATTTTAGTCTTCAAGTTGCATCTAATGAAAAGAAGAGTACCACTACACACAGAAAAATATGTATAAAGGATTGAATGTATTGGGAGTAGATAATGTATAGCTCGGAACACATAATTGTATACGCACGCATACATAGGATCCCTTCCAATACATTCATTGTATTCTGTGGTATATATATACATCAATGTTGTAAGGGTCTCTTTTAACGCTTTCAATGTACACTGAGCGAAAATTCCCTAACAACAGCACCACCGGGAAATTACCCTAACGGGCTAGGGAATGATTCCCTAAAAACCGTAGGGAGAGGCTGAATTTTTAGGGTATTTTCGCGGAGGTGCCGTATGGTGGAGAATTATTCCCTAGCCGGCTAGGGTATTTTCGCTCAATGTATTCCATATTATACATATTTTTTCTGTGTGTAAGGCACTCGTCAATGCGGCCTCTCGCCTCGTCCACCAACGCCCTTCTGCTCTCTTCATATCTTGCTTTCGGCTGTCTCGTTTTCCTTGTCCGGTGGGTCGGCGGTTGGGTCAGCCTAGATACTCTGCTACTCAACTAGTCCCAATATTAGTGACGAAAATCTGCGCACAAAAACAGCCTCCATACTTCGTCGGGACTCTCTTCATACAGATCCGCTCTCTCGTCTTAAATGGGAACAGGAATTAACATTTTCCTCAACAACACCTCCGTAAATAATATTCATATCATCGTATCATCGTAAAAATGAATATTATTAAAGGAAGATGAACGTTGAGAGAGCTGCGCTGTTCTTTCCGCTAGCCACCGTAAAACTTCAGCCGGAGCCGGGGATTAGCCCAAGCTGGCACTTTGCCAAGAGAGTTTCACTGTATTTAGCGGAGTGCGCTGCAAAGATTTCCCAACGTTCGCTGTCCTCCAGTAATATTATTCGTCTCACAGGTTAGTCACGCCCCGGATCGCTGCTGATGACTTGCACAGCGGGACGTGGACGTTCGAAAAAGCGGAGGGACAGATGAAACTTCTCAGAATGGTTCGGCTTTGTTATCAGCTTAACATTAACTTTCAAGAAAAAACAAGGTTAGGTTAATGCATTTTTCCAAGCTTTCCTTCTCAGAACACTACGTTTCTCCAGTCCGAACTTTCACCAAAAAGTAAAAATAGAGGATACGAATCGTGTACTTTTGATGGTTATGTTTCACGATCAATGTATAATGATCATCTGTGTGATCATCTGTGTTATTATCTTCGGATGGGCGAAACATAACCATCAAAAGTACTCGATTCGTATGTATTGCTCCTTAAGCTTCGTGGATCACCGCACAGTGATCCCAACCCTCTTCTGCACATCGGTATCGTTACTGCGCTAAGGACAAAGCCGTATGTCTATGAGGTAGTTGAGCTGAAAGGAGGCGATGTACATAAATATGTGCATTTCATAGGTAAATTTATTCAATGTTTATTTGAGGCCTGCATATGACTGTCCTTATGATGTTTGCATCACGTAAAGCATTCTAGCCATCATTCCACAATTAGATTGCCGCAAAACATCTGCACTCACAGTGTTCTGACAACAGTCAAAATGTTAAGCGAACGAGCTGCCGAAAAATAACCCTGCTTTCGGTAGGAACTCTCGCACGGAAAACACCGTATCCTAAGCATTTTCGCTCGTTTGCTTAACATTTAGAACACTGTGCACTGTGCAGGTACTGGCGAGCCTGATCCGTTCCTATGCTTCGTCCCTCCCTTCGGTTACCGTATGCAATGTCGAGCCATCTAATATGCATCTGCGCCCGGTTATTGAGGCAAATTGGACAGTACGCGATATCAACGGTATTGCTACACCATATTTCTAGCCCTTCACAGCATTCCAAGCGCTCTAAGAGCGAATAGCGATTTCCGCGCATAATATCCGATCATGTCGGCGAACCAGTGAACGAAAAAATGTGAATTTAAAAAATTAAGTTCGTCACTATGAATTCTCAACCCTCCGAGAATTTGGTATAGATTGGCTTAGCCACTCTTGAGAAAATTCGAAAATGGTGGTTAATTTGCTATTAGACACATTCTTCACCGGGCGGAATGCTGTGCCTTTAGCAGTAAATAGAAATCTCAAATCAAGATTCCACACTACTTTTCCTGTTATCATTGTCGCGTTATGCGTGTCGACACTTATCAAAATGTTCACTTCAGCAAATCGCACCTTCAATACTTCTACGCTCTCCCAACGCCTCGCGAAGGAGTCGGCCGACTTCTGGAACTGTCTTCGAGTCATAGCCGAAGAGGGAAATGAGGCTAAGTGAAGTGTTTATGTGCTATTTTTTGTATAACAAGCAAGCACAAAATAGATGAGTAGATGGAGACTAAATAATTAGATGTATTACAGATACGTAGTCGTCTTGGAAGATGACGCCTCTGTCGTAAAGCGGTTCCGAGAGCTCGTGGAGTCAATAATATGCCAGTTGGAGAGGTACATATAACGCGGACGAAGAACGATACAAGCAGAAATAGAGTTGAAATAGTATTTCTAAGGGAGAAGGGAACTCATTCACCGGTGCATAACAATTGAACAATTCTAATTCCGTGCATTTTATCTTTGCTCGTTGCCAGTTATTCCATTGAAGAAGACCCCGCGTAGACTACGTCAAGCTGTACCACATCAGCTATCTGCGCAAAATCTCCAGCCTTCCGCAAGTAAGTCAGCTTTATTACAAACTGTACAGATCCATTTTTTTTGTTTTCCTCTCCAAAGCATAACTTTCTAGAATTTCTGTGCTTTCTAGAACGCAACTATGAGCCTGCTATATATAATAATATTTCTCGAAATCCAATGGCCGAAAAGTTCCGCCTGTAGATTCACTCCTATGACGCTTAGCCCAACCTCTTTTGGGAATCGGGATGGCACAACTAACGGACGAGCTTTTCCTATAATGGATTAAAAAGATACGTCGGAAAATCATTCCGAACATAAGACGAGAGCAAAAGTGAGAGATTTTTAGACTCATTTTGGAACGAGAGAAACTGACAGACCTCTTTATTCCATTATATCTCAGTTCATCGCCCTTTCCCTGCTCTTCGCCTTCGTCCTCCACTACTCGCTGTCCCTTCGCTCGCCTCCCCCCTCTCCCGTCCTCTCAATCTTTCTATGTTCCGCTCTCATTCTCTACCTGACTTCTTACGGCCATACGGTAAGTTCGAGGCTGCATTATATGCAATGAATGCTATTTACCCAATTACATTTTCCCAAAACGAAGTAAAACCGAAATATGGTCGAGGAAAAAGTTCTGTTAGTTATGTACCTGATTTCTATTTAGGCCAAAATAGCGGAGCGGTATGAAAAGAGTCCAGGAAAACGTTTAATTAAGGAACTTTTTCCTCACCAATTCTATCCCCGTGCCCTGAACACGGATAAATACCTATCTATCTGTCCATCTAACAATACGATGTGTCTTGCAGTTCCCCGCCGACGTGCGGTACCACTTGACCGGATCTGCCTACCTTACTATGTCTGAGTCGTGTTGCATGCCTGCTGGTTTGTCTAGAGTTGGGCGGATGATAGGCGAGCGTACACTCAGAGAAATTTGTGGGGAATATTTCCCCACGATTTGCACTTCGGGAATAATTCACCAGCCGGCTGGGGAAATTTCGGCTTTTTGGGTAATTATTCACTAGCAGGCTGGGGAATTTATTCCCGAAGTGCATTTCGTGGTGATATTTGTGGTGAATTTTCGCTCAGTGTATAGCCCTAAACTGAGCGAAAATTCCCTAACACACGGCACCACCGGGAAATTACCCTAGCGGGCTAGGGAATGATTCCCTAAAAACCGTAGGGAGAGGCTGAATTTTTAGGGTATTTTCGCAGAGGTGCCGTATGGTGGAGAATTATTCCCTAGCCGGCTAGGGTATTTTCGCTCAGTGTAGATAATGCAAGAATGATCCGAGACAAGGAAGTTATAATGACGATACACTGACAATGAATGCACTTTGGTGGCACGCTAATCGATCACCTGTCGAACTGACCATGAGCGATATGTCACTTTGCATATTAAATACACCCCCCCCCCTCAAAATGCTATGGCTTCCATTTAGTGCTCTTCCGGGCCTCGTCCATGCCATCGATTATCGACCGACTGCACGAGGAACCGGCGTTCAAGGGACATGCCAAGGATCACATACTGGACGAGAGCGTGAGATCTATAGTGGAATAAGCCGATCCGTCAGCTTCTTTCGTTCCAAAATTCTATCATTTTTGCACGCTCTCTCTCTCTCTCGCCTTATATTCGGAATGATTTTCCGACTGATCTTTTTAATCCATTATACCTGCATGATTGCAAAGCGTTTGAGGGCAGTTACTAAAACGGAGACAAAATGCTGCATGCGAGTTCTTTTATAGTAGAGAAAAAGGAAAGATATAATCCTTCTTTTTGTAGCGCCGATTCTGGTTCCCATCAAAGTGATCTAATCAATTTCTAGTGTGAACAATGTAAAACTATAGGTGATGCTGGTTACAAAAACACATCCATGTTCCTGATATCTTGTCTTGCAATGAAATGGTACCGTAGATAGCGGCTGAATCACGATTTATTCGCTCCGATTTTCCAGACTATACCAACCACGCTCCCGAGTGGCACTATGAAACATAGGATTGGTGAAATGCTAATCTTCAGCCCTTCTACGGCCTCCAGACCGACCTCAACCTCTTGCGGCACATCGGCGCCGAGTCGAGTTTGAGGCGCGATAAGCCGTAATTGTCTATTTAGCTTCCCCGTCAGCAGAGATATTGCTCTCAGAATCCCACACGAATTAATAAACATGAGTCAGATGCGATCGTTCATAACGACAGTTGCAACATTTTAATGGAAAACTCGATATTATACGTTTTGTTGATCTCTGTTGCCTCCTTGGGTCTCCAGACAGGCAAATAATAGCTGCGGCTTGCACTACCCGATGCATTCATCCTTCTCATGTCGTACCATCTCGGTCACTTTGCGTCCATTCAGCTGGAATTCCAGTCCGTTTCTATGCAATGTCGAGTCATCTCCCCCCCCCAAGTTGAAGTCGGCCTATAGAAACATTCGCACTCCGACCATCAAACCTTGGCCCGGGTATTCAGTCGATGTTTGTGTTGCTAGACTGCCTCAGATGCTTATAAAGCCCTGAGGCGGTGGGCAACGCCCCTTTCTTGCGCGCGAATCGAGTAGGCTCCCCGTTTCTGAAGTTGAGGATAGAGCTATGACTCGGTTGGCTGTCGCATTGCTCTCCATTGCTGCGGTAGCATCGGGCTGCGGATCAGGTTCGCATCTATTGTTCAGTAGTGGATACGAATCGTGTACTTTTGACGGTTATCTGCGGATGGACGAAAGATAACCAATGGTATAACCAAGGAATTTCGTATCCTCTATTCCGAAGCCTGGCATGTTGCTGGGAGAGAATTGTTTTGCTAAGGCACCGTCACAGTGTTCTGACAACAGTCAAAATGTTAAGCGAACGAGATGCCGAAAAATAACCCTGCTTTCGGTGGGAATTATCGCACGGAAAGCACCGTATCCTAAGCATTTTAGCTCGTTAGCTTAACATTTAGAACACAGTGAGGTATTCGTTGACATGAGACATTTAAAATTAGAGCGAGGCAATAGGTGTAATTCTAACAATAATAATATTTAATAATATTAATATAATATTAATTCGCGGCAGGAACCGCCAGCAACGAGTACGAGCTAATCCAGGATCCAGTCTTCGACATGGACATCTCACCGCCCGTCGGCTGGACCTACTTCCCGCCGGTAGGCACTCCTCCGTTTAGTTGGCACCCTCTGGCGGATTCTATCTATCAGGATGGTTGACGCTCCATCAGCAAACGCATTCCCACTTCATTTTGCACTGCCTTCACGTTGCTGCGGAACTTGTACTGATGGGACGCTCTTTTCAACCATACATAGCAAAAATGGATGGATTGGCAAAATCAAAACAAAGCACAAGTTTTGCAATTGAGGCTACGACGGCGGGAACCGCAGCCAACTTCTTCCTGGGGCAATCAAACGACACGGTTACGGCCAAGAAGCGTGCCGACACGGAGATCACCGCGGCCGTGAGTCGAAGCGGGATAAATATTTAGGCAAATCAGAATTTTGTATTGCGAAACATAATAAGCCCTTGCGAAATGTAAATTATATTTATCTTTTATCGACATGCCGAGGTATGAAGCAAAGGAGTGAATACAGAGGTGCACTTCCAACAGAGAGCGAAAGGTTACTGTATGGTTTGGGGGGGGTTGATAGGGGAGAACAACATGCTGAAAGGTATCTTGTGCAGCTTTCGGAGCGATTCATTCTCTTCTGCAGATGATCGAAGCGCTGGCAGAGGCGCAGATTCCTACGTACAACGTGCAGGTTCGATGAATCTAGGTTTCCGGGAATTGGGAAAATCCGGGAAAATTTTCGGGGAAAAGTTTCCGGGAAAGTTATGATTGGTTTAGGTCATGGACTCGTACGGACCGGACCAGATTGCCAACCTCGGAACGACGAATACCGCGGGAGAAATGTGGGAAAGCAGATCGTTTTTTCGGAAGTGGAAACTGAAAACTTACTTTTCTGATAATCATCATTTTGAAAAAAACCCCCCGAAAAATTGCAGCATCGGCGTTGAAGAGGGCGGCGCGATCACGCAAACCGGACCCTTTGTGAGCGGAATGAGTGAGTGTTTCTGCTGGGTTTGCCTACAAGATTCCATGATAATCGTTAATATCTTCATGAGAAGTTCTATAATGAGATACTGCAATTTAGCCGTCTACACGACGTACTCGAAACCGGTACAGGTTACGGTGCGAAACGCCATTGCTACAAGGTAAGGTTACCTGTAAAGCAACAAGATAACAAGAAAAATTTTTGTTCAAAATGGAATATGTAATGAGAAATAAATAAAAAGATATCAAAAAAGGATAAAACAATAAACGAAACTCGTAGGTACACTTGGAACGTCGTCAAGAACAATTTCCTGGAGAAGCTGGCGGTCAACGACAACGTCCGATTCGTAGGGGACATTACTGTCAACACGTACTAGTGAAGATATGCATGATCAACCTCGGATCGTATATGTTTCACCATTTCGTAATAATATTCCCCGTGCTTTGTCCGGTGAACGGTCTCGGGTACCGCTCCCTGAATTGCTCGTATTCCTGTATCTTCGTTTGAAATGTTTTCAGCTTTCTTTCTTGTAGCGTTTACTGCGTGGTCCTTATAAAGATGGCTTTTGAAAAGGTGTGAAAAGTCGTTTAGAGGCCAGAAATTTGATACCACTCTTTTATGACACTTTACACAGCGAAGATAGAGTTTGAGCTCTCTTTTCTGGTACAAATGTAATTTTCGGTTTTACATTTTTCTTTATCCTACATGCGCCTTTATCCCTTATGCCACTTCTTAGAAGCCTTTAAGCGGCTATTTCGAACTTTAAACATAAAGAAAGAATGAAAGAAATTAACCAAAACTTCACGGGTTTCTTGCACAATTTCAAACTTGGTAATTATGCATAGAGCTACAGGCAAAACTGTAAGTAACATCTGATTTATGAATATTCATGAAGAAATTACTGTCGGTAGGAAAATTATGGCAGCAAAAATAAAATGTTTGTCTCGCTGATACCCACCTTGAATCTACCGTAGTAATCAGCCTCAGAAAATATTTTGGCTTTGCATGTTTTATCGTTACTGGGTGTTTTAATCCTCTGTTTTCTTTGTTGTTTGTAAAAGAAAAAAACGTTTTGCAGGAGCAACAGAGTACGGTGGGAGGTGGAAGTAGCGGAACGTTGTGCATTCCTGTAAGCAGAGGGTGGGTTCGGCGAGAACTTATTACTATTGGAGGAAAAGGAACGTTGAGAAATCTTTGCAGCGCACTCCGCTAAATACAGTGAAACTCTCTTGACAAATGCCAGCTTAGGCTAATCTCCGGCTCCGGCTGAAGTTTTACGGTGGTTAGCGGACAGAACTGCGCACCTCTCTCAACGTTCATTTTCCTTTAATAATACTATTCTTTTTAATTCTGCAGGTGATCGGACGAACGTTCAAACTGGTTACGAATTGAGCGGCTCCCATACGGATTTTCCTGAGGATACCGTAGGAATGCTACATAAAGGAATGCTATTATGCTACATAATCGAATCGCGCATCTTGCTACCGTTGTCCGTGAACGAATCCCGCAATAATGGTGGTTGGAGATGCAGTTTTGTAAGGTCAGTACGATCACTTTAAAAGTCCTCAAAAGACACGGAAAGCGGACGAAAGCCAGGTCCTAGTCAAATTGTCCACTCTTGTCACAAATAGATTCCTACGGTATCCTCAGGAAAATCCGTATGGGAGCCTGCTCAATTCGTAACCAGTTTGAAATGTTATCACGGGAAAAAGACCTATTTCCAACGAGTAGAGCATAATCAACTGCGATTGAGCCGAAAGACCGCGTTAAATTTTGCATAATGCGAGAATATCAACGCATTTGGTCGCGTATTCGCTGTAAACAGCCGTAATAACTTGGCAAATTTACCGAATCTTGTATTTTTACCGAATCTCGCACCACGTTACAGTAGTACATCGACGTATTAGTAGGAATCTTGACCCTACCAAAGTAACGAAATCGTAATGGTAATTCGTTGTAGCAATTAGTTGCCTAAGCGATGTTCGGCAAAACATTGTAAATTAGTTTTCTTACTCTACCTATTCAAAGGGCTCTTCGCCCTTCCCTTCTCCATTCTCCCTTCATCAGTCACTCTGTCAACCGCCTCCTTCCTGTGTCCTTCTGATTAGTCTCTCCCCACCCCCTCCTCCTCCTCCTCCCTGACTGGGTGGTGTTCGCATCTTTCAAGCGGCCCGCCAGTCTCTTACAAGATCACCCTCCCCCTCCCCCTTCTCTCCCCTACCCTCCCCCTCGCCCTCTTCCTCCCTACGTTTCCCCCCTCATTTGCATACAAGACAAGCGTCTTCAAAGCGCACTCCTTTCGCGTTTATCTGACTGTTACCGAATTCAAGCTCTTATTGTGCTTTCTAGTGTTTACCTTCTCTGAGATTCGTAATTTCTGACAATCACTATGATGAACTTTTGAATCGTCTGATTTTTTAACACTTCAACGACATGGATGGTCACCACTCTACTTCATAGTCATGGTTTTGTAAGCTCGTCACTCACTAATTTCCGTCATTGTGCTCAAACACTTGAGGATTAGCCGGTACAAACGCTTGGCCATGTTCCTATTGGGGCAGCTGCTCCCCGTGGTCCTCCCCTGATCCCCCCTTTAATGTACCCTACAGGTGATTGAACAGAGCAGCAGACAGAGCGTGGAGAGAGAGAGAATGAACGCTTAAAGGAGCCAGGTGCTAAACCAGATTAGCCCCCCCCCCCCACCCTACCTGACAGTCTTGTGTGCTCCCGTGAGAGTGAACAACAATCGAGAGCATTAGCTGATTGCCTGTTATCTGACAGTTGATATGCCCAACTATAATAGATATTTAGTAGCCCAACCTACGAAGGAGCAACGGATATTTTAGTAAATGCGTATCCTTATAGTTCTGCTTTTTTCGATTTCAGTCCAAACACGACAGGCAATACACCGACTAATTGCACTCTTGCTTAGCGTATATTCGCGGTCCTTCGTTATGTTTCGCCAGTTCCCCCGCGGCCACTGCCGCCATACACGACTCGTGAATGAAATCGGAAGTCGTCCCGCTCCGGCCCCCTTCCCTCCCTTATGTAGAGGGGAGGCGGAAGAGAGGGGGGACAAGGAGGAGGAGGAGGGAGAGATTGGGGAGAGGACTGAACGTTCTTCGTCTCCGTCTCGCGGGCTCTAAGATCTCTCATCCAGAGTCTGCACGTTCTCTTGCACAATAGCTTTTCTTTCAGCGCTTACTTTGAAAGCTTTATCTTCATAACTTATCATGTTCCCCGGTCTATCAGCTCTGCTCACCTAGTAGTTGCTCGATTTACTCGCCTTTCAACCCTTGTTCGAAGTGCAAATAATTTGTGTCCTGTCAATGGCGCAGACTTCTCCAACAATAAGGCTTTTTTGAGCTCTCTTCACACCTCAGAAGCCAGGCTGTTCAGCGCGCTTTCTTGAAGGCAGCACGCGAAATAGCTATGCAATCCATAAATTCGTCATCTTAGTACACTAAGATCGCGAAGTTCACAGTCCACAAATTCGTTAGTCGTACTGTTGGTGTCTTACCATCTCAAGTTTATCTATTCGCCCGCTAATGCGTGTTATACGCCACGCCTCACACGTGTGTCACCACGACCCTCTCCACATTCCTCTGCTTCTCTCGCGTCTCTCAAGCGCCCTTCCCTCTCTCACCTCCGAATCTGCATACGCTCAATCTGAAGATTGATGAACCCCCCCCCCCCCACCCCGTCTCCGGGGCTCACTTTTGAGCGGAGATGAGAGATTTATGATTTGAGCCCGCGTGCGTGTAGCGTAGGGGACCCCGGGTGGCAGGCATCGTGCGCAATTTATTGTTGCTCCTCCTCTCGCGCATTTGCATTTCCGTAATTCCGTGATTTATTTTCCGTAATTCCGTGATTTATATGCCCTGTGGCATGATCTTCACGATTAGAAGATATTGCTTCCTGTGATCAATTGAGTTCAATTCAGATCAATTCAGTTATTGAACCTATAGCTCATTCATTCTTGCTGCTATGAGGACGACTTGTTTCAGTTAGTTACCCTCTCAATGCGCTGGGCTGCATGAATGCGTAGATATAGGTAGTAGCGTTGTGCAGACTGGGGTCACTTTGCCCAATGTGTTCCACTACCTTTGGCGACGAGACGCATCGTAACCACGATTAGAACGTTGTCTGATACATCATCTCTGCACTGACCACTCTGCACATCTCTAGTAGTTAGGACCTTTGAAGATCAGATATGCCACATCCCGGACGGTACTCCGGCTACTCGTCAGTCCCATTCTTAGTTCACTCTCACTCTCTCATCACACTCACGACGTCTTCCTTGGTCGTCATCGTAATCTAGCGTATGTGCCAGTCAGCATTTACAGATGGAGTGCAGAGATAGGGTGAGGGTAGGAAAGGGAGAGGGGGGAGTGGGGAGAGTGGGGAGAGTGATGCACAATCTCTAATGCCACCGTAAGCCCGCTCTCAGGCCCATAGCGCGCTAAGAATGATACATCGTATTTCGATCCGCCCTTTCCCAGTGTTACCTCGGCTTTATCTAATCTCCTTGATCCTCGCAACTCATTGTTATTAACCTCTCCTTCTATGCTTGGTTTTATGCCCCACTTTATGTAGCTAAATTCTTCATTTCACGTATTTTCACAGGTTTTTCTTTATATTTTTATGGTTCGGTATACCTGACTTCATGTTATACATGAAGCACCACTAGTTGCTACTGTGTTCCTCTCTGTCATTACGCGCATCTGTCTGCGTTATAATGAACCGAACAACTCGTAAACGTATAGGGAGGAGACGACCAACGCTAAGGGGTTGAGCTAAGGAGTCAGAGGAGGAGAGACCAAGGCAATGCCGACGGTCGAAACTGCCTCCATATGAGCTTTATGAGGAGGCCAGCGATTGGAGGGCAGGGAGCGCGACGAGTCTTGGTCACACGGGGCGAAAGTGTAAAGAAAGGGGTCGAGAGTTGGGATGATAAGGGAAGAGTGTGGGTTGGTGAAAGATAATTTTGCGTGCTTTGTACATGACGTTCACTTCGACTGACCGGTGTGAGGGTGTGCTAAAGTGGATACACTCAGCGAAATTTCACCACCATACAGCACCTATTGAATCATTCACCACACAAATTTCACCTGGTGAATGGAGCACAATTCACCAGCGGGCTGGTGAAATTTGTGTGGTGAATGATTCACTAGGTGCTGTATGGTGGTGAAATTTCGCTGAGTGTAGAACAGGCGTTTCAAGATCACGATTGTAGTGCAACAACATACGACTCACAGCATTCCAAGCGTCATAATAGTGAATAGCGGTTTTCGCGCATAGGATCCGATCCTGTAGGCGAACCAGTGAACGAAATATTATGAATTGAAAAACGTAAGCTCGCCTCTATGAATTCAACAAGTTCTGCAAATTTGGTGTTGATTGGTTAAGCCACTCTTGAGAAAATGCAAAAATAGTGGTCATTTCGCTATTAGACACATTCTTCACCGGGCGGAATGCTGTGGACTGGAGGGTCTTAGGGAGCAGAGTTTTGCGATATTCCCATTTCCTAGGGCCGATTCTGTCGGATCTAGCACCAACCCGCGAACAGTTGCTGCTGGCTCCTGGCTACCAAACTGACAAATTGAACGTGCGTAAGATGATGAATGGGCCGAATGACTTCTGTGTGTAATGGACGGACGATAGGGCCAATAATCTCGCGCACGCTGCGTCGTATACGGCAGTCCTCATTTACGCGCCAGTCCTGCATTTCGTGCTGGCGTTGTCCCCAAATTTAGGAATATAAAGAAATATATCTTTGTTTATTAGGCTAGCTTATGTTCTTTACCAATCGTTGACAGCAGAAGACGAGCGTTAGTGAATTTAATTCGCTCACCGTCCATCTATTATGGCTTTCCGAAACGAGCTTTATTTTTCGGAACCCGTCCTATCATTTGCTCTGATCCCGCTCACCTGTTCCCTCAGTTTCGTGTCGTTGTTCAAACGCGGAGGGGGGGGGACAAGATGGATGACCACCCGAGGCGAAGTGAGGAGTAGGTACTTGTCCGAAGCTATGGAATGCCTGCGGCTATCTTCTTTGACTAACAGCGTTTCATAGATCCTCGGTCGATGTCTGATAGCTCATTTATTTTGTTCCTATCTATACGTTGATATGATATCTGCTAAATTCGCTATCTCTGTGAGCGTACGAGGAGCCATCTAGGTAGTCAGGAAATTACACAATCTGGTAAACCGGTATTTTCTTGTGACCGATTTTGCCATTTCTTGTACCATGAATGCGATGCTTTCCGGATGCTTTTCTGTTGTGGCTATGGTGGTTTAGCCGACACGCACCCGCTTAGATACTCATCCCACATCCCACTAGCCTTCCTTCCCGTCATTCTGCCACTCCCTCGGCAGAACGCGATAATAATTCTTTATCATGCAATATACAAAGAAAAAGATGTGAGGAGATTGTGCCGTTATAGTGGAATGAACGGCGATCCGTCGGTTTCCTCCGTTCCAAAACGAGTCAAATTCTCTTACTTTTGCACACTCTCTCGCCTTATATTCGGAATGCATTTTCCGACGGATCTTTTTAATCCACTATACCTTGTCTAGCTCTTAATTGCATATAGCGCCGGACCCCTGTATGCATGGCCATGAAGCCAACGGTCACGTGTGATAGGCTCATGTTTTCTCAGAAACCTCAGCTTTGGAAACCACCCTATGCCAGAAACTGGTATCTGTACCTATGTGTACCTATTTCTAGGAATTCTGCCCACCATAATCTTTCCTATTGTCTGATCACTACATACAGCAAATGTCTCGTATTGTGACAAACAAAAATGCCTCGTATTACCTTTCCGTGTCTGGGCCACAATAGGATCGGTAGCAGCCCCCCCCTCCCCCCTATAGCAGTATCCATGTATCTTACTCGCGCGCAGACATCTGATACTGTCGTTGGGCACTTCCCTTCTCTCTGTCCTGCTCATCTCCCCCCATCCCCCCTCCCCCTCTCTATTCACCCCCGCATTGTTAGAGACTCCTCTTCCGGGGTCACACGCCCCCATGATGGTGCTTGATAGTCGAGAGTTGTTCTCTTTTTAAGGTATTTTCCTGCACCCGTCATTATAGTCTGTTTACTGCTTTTGTTGATCTTCCATAAATTCAAGCCTGCAAATTCTGTCCCTCCTGAACGTTGTATTTGCTCATTTCCTCTTCGCAGTGCTGGTCACTTTAGCGGCGGTACCCTATCTTCTAGCCAGCCGATCCTAAATTAGCCGCGAAATTCGACCCTTGTTGCTGCAGCGATGAAGGGAGGCTGACGGAGAGGTTTAGGGGCTAGACGGAAGCTCTTGCGCGCGAGTCATAACAAGCAGATTCCTCCCTTCATTCGCTCATTCCTTATCCACTCCACTTGTTTTAACTGATTTAGCTTGTTTTGTTTGCGCGTATGTCTGCAGCTTACTTAAAGCTTTCAGAGTAGCTGTTTTAATTTGGCTTCGCTGAACGCGTACAAAGACTCTATGGCTGGCTGCCGGACTCCAATCCTTCATTGTGCCCCTGGTGATGTATCTATAGTCTAGAAAATCGGAACGTATAATTCGTGATCGGAATGTATAATTCGTGACGATTTTTTCACGCTTTGAAACGATACCAATCCGATCCAAGACAAGATATCAGGAACATGGAGAGCTTTTTAAGATCAGTATTTCCTAGAGCTTCGCATAGTGCACATTAGAATTTGGTAAGATCAGTTTGAAAGGTACCGGAACTGGCGCTACGACCGGAACGATTATATCTTCCATTTTTCTCTACTATAGCATCTCTGTTGTACCTGCTCACCAGGATCGGACATTATTCTTTGAGTGTAGGAGTGTTGCGAGAGTGCTAGAGAGATAAGGTCAGACAGAGAGAACGAGAGAAAGAGAGAGAGAGAGAGGGAGACCGGCGGATGTCAAATGAATTGCCAACACGTGCTCCGTGCAACATCTCCCCTCGACTAACGAGTGATAATCTATCACCTATCACCGGCACCTGACCCCGGCGTCTGCGAAATTTGACTAGCGCTTTTCCGTGCACGAGGGTTCTCCGATCCACACCTTCTTTTTCTTTTACACATACACCGTAAAATAAATCATACGTATACTTGCACGTGTGACTCAACTCTAAGTCATAGCTATTACATTAGGTGCAAGCTCTCAACTCACTTCTCTACTATTCTTGGAGGAAAAGGAACGTTGAGAAATCTTTGCAGCGCACTCCGCTAAATACAGCGAAACTGTCTTGGCAAAATGCCAGCTTATTGTTAGGCTAAAAGCCGGCTCCGGCTGCAGTTTTACGGTGGTTAGCGGAAAGAAACTGTGCAGCAACTCGCTCAACGTTCGCTTTCCTCCAATGCTAATCTCGAGCTCAGTCCACTACCGCTTCCTGCCCACACTGTTCTGACAACGGTCAAAATGTTAAATGCGAACGAGATGCCCCGAAAAATAACCGTGATTTCGGCTGGAACTCTCGCACGGAAAGCACCGTATCCTAAGCATTTTGGCTCGTTCGTTTAAAGGGACATGGATGTGATTTTCAAGTGAAGCTTATATGAAAGTTTTTGTCGTAATTAGTATAAAACCAAAAGGAAAAATAATAAAAATTAATAGTATTCGAGAAATGATTTTTTTGAAATTTCGTCCAACGACGACGTTACTGTGTTTAGCGAAAGGAATTAAGCCAAAAGCGACATTCCTGTTAACGACGGAAGCCCGGAACGAAAAAATAAAACATGCGATTTTCGAGTTTTTTTCTTCAATTTTTTATTGTCACTATGTTTTTTCTCACATTTTGAAACCTTAGAAGAATTTTCATCGAATTTTAAAACTTTTGGTTAGAGGCTGCTTCCTCCCTTTAACTTTTAGAACACTGTGTGCCTAGATATTTATCCCGCGGTCTTCGCTCCTTCTCCCGCCAACAATAGTCCGTATATCATCGCTAACGCACCCGCCCAAAGGGTTATTGTCTTGCTGTTGTAGAGTAGATTCCTCCGCTTGCATAACTCCATTCCTGTTGTTAGCTATCCGCGTTTCTCTCATAGGTACTTTACAGTTCATCCACTAAAACGTCTAAGTACGTCGAACCAACGGAGTCGTTTAATGTAGTTTCTGCAGCAGTTGATTGCCATAGCTTCAGATATATCCGCTTAGCCTCCCCTCCAATCCCCCTATTCGCGCATCTGTTGGCGGCAATCGACTCCCTGTATAAACTGACCCCGGACCGTATCCTTCTTAGACGGGGCTAGAGAGCACACGGAGTGAATAGAGCCCAGACAGTCAGAGACTAGCCCGGATGCCAGACTTTTCTTGCATTGGGACGCGACAGGAACAGCTTTAGGGAGCGCGCTAGACCTGTAGCATTGAATCAGGCTAGAAGTTGAAATTTAAAATGCACACTAATTCTCGCATTTGGGAACTTTATTCCGCGTATAGTTCCTAGATGGTCTGCATCTCAAATTTCTAGCATGTATTCGCTTATCGCATGCGCTACTCTCAGTCTCAGTCTACTCAGTCATCCCTGCACGCCCCATTGCTCTTCATACACGCGATTGTAGCCCTCTCGCCCCCCGCACCCCATACAAAGCGAGCATCCTTCGCCACTAGCTTCAGGCATGGCTTAATTTCGGTTTGAAAGGCGTTTCCCCTTCCTTTTCTCTCCCCCCCCCCCCCCTTCCCCTCTCCCTTCATCCCTCTCCCCCCTTTCCTCCTATCCCTTCCACCTTTCTCTCATTTTCCGCCGCTCACACCATTTTTCATTCGGCTCTTCCTCAGAGACAGAAGGAGAGGAGGCGGAGGAGAAGAGATTTCTTCGAGCCAATCTATGGCCAGCATTCGATAGCTTCCGCCAGTCTGCCTGTTATTCTTAGGCTAGTGACCGATTTCCTTTAACTCTACCTGGCTGTATTTGCCTAAAATTCTCATAAATGTAGTTTTTACGTAGTTTTCGAATATTCCCTCTAGTCTCACCCTTGCTGGAGGTCGCTTTTTGCCCTCTGGTCCTGTGCTATTCCGCCGTCTAATGCGCTCGTTAGGCGGATTGTGATCTCACGGTCTGTCTGTCTGTCTGTCTGTTTCTAAATCCTTGTCTGTCCGTGTGTAGGCCGTTCTTTCTCTCCGTCTGCATGCCAGTCCATGGCTGTGTGTCTGTGCGCATCTCACCAGATGTATCCGAGTCCGAGAAGGGGAGAGGGAGAGTTGACCTATGCCCGGATGGGATAGGGTGGGGGGCGGGGGGAGATCCGTCATATATTTAGGGCTCAGCCGGCTTTTAGTCCGCCTAATGAAGCGTGTACGTGTGGTTATCCTAGTGGACTCATCTTCGAGCTAATCTAGCGTCAAATCCTCTTTATTCTAGCATTTCTCGTTTCAAGCGCACGCTTTCACT
Organism: Micoletzkya japonica; assembly: GCA_900490955.1. NCBI lineage: Eukaryota > Metazoa > Nematoda > Chromadorea > Rhabditida > Diplogasteridae > Micoletzkya > Micoletzkya japonica. Next base: position 215,493 of record LS877049.1, on the reverse strand, counting down.
GCATTTCTAGACGTGTGTTGTATCACCCACATTTCTGTTCCGTTTGACTCCCCCCCCCCCCCTTCTCACTATTCGCTCCCCTCTCCTTCCGGCATTTTTCTCCCTTATGGGGGGATGATTCACTCGCTCTCCTTCGTCCTGTAAGGACAACGCGGCTCCGGCATCTGTCGGTATGTCTGTGTCCGTGTGTGGTGTGTATGTCTGTCTGTCCACCCCACCCCCCCCCACCCCCCAGCCCGACTTCTTTACTCTCCTTTGATGTGCTCTGACTCGCGTGCACTGCGTCTCGATCTCTCTCTTTATGTGCTTTGCCTTATCTTTCTTTTATTGTTGGAGGAGGATGGAATGCACTTGGCGGACTGTTTCTGCAAATGTTTCCCGCGTATTTGCGTATTTCTCTTTTTTATCAAGTCATCGTTTCCCTGCGTTTGCCTAAATCCTTACTACGGCTGAAGCACATCCCTATTTCTAGTATCCTTACACGAGTAAGGATACTAGAAACGAAATAGTCGGCAGACCTCCTGCACCCGACTTCCTTTCATAGACCATTTAGAATTCTGCAACTCATTGGCGCAAAACCTGCCTACCTAGCATAATGCGCAAGCTTCGCTCGAGTTAAGCTGAACTAAGCTATTCAAGGCTAGCTTAGCGAAAACAGTTCTCACCTCCGATCGTTCGCTTAGCTCACCGTTGCCTCAATTATCCCATTGAAACGCCCCTTCCACCCCCCGCGATCTGTGCCTCTGTCTTCAGAGGGGGCAAAAAGCACAAGGGAAGTGGGCATATCGGCAGCCAGAAAAGGGCGGGTGGAGTAGAGCCGTCGAATCGGGTCCTTTTTATGGCTTTTTATCTTGCATCTGGTCCAGTATAACTAGGGTATTGCTTGATTTATGGAATACGTGAAACATAACCATGAAAGAGACTCGATTCGACGGCACTTGGGTGGAGGAGTTGGCATTACGGCTCCTTCTGGTTGAGATCCTCCGTTCCCTCGTAGTCTCTCCCTCGCTCTCCCCTCCTCTCCCCCCACCCTCCTATCATCTCCCTCCAGGGAGTGGTTACGTTCGCCGCTCTCCCAACGCCTGCTCCTCTCTGTTTTTGTTCATCCGTAGCCTGAGGGGGCTAAGTGGGGGGGTAGTCCCGTGTACTTCTACTTACAAGGTACGGAAGTGTTCCAGCCTGGTCTTTGCGCTCGCGATCTAACCGCCGCCATTGCCTAATACTTGAATCCTTCTGCAAGATAGACCATATTCGCACGCCTTTTGCATCAACTGATAAAAAGTAGTTGTCCTAGGCTGATAGACGCTGTACTCTCCAGTAGCCGCTCCCTCCCGTCCGTTCCATTTCTTTATCACGCCCGTTCCCCCGTCTTCTCCTCCGCTGACTCGATCCTCGCTGAGTCAGGCCGATAGATAGCACGGCACACCACACACGTACGTACGTACGTACCGTTCCGGCGTTTGCTCCCGCCTCCTTGGAAGGGGTACGAGGAGCAAAGCTCTGTCTGTTCCTTAAGTGGTTGCTCATTCCTCATTACGGGTCGGGGCGTGCTACTGTATTATCTAGGGGTAGTGGACTATTTGCATGATTTTTCTTTTTTCTTTCAAGAGCCTGCCTGTAGAGACGAAGCCGTTTATAGAGGTGCCTGAAACGTAACCGAAACCGTGATCCGTTTTCCGTCGCTCGCTATCAGTTTAGTCACCTCCTCCGCCAAGCCATAAGTGCACACGCAGTTCATCCAGAATATTGACTGTGAAAATATTGTGCCAAGTAAAATAGGTCTCTTTAGGCAGAGTAATTGGGGAGACAATGCATTTACTTGTGCTTTCGCTGCCGTTGTCTTCTCCGTGACAACAGAATCCTTCTCACCGTCGGTCTTTTGTTCCTCTTTCAAGTCTTCCTTTGGAAGGCGAAAGAAGAAGGTGTGACTCTCTTGCTTCGTTCTTATTGTCCACAGTCTAATACGATTAGAGCCTCGTGACTAGTGTGATTCGTGTCTTTTTGACAGGCTACTTGTAGGTAGCATATATGCTTCACATTTCGCAAAATAAAAGACCTTCTAGTCTTTATAAGTTGTTCATGAAGCATAGCCATCAAAAAGACACGAATAACTTGCTCTACTCGTGATGGTATTGTGCTCTGGCTACCCGGTGGTATGAGGGATTTGCATTTTATTGAAATGCTTTGTGATTTATCTAAATCGCACTTGGAATCCATCAACAAATAGAGCGCTAAAGACTGAAAAGAAAGGGGCAACGCTGTTTCGTTATACGATCCGCGGTCCTTTGCTCGATTATTCTCCATTTCGAATTTTCAGTGCTTTTACAGCAATTTAACCTGGAATCTTCTACCTTTTCTTTTTTATGAAAATCTTTTCTTTTCTACGCATATTATTTTAGCTTCATTACCTTGTCATAAAACATTGTCCTGAACAAAGCTCCTCACATTTCTCACCTCATACCTTTCTCCCATTATGCTTCTCGCTCATTCACGCTCATCGTCCTTGACAGGGCTTTCTATTTAGCTGGCTAGATAGCATTCACAGTGTGCAGGCTGAATCTCTCCATTACTTATGCGGTTTAATTGTTCCCTATCGTTCAGCGAACTTTTACATTCCGTGCATGTAAACGGGCGAAAGATTATTATCATGTAGATATGCAGTAATTAATTAATTGTTTTCCGGCTACACTCAGCGAAATTTCACCACCATACCGCACCTAGTGAATCATTCACCACACAAATTTCACCAGCCCGCTGGTGAATTCTGCGCCATTCACCAGCGGGCTGGTGAAATTTGTGTGGTGAATGATTCACTAGGTGCGGTATGGTGGTGAAATTTCGCTGAGTGTATTGTCATTCCACACACATCTTTCGCACTTCAACATGTTCTATAGTGGAATAACCCGGTCCGTCCGTTACTTTGATTCCAAAATGCGTCTAATTCTCTCACTTTTGCACACTCTCTCGCCTGATATTCGGAATGATTTTCCGACGGATCTTTTTAATCCACTATAACTACCGCGCAGCATCCAAAACGCTTTTTCGTTCTTCAAGGGAATAAATATCCTGCAACGCGCAGTTCTCTCCTGCCGCCGATTATGGCTAGCCGGAATCTGCTTAGAAACCCCCTCCTCCCCTCCATCCCTCCGCCTCCTCAATCCCTCGTAATGCACTAATAAGAAGTGGCCACTCCTATATCGTTCTCCTCCTTTCCCCCTTCTGAATGGAATTACGGCGCAGAGTCAGCCGCTGCAGTGTGCGTGTGTGTGTGTATGTGGGGGGTAGAGAGATCAACCACGGATTTCGAGGGGAAGGGGAGGAGTGAGGATGTGATGGAGAGGGTGTTACGTGAGCTTACTTCGTTGCACTACCCATCAATAGAGATCGAACAGTCTAACCAGATTTTTTTCTCTGTAGCACGCTAACCAATACTTGAAAAGCCATCTGATGTAAGCCTTCCATCCACGGTATCTATAATCGTGCAAATCTATCGCATTAAATAGGACTAGCCAATTTATCTGCGAAAATAAAAAAGTAATATATCAGGGCCTGTGAGTGACCAAATAGCTCGCCTTTTATGAATATCATGATACTCACCCAATGTCTTGCTCGAAGTAAGCCGAGCTTACTTGACAGAAGGCTTACATGTGTAGATTTATGACCCCCCCACCCTCATAAGATTGACCGGGATTACTAGCTATGTGCATAGCATGAGAGCGAACTTACCAACGTTACTGCAGCTAAGAACATAAAATTAATCAAATTCAACGAGAGAGAGAGCCTTTATCGGGGTTCGTAAGGAAGGGTATTCTATGTGAGGCACCAAAATTATCTCCTTTCGTCTATTTTCATGACCTCCGGAGGAGATGGAATAATATGGGAAATGCGAAGGTCTGGAGGTAAAGGCAGGAAGGTGGAGGTATGAAAGAGGGGAGAGAGATAGAGAGAGAGAGAAGGGTAAAAGAGTGAGGTTGCCACCAGCCATAGCCGATGTACTTTGCCTGGCGACTCACTGACCCAAACGTCTGTTGCGCTATGCTCATAATCAATCAGCTTTGATGCATTTTATGCTTTATTAAGCTTGCGCTAATCTACGTAAAATAGAGCTGCATAAGAACGGGAGCGGTCAAGTCCATGATTTCCAGAAGGAAACCATATCTCTTCTAGCCTCACCCTTCCCCCTCCCTCCTATACTTACTTTACTTTGCGCCCCTATGTCCATTCATGCACTCTCTTCTCTATCCTCCTCCCTCTCCTCTTCCCTTCCCTCTCCGAGGGAGATAGCGAGAAGGAGAGGAAGACCAAGTCTTCTTCTCTCTTCTCTTTCGAAACTAGACGAGCCATGTTTCGCGAGCGCTACCTATAAGTGTCGAGATCTTTGCTTTATCATGAGCTTTACGCTCCGAGCTTACGGTTATCTAGCTATTTGCATAAGATTAGATAAGATATCTATTAGATTAGATAAGATACATAAGATATCTAGTTCTTTACATAAGACTTCATTTTCTTCCACCATCCACTCTAGTAAAGGGAAACTAATTGACAGCTTCTTCGCCTACTAATCATTTCCTTCAGTTTTGGCGCATTACTGTAAAAATCTTTAAAAAGAGAACCCCACACTATACCGTAGTCTTAACAGTTCCTTCCAATCTTCTCCCCTTCCAAACCCCCCTCATTCCATCACTGTTCTAATGCGTCCCGTCCCCGATTTCTTTCGCACTACTCCCCAGTTCGCCTCCTTTCCCGCCCCTCATAACGCCAAAACTCTCACCTTGAACTTGTCAGTTCAACTGTGTTTCGCGCTCCGCGGGCAGTCCGAGGCAATCACTTTCTGGATAAAGAATACGTATTCCTCGGAATTCATACGTGTATGAAACACTAGCACATCTTTTGTATGTTACTTGAAATACGCTGAGCGAAATTTCACTAGCACACGCTACCACCGTGAAAATTCACTAGCCGGCTAGGGAATAATTCCCTAAAAACCGTAGGGGGAGGCTCGGATTTTAGGGAATTTTCGCGGTGGTATCGTGTGCTAGGGAATTATTCCCTAGCGGGCTGGTGAAATTTCGCTGAGTGTATATACCATCAACATAGACAGTTTCATGCCTTACATTTGCGACCGATTTGCTAAGAACTTTCTCCCTAAATTACAGCAGTTCATCTGTATTTTTCATAGATCAAATCAAATCATGCATGATATATATATATATATATAGATCAATCCTGTGATCAATTGATAACCCATGGCTATCCATGAAGCGTACGCATCAAGCTATCGCCCACTCTACTATCTACAGCTCCTAGTAGATCGCATCTCAAAATGTCCGGAGCTAATAGGCCTTGCCTAGTCGTTTAGGAATGCCCTCCTCCTCCTCTCGCCTCTCCCACTCCCTCCACACTCTCTCTCGCCCGCTGTCTGTCGGTCGGTCCGTGTCTTTCGCGTGCTCTCTCTCCCTCAGGAGACCCCCCTTAACTGCTCTGTTGCTTTATGCAAATTGGACGGTCAGTCCCCTTCCTCCTAGATGCCCCGGGGGCTCAAGATGGTCGGATGTGGCCGACTTAGCGTTTAGCTATAGCTTTTTTTTAGCTTTTGCTTTTGCTTCGCATTTTACCTGTAACAAACTACATTAACACACTTCGTGCAGGGCGCTTTTCGAAATATAAATTTTAAAAAAAGCCTCTTGATTTTCCATTTCAAGTGCCGATCGAAGTTCGGCGGCCAAGATTTGCGGGGAGCGAGGGAGAGGGAGGAGGGAGGCAGAGAGAGAGAGAGGGTTATAGAAAGAGTGCGGGGTAAACGTTTGCCCCCTTACCCAATGGACATAGAAAGGGGAGGGCATTATTACCCCCTTCCGACAACACATTCCCCCCCTCTATGAATGTGGTGTGGTGGGGTCCCTATAGGTGGAATCAATGGTCTTTACGCGGGCTAACTCATACACACACACAAGCATAGTGTTCGGTTATGCCTCATGCCTAATGATAGATAGATAGATTTATGCGACTTCACAAGGAAATGTAATATAAAGGTGAAAAGAAGAAAATTAAAAGGATGATTATAATTATAGTGTAGGCAAGAGATATTAGTGCCGGCGAATCAGCTTTTTCCCTAGGTGCTTGCTTGTGCTTCCTGTATTGCGTGAATCCACCAATGTTAGCTAGGTTATGCAATCTCAATCACGAACGATCAACACCTCTCCTAATCGCCGCTCCGTCACCACGTCTGATATATATATATATATATATATATATATATATATATATATATATATATATATATATATATATATATATATATATATATATATATATATATATATATATATATATATATATATAATATATAATATATTATATATATCTTTTCGTATGTGTCATTTTCACTTGCTGATACAGACTTTGTGGTGATAAATTATACGAGTCTGTCAGTTGTTTTATCCTACTCTCTTTGCTCATGATCATTTCTACGGGGTTGATGTCGCGCGCGCGCGCTTTCTTGCGTAAACTATGATTCCTCCAGTATACCTTGCCGTATCCTCAAGTTAGGGGAACATAAGCAGCAGTTTATCGCTTTCACACTTCCCGGTCCTCCCTCATACGATCCTCCCTGTCACGCGTCAGTTTGCTCGTCTTTATTGCCTTACCCGGGGCGCACGTTCCGACTCGGATTGTGACGTCATCATGTGTGTGTTTGCCCCGCACACAGTGTTCTAATTGTTAAGCGAACGAGCTAAAATGTTTTGGATACGGTGTTTTCCGTGCGAGAGTTCCTACCGAAATCAGGGGTATTTTTCTGCATCTCGTTCGCTTAACCTTTTCACTGTTGTCAGAACACTGTGTGCACGATACCTTTTGATATTCAAGCGAAGTCTGGATTTTAATGCGTTGGTTTTCATGGCCGGTTTATGGTTTATCACGCGATATTGGCCAGGCCTTTGGACAGCTAGATCAGTTTTTACCCATGTGTCTTCACCACGGAGAAATATTATCTATCTATGTAACGACAAAAGCTTTCTTGTTCGTATCCCGCAGCGTGAGCTCTTTTTCTTCACTGTATCTCAATGTAAGCAGACTTGTTCATAACTTCGACCTATTTCCATCGTTCTTGGTTTTCTATTTATATCTGCTTAGCTCAATATTTCCCATCGTTTTTCTACTCGAAAAGCGCTGCTCACAAATCTTTATACTTTTTCATGTCTGAGATCAGTGTATTATGGCGGTAGAATGATATCATGAATTTCGGTGATGTTGTCCGAATTATACTCCGAATCCAAAGTATATCTGCACCTTGAGTGGGGGGAGGGGGGCCTTCCTTACTTCGAGTCCTGCGCAGCGTCCTTTCAAGTTTTCGCGGGTCTCCGGACAATAGGAAGAATGGACAGAGGATAGAGGAAGAAAGTGAGAGAGAAGGGAAGAGGGAGAAAGAGGGGGAGAGTTGATGAAAAGCGGAAACCAAGGCGCGCGCGCTCCTTTTCAAGCGCTCCTATTGAACGACCGTGTGCACGCTAGGTGAGAGGGACAAGGGGCGGCAGAAGAGAGACCAGAGAAGGAGAGATAATATTGTGACGGATTGCGACGGTTTTGCATGCGGAGAAATCATCAGCCTGCGCTTAGTGTGTCGACTCTCCATTCTATACTGTGCTAACCATTTTTTTTAACTTTTTATCCGTTTACCGATTAGCGCCATCGAATCGAGTCTTTTCCACGGTTGTGTTTCATGTAGTACATAAATCCGGCAATAACCTGGTTATACCGAAGTAGATGAAAGATAACCATAAAAAGGACCCGATTCGACGGCTCTATTGCCAATCCTGCGTGTGAGTTCGCACGACGATTGCATTATTTTTTTCCGGATATACACGCGCTCGTTTTTGTACCATCCTATAAGCGAATGATGCAAGTAGCTAATGTATTTCGGCTGTTGCTAGTTGTGCTATGCTTCTCCTGACCGCTTATAAAATGGCTTTATACACAGAGAAAAATATGCGCTCTTTTTCGCCCCTGGACATATAGTGTGCCCCACGGAGCACCCAATGTGCCCAATCGAGCACATTATGTGCTCCATGGGGGCACATATATGTCCAGGGGCGAAAACGAACACATCAACGTGCCAAACAGAGCACATATTTTTCTGTGTGTAGCGGCATAAAAAAGATCCGTCGGTAGATCATTCCGAAGATCCGGCGAGAGAGTGTGCAAAAGTGAGAGAATTAGACGCATTTTGGAATGAAAGAAACTGACGGATCGGTTTATTCCGCTCTACTACTTTCAACTTCGAACTATGCCTTCAAGGTAGATAATGTGCAGACGCACGTTGTTTACCGATACCTCTGTACGGGTAAGTGACTAACAACTCCTCTTCTTCTTCGTCTTCGTGGTAGCCAGCCAGTCGTGGGGGGTGGCCACAATCTAATAAAGAATGGTGCGCGAGCAAAATAGACGAAATAGACGGTGGCAGCACGACGTTACTTGCGACGGCAGCGGGCTGGATTTGTGTACAGTAGAGGACATATTGCGGGCCCTAAATAAATAGCTTGGTTATTATCTTCAACTCTTATTGTCCAGAGTGGTTCTTATTCCTGCTCCAGATCGATGTTGTTTTTCTATTAATATACTTTGACTTTTGCGTGAATTAACGGTTCGTTCTAATTGGCCTCGACAAGACTGCGCAATTATTGCATTCGTAGAAGTCGCGCGAATTATGCGAAGCTCTGTTGTTCGCGGCACAAACAATGACTCTCTATCCGTTCTAATTCGGGAGCGCAGACTCTGTTTCTTAGAGCCTTCAATCCCTGTCAGTTTCTTCCCGTATTCTCGTTTTCTTCGCCCATAAATGCATGCCGATAGCGTATTTTCCCCGGTATTTATAAAATTGATTCCTTTGCAGAAACACCGGGGCACGGACACGCTGCAAGCAACTTGGTGAGTCCCTTCAATGATCGCACGTCTTCAGAACATCCACCCCTTTTCTTCCCACAAAATATCTCGTAACAGAACAACAGTTTTTTTTTAATCTTTTAATTTCATAGGAGATATGCTAATGCCCTTTCAGGTGGTGGCGACCATGAGCTAAGATATATTTAAAACGAAACAAACAAACAAAAAACCTATATTGTTGCGGCGCTTGGATAATTGAAGCGCGACTATCCCATAATCTGTGCGATGTCTGCGCCATCGCATTCCCAATCTCATGAAACATTACCGCTCGCACCTCTCATGATTTTGTTCTCATGCTTATCATCGTTCGTTCGCTTCAAGTACCTTTTTGCCTCATGTAGCTCTTACATTCATTTCCTACTTTTAGGTACACTTATTGTGTCCTAACCGTACCCACCTACGCGTTTCCTAAAAGTATTCATTATTCTATAGCAGAACAAAGTCAATCCGTCCGTTCCCTTGACTCTAAAATGCGTCTAATTCTCTCGCTTTTGCACACCCTCTCGACGGATATTCGGATTATTTTAATGGTGTAATTTTTTATTCCACTATGTCAATGTCTACTCTCTCTCTTATGTTCCCTTCTCCTTATTCCCTCCTCCCACGTTCATCCTGTCCTCATCGTTCATTCCCTTTCTCCTTAGTTCTCCCTAAAAGCGTCCTTCCTAATCCCCGGGAGAAGTTCAGCGACGATGCATGGGAAAGGGGGGGCCCACTTTGTGCACTTTTCCCGCGTTCCTCCCAATTTCAAGGATAGCCATCTTAGCGATCTCTCTTTACGAGCAAACTGTTCCTGTCCAGAATCTGAAGCCTTCTACGGATACGTTGAAACGTTCACAAGTGTGCCTTATGTTTGCCCTACTGAATACGCTATCGGATGGGCTCGAAAAGAGAATCGTATTCGCTTTTCCTGAGCTAGATGTTTTGTGGATCTGCGCGTGGTAAACTGACACTCACGGGCAGCGCGCGCGATTTCAATGTGTTAGAACTTTGCCCGCGCGCTTTCCGAAAGTTCAGCGCGCCCTGCACCTGCCGGCTAATTGCAAGCAACAATGTTTTTTCAGTCTTTCCTAGCCGTGGTTCAAGAGTACAGCCTTCTAGTGGGATCGTGATTTGCATTATTTAAATTGTATATTTAAATTTAAAAGCATGATCCTGAAAATTGTCCTTAGAGGCCTCAGGCTGTTTTCTCCACAATTTTTTCGCTTTCTATGATCATTTTTCGCCGGTAGCAGCGCATCGTAAATTAATCGGACTTCTAAGCGTAATATTTCCCGGTGCCGACCGAAGCGTACTAGCCATCGAACTTCCGCGCGAGAATGCTGTCGAAAGTTAGGCTGCCTTCACTTTCTGTTATGTTCTGTGGCGTACGTATGTAGGAGTATGTATGCCCCAAATAGAGCCCAATATAAGCATACTGAGGTCTTGTCATCGTCACTTCCTCGAAATGTCAAACATCAAACATGCACGAATTGTCCACTTCCACTATTGGCGCACTGAAGCCGCCTGGGCGGCTGTTAAAAACTGTTATAGTCTATAAAATCGCCGCTACGGTGTTTAGCGATTTTTCACGCTTTGAAACGATGTCATTCCAATCCAAAACAAGATATCAGGAGCATGGATAGCTTTTTGAGATCAGTATTTCCTAGAGCTTCGCATAGTACACATTAAAATTTGGTAAGATCAGTTTGAAAGGTACCGGAATCGGCGCTACGACCGGATAAGATATATCTTCTATTTTTCTCTACTATAATCAAGATCCTATTCAAATTCCTGATGGTGCCCAGGTTAATTGTCCTTCTATGCCCTTTCTCACTATGCAAATCAGTTTTTCTTCTACTTCGGATGCGCTTCCTTCAATATCTTGACCAATATTCGTTTTCCCGACTTTTATCCAGATGACGTGTAGGTAGCTAACTTCCGCGTGCCTTCGCTATATCCTCTAGCGGACGAACGAGGATGGACGAATTAATTCGAAGAGCGCCTCCCGTTTTGTTAGACTCTAACGGCTCGCGACTAGTAGAAGAGCTGAACGCTTAGGCCGACAATGCAAATAGTCGGAGAAGGTTTTCGGAAATTTCGTATTCGAATCTATGCATCTTTATGTTGCAATCTTGTGCGAGAGTCGTTCAATGGATTGCGCAGAGCGGGCTCATAGCCCCTATAGTTTATTCATCGCATAACGATAAATGGAGTTGTTGTTCGGTTTCAGCACCAGTTCAAGAGCTCTACACCACGCCTGCTCTCCGCATCGTTTCATCTCCTAGTCGCCGCGATTTGTCTATGAATTTTCCAGTCGCGTTTGATTGTGTCTGCCACTTCCTAGTATGTTTCATGCTCGCGTCAAGCATAACAACCCGCTAACTGTATTACCGGCGATTGCCTTCTGATTCGTTGAAAAATCGTGATATTCTCTTTGCTCTGCGCTCTCGATACTCTCCTCTATCGCTCCCTGCAAGCACTCTCTCATTGCGCTAACTTCGTTGCCGGTCTTATGGAGGCTATCTCTCGCAAACTTGTCGCGTTTCCCCCTCTTACTTAGGCATGCTTAGAGCCACGAATGCAGCGGCTATAGATATAATATATAAAATTGACCAGACATATCATTTTCCAGGGTTAAGTTTCGCAAAACTTTGAGAATAGCAGGGGTAAATATGATGTTCTATAAAACTAGTGAAAAAAGGTTTTTCAACTTAGAGTATTATTATCTTGAAACATTCAAATGCTGAATATGATGTAGCGCTGTTTCGACGATTTATACCTATGCATTGAAAGTAGCTCTGCACCTTCACTCCCACTCTCCATACAATTTCATTGCAATCCATCATTTTTTTTGCATAATCGTCTCGTGGATGGCCATCTTTCAATTAGAACACAATTAGTATAACCCCGCACTTGTGAATTTATAGAAGCGTCATGACAATGAAAGGCTGGATTCTATAGGCTCTAGTCCTCTCTCACCATCGTTTAGTGGCTCTCATTTTATGCACGCACATTCCCATTACCTGCACACGCTGATATCGGGTCCGGCAAATAGCCTCGAGTGCAATATACGGCGCTCTCTCTCTCCCTCTCAATGACTGCTTTTCGTACTTTGCCAATAATAGCTACCCTTTGTTTTTCTCCGTTTCTTGCTTTGTAGCGTTTTCTAACAATAAGGTTTAAAACTCTAATAGTACCGTTAAATGCTATTTAATATGCTGATGCTCCGGAAGAAAAAGAAAGAAAAACAGAAAAAGAAAAAAAGAAAGAAAAACAGAAAAAGAAAAAAGAAAAAGAAAGAAAAACAAACCACTGATAGTCCTGATAAAGGTGAATAACTTGAAAACAAAGCTAATCCTCTGTAATATTATAATATTCTTCGCGGAAGTGCTCCTCACTTATACACTGCCAATGCGATCTCATTGATGTTCTAAGTGCGGCTGCTTAACGTATTCCTCCTACCCACCAACACTCCCCCCCCCCAACCCCAAGTCTCCCAGGAAGTGCTAATTCTTCCACCCATCATTCTCGCGTTACGGCTCCGCATCCGTCATTTGCACCCCTCATTCGGCCGCATTTCCCGGCTATTCCGGGGTTTAGTGCCATCCCGGTCCTCTTTTGCGTCGCTGTTTTGCTAGAAGATCGCTAGACAGTTAAAAATAATGTAACCACACGGCTGTATGATTTGCTATCCATTGTTGAAACTGCTCAGCCTCTGATATAGTAGAATAAACCGGTCCGTCCGTTGCCTTCATTCCAAAATGAGTCTAATTCTCTCACTTTTGCACACTCTCTCGTCTGATATTCGGCACGATCAACTGACGGATCTTTTTATTCCACTATATATAACATGCAATAATCACAGCTTTCCGGTCTGCGGCAGGAGGAGCCTCTCCCCCCTACGGCAAAAGCCTTCGTGTGAGGTCAAGCGTGAGCCTATGTCTTGTACACTCTCCCTGCATTCTAATTGTGACAATAATCAAGATCCAAAACTTCTCGATTATGTTCGTATCTAGTGTCGGTATACTATGTTTCACGTCCTGTATGTATTTCCAAAATGGATTCGCTCTTGTTCCTCGCCAATTGCTTACCACCTGTTGATACAGATAATATGATATTCGTAACTTTTAATAAGGTTATTTTCTCCTTCTCCAAAGGTCCTCTTAACATTTCTGTTGCCCTCTTGCAGCTGGAAAAAGCGCGCCTCCCTCGCAATGCATTTGTCATGCGAATGACCCAATCTGGAGCAGGCGCGCGAAACATATCCGAGGCGGTCTACCCTTTAGCTCCTAGAGTAGCTCCGTTGTAACCAAAAACAGCGCAACTGGGCTGATATTCGTGACCCTTATAAATACATCTTCTCATCTTTCTTGTACGTCCATACCTCTTATGCTATTCATAATTTTACGCTCTACTTTGTTTTTATATACAGCCCACATGAATCATAAGCGACTCTTTGCCCAGCACAGAATATGTTTCTGGTCTGCGGCAGGAGGAGCCTCTCCCCCCACGGCAAAAGCCTTCGCGTGAGGTCAAGCGTGAGCCTATGTCTTCTACACTCTCGCTGCATTCTCTATTCTGTCCCATATTCTCTCTTCATTTAGGAGGACTCCTCTATCGGAAACGCACAACAGCGTGGGGCGCTCTAGAGAAACGAATGAGTGATGATGAAGGTCTGGCCCCGCAATCTAGATCTAGGCATTACTAGATAGCTATAGTAGAATAAAGCGGCCCGACCGTTACTTTCATTCCAAAATGCGTCTAATTCTCTCACTTTTGCACACTCTCTCGCCTGATGTTCGGAATGATTTACTGACGAATCCTTTTATTCCACTATATTTTTTTCGTTTTGGGCTAGTTATTAAGTAGTGCCCCGATGCACCTATTACGCAAATGCGTCGATAAATTAAATTAAATTAAATCTATTGCTGCTGCCTTTAGAAGAGTCCATTGAGAAAAGTTTTCGGAATTCCTGACGATACGTGAGGGAATGAATTCCGCAGAAGATTGCGGAATATACCATAATGAGTTTTGAGTGGGTTTCCGTGGTATCGTCAGGCGTGGAATTGCTCTGAAATTTCCCTCAGTGTATAGACAGGTTTACTCCGTCTTGCCTTTCATTGACATCGCCTCTATCATTTTGCTCGTTTACTGCAAGTTCCGCGTTGTACTTTACCGACAGCATATCAAGCTCAATTAGTTGCTCTGTTCAGTTTTATGTAATGGAGATATATGAAGTTCAAACACAGTGCTTATTATGCTGCTCTTCTACGCGCTATTCTTCATTGTTTATGCAATTTATTGAGATTACAGTTCCTACTCAAGATATCGCGACATTGCCCGCTAATGTTGATGCTCTCCACATCTCACACTGTGTTCTAAATGTTAAGCGAACGAGCCAAAATGCTTAGGATACGGTGTTTACCGTGCGAGAGTTCCTACCGAAATCAGGGTTATTTTTCGGGGCATCTCGTTCACTTAACATTTTTCACTGTTGTCAGAACACTGTGCTCATTCTATTTGCTTTTTGACGTCTTCCCTCACCTCCTTGAAATACGTGTCATACTCCGTATTATCATCTCCTCCTGTTTTCCTCCTCCCTTTGCCTCTCCCCCTCGCAACGCAGGTGCATTCGCCTTTTCACGCTCCTCTAACAGTCTGCGTCTCTTCTCGCGTCTCTTGTTTCTCACGTCTCTTCATTTCCGCCCCTCAGGCATAATAATGCCTCCTCACCATAATAAAAGGGGGGGGGGTGTTCGCATCAGCTGCGCGTTCTCCGTGATTATTCTCGGGTATTTTGAACGACCTTGATTATTATGACTGTGCAGATATTTCAAAAGTTGAACCTTTGCCACGAAAAAAGCTTTAAAAAGTTAGTCAACCTTACAGCCCTGATTAGGACTGCAGCCATCTTGCAGCTTCCTTCAACTTCTCTTGCTCGGGGTATGCGTATTCCTGATTGTGCACGCCTTAGTTATATGACTCAATCCAATATTCGCAGCCGTAAAGACGACAGGGCCAGCGGGGAAGGGCAAATTGGGAAGCGAAGCTCTGTTTCAACTCCGTTCCGGGCATGATTATTGGCACAGTCGCGAGTTCATGTATTGCAGACCTTTTGACGTCCATTTGTTCTTTAACTGAGTATCAATGTCGCATACCCGTTATACACCACGTGTAAAGCGCAAAAGAATATAGCGGATTAAAAAGATCCGTCGGAAAATCATTCCGAATATAAGGAGAGAGAGTGTGTGAAAGTGAGAGAATTAGACTCATTTTGGAACGGAAGAAACTGACGGATCGGTTTATTCCACTATATCTTCATGTTCGAAAATACTCTAAGACCGTGATTCACAGCATAGCGATGTAGATAGCTACTCTGCTGCAGCCAACTCTACCCCCATCTTCCTCTTGCTTTCCACTACTCTACCTCATGCGTTTCCCTTGTTTCGTCCGAAACGAATCCGTAAGGGGAAGCTTTTCCTCCTCTCGCCTTTTCCGCGCGCTTCCGGTCGCCTCCTCCCCTCTTGTCCTCACGCGCGCGCGAAACATCTCACTAATGTTCTGAATTTGTCTTACCTATTTCCCACGTTTCACTCTTAGCAGTCGGTGGCAAAATTTAATCATGTCTTTTTTCGCCCTGATCTCATAGTAAGATAGGCACCACAGTCCACGCCACAGCATTGCGCCCGGTAAAGAATGTGTCTAGTAGCGAATTCACCACCATTTTTGAATTTTCGTGACGAGTGACTGAATCGAACTGCACCAAATTTTCGGAGGGGTTAGAATTCATAGAGACGAACTTAAGTTTTTAAATTCAAAATTTTTCGTTCCCTGGTTCGGCAGTAAGATCGGATCCTATGCGCTGAAACCGCTATTCGCTATTAGAACGCTTGGAATGCTGTGACGCATTATACTACGCGTATACTCTATTGATGCGTTCCTCTAGGGTAGATGTGTGTGTTGAAGGGGTGGGGTTCGTTGCATATTCATTGGCGCCCGCCATTTCTTTCCGTCAAGCATTAGGCCGAGCGAGTCGAAACGCCGCCCACTGGCTCGAACTACGGGGCGATGTCGGGCGATAACGGG
>LS877049.1:177016-198513 GCA_900490955.1 Micoletzkya japonica | reverse complement strand
GGGGGGGGAGTGTTGATTACTGGAGTAAATGGTTGTTGACGGCTAGAATTAGGGCACTAATCGAGTCTGGCTGACAGTTAGCTGTCAACTAGTTGACGCCATAGTGCGCTGAACTCCAACACGTGGAAGGCGAAACGCCGAGCTCTCTCGATTTCCTCTAATTCTTGATTGGTTATGGGTGTGAAAAATGCAGCCGATTCGACGGCGCTTAATTAGAGATCTGCTGTTGAGTATGTTTGTATCATGCGGCATAACCGCGACGCGCTCCTCGTCACCAAAAGCAACGAAACTTTTAAGTTTTAAAAAATTAGTGGCCTAAGAGAGCATGCATATTGGGGTTTGAAAACCAAACCTTTTAATCGCATAATGAGATTGAGAGAGAAAGGGCGATGAGGAGCATGAAAGAATGAAGAGGGTTAGATGATAAATACGCTAATCGCGATTGGCTTTCAAACCCTAATACCCTATCTCTACACTTCATTCCACCCTCCTGTGTCCCCCCCCCCTCACCTCCTTCCTCACTGCCTCTCGTCTTCTCCTCGTAAGCACGAAATCCCCGGACGATCATCAGTCTCGCATCCTCTCCCCTCTCTTCTCCTCCGCACGCTATTCTCTCTTCTCCATCTGGCCTAGAGACCAAGCGAGAAGGACCCAGCGAGTATGAGACGCACTGATTGTGAGACCCCTTTGGATTGTGAAGAAATGCCCTTCTTGGAGTACCTAAAACCATGAAGAAAACCTATGGATCATAATAGACCATGCAAGCCATTGCTCACAGAGCACATGTTTAAAAAGAATATCTTATCCTTAGCGATTAAGCCCTCACTTGCAACAATCACCGAAACTTCTCCCCGGCCACTGCATCCCAAATAGCCATCGCTAGGCCATCGCATATCGCAAATCTGGTTGCGAGAAGGGGGGGGGGGTCACTCGTACTATTATTATTACGAGGGGCAATCAAATCAGCGAATCTCCCCCTCTTCCGACCCAACTCTTTCGCCGTCTTGTTAAAATCTTAACTCTCCATACCACTACAGTGCTCTAAATGTTAAGCGAACGAACCAAAATGCTTACAATTAGGATACGGAGTTGTCCGTGCGAGAGTTCCTACCAAAATCATGGTTATTTTTCGGCACCTCGTTCGCTTAACATTTTTACTGTTGTCAGAACACCGTGACCACTACAGTCAAGTTTTGTCCCCCCCCCTGGCACTCTGGAAAGTTTCCTCGGTCAGACGGCGCGGTACACTGGCGTAAATATATTTTGCGGAAACTCTCTCCCTCTCCCTCTCAATGTTCTCCCCCCCTTCTCCCCTAATGCTTGACACCTCCTCATCTCACTCCAATGTGCCTACAGCACACGATGTGTCCCTAGGGGAGTTCCCTCCGCGTCCCGTTTACCTCCCTCTTCTCCTTCTCTCTCACCCTCTCCCCTCTCCCACCCATCCCTATCTTCGCTCCATAATCTTGACTGAACGCCTACCAAGGCACGGCAGCTGTTTGGCAACATTTACTGGACTTAGCGCTAGAAATTTGCCTTTTTCTCGTCTTGCTAACCATTACCGCCATCTCTTCTCTTTTCATCTTTCTTCGTTTCTATGATTTTACACCTATCCTGTGAAATCGCATACATTTTCCCTTTTCTTATTCTGATTTATCGCGTCCACCCTTTCAACTCACAGCATTCCGCCCGGTGAAGAATGTGTCTAATAGCGAATTGACCACTATTTTTGAATTTTCTCAAGACTGGCTTTTCCAATCTGCACCAAATTTTCGGAGTAGTTAGAATTCATGAAGACGATCTTAAGTTTAAAAATTCATAATTTTTCGTTCACTGGTTCGCTCACAGGATCGGATCCTATGCGCGGAAACCGCTATTCGCTATTAGAACGCTTGGAATGCTGTGAACTATTTATTGCCCGTTCTTACGTTTCCCGAATTACTGACTTCCTGCTACTTACAGCGCAGATAAATGAAATTACAGTGCTCTTTAACCTTTACGAAGCGCGCTTGCACTGCAAAGCCGCAAACAACATGTATTTAGCACTCCTCGAGCGTGCCCTATACGCAATCTGAAGTTGACACGCTAATAGCGCCTCATCTTTATTGGATGGCAAGCGTACTGCCTTCCTAATATGATATTACCAACGTTTAATTTGACTCTTGTAGATTTTGCAGCATTTAAGCGCTATTCTGGAACTATTCTGCAGGCCATTCTGGAAGCTTACAACTCGCTGAAGCGTACACTATTTAGGAAATACTATCTAGGTGTCACTAAATCTGTCTCAAATCCGAACACCCCTCTCCCCCGCTGTCGCTCTATCTCATACAGCTCGTTACCCATGCATTGGTCCCCTCCTTTTTGCTTTTGCCCCTGACCACCACCTTTGCCTTCCTCAATCTCTTCCTTCTTTTCTCGTCTTCACCCCGAAATACGATTGACGCTCGTTTTCGGTATAGTCTTTGTTTTCCCGACCTACGCTTTCATTCATGTATATTAGAGGAGGTCGTAGAACGGGTTGGTCATCGTTCTTGAATAGTAATATTTTCGCGAGCTGTAATCTGCTTCTACCGTCAAGCTAGTAAATTGTAGGCCGTGTTTGAAACACTTGAAACAAGGCCATATCTCGGCTGGGAAAGGTCGTACAGAGTTCTGGTTGGAATTTTTGGAATCCTCAGGACGAGATCTACTTGTTTATCAAGTTTGGTGATGATTAGACAACTTTAAACCGGTTAAAACGGCTTTTATTATAGAAATTTTCGCTATCCCTGTTCGAACCTCTCAAATGCCACATTTTTACGTTTTAAAGGTCTTTAACCTTGATGAATCATTACCAAACTTGATACACAAATAGATCTCGTCCTGAGGATTCCAAAAATTCCAACCAGAACTCTGTACGACCTTTCCCAGCCGAGATATGGCCTTGTTTCAAGTGTTTCAAGTGAACACGGCCCATAATTTACTAGCTTAACGGTAGTAGAGTATCAGGTCAGACTTCGCATCAAGCATTTTCGCAATTTATCCTAGTTTATTCTCTTAGGCTCGCTCTTGGGTATTCGCCACACCATTTCGTTCACCCTTTGAGCTAAACTATTATTTCAAAAATTTTAATATTTCCCGTTAATTGTCCGCCTTGTTTCTTCTTTATGGAAAACCAAAGAATACGCCGTGGGTCAGGAATGATATGATGTACCTTTCTCCTCCAATTCTGCTGCTATGCATGGTGCTTCATGCATATCTCGCTCTTCCTTCATCTTATTAGACAACCCCCCCCCCCCCTATTCCTTCACTAAACTCACCTCAGGCGTACGCTAACTCGCTTTCCCCGTGCTCCTCCCTCGTCTCGCCTTGACTCATAAATAATATCCTCCCCTCCCGTCCCCCTCCATCTTATTCGCCCCTCATTTTCATAACTTCTCCGTAGTCTTTTTTTTGCTGAAATAGTCATAAACTAATATCGTTACATAACCGTATTACACTGTTAGAGCGCTCGAATTACCACTAAATTGTCAAACATTGCGCCAGTTAACTCGATTCTAGCACGTCTCGCGTCCGCGCTATCCCTATGATAGACCGCGGTTTCTACCGTAAGCATAATATTCAGATACTCCTCATAAGCTCATGGCCGCCACCACTCCACAGGGCGCCGAAACCCTCCTCTAGGCGACACATCCTTAGGCCCCCGCTCCTTAGGAACTATCTTAGCCTAACCCTAACGCGTCCCTAGATGCTACCGTAACCCCCCGGTACGCCGCGTTCACACATGAAGAGACGATGGAGGAGTCCGTCGTGGGTGGTCCTTCTTCTAGCGGCTACCGTACTCCCGGCTTTCGTGGCGGGAGTCCCCGACGGTATGGAGAGCTACCTGAGCGATACTAGTAGTAGTAGTGAGGAGAGTATGATGATGGGCGGCCTGTTGGGTGGTGGTGGAATGGGCGAGGGAGACCAGTGGGGCGGCCACGTAGTCGTGCCGCTCCCGCCCGACCCCGTCTACTCGCCGTATCCGCACGCGGATGCGGACCCGGCCCACGCTGCAGGCGCAGCCACCGCCCTGCCCGAGTACCTGGAGTACCAGAGCTATATCCAGGCACTGGCGTGTAAGTTGGAAAAAAGGCTAGGAACATGTTTCAGGCGTGTGATTAAAAGGTAAGGAAGGGAAGGCATGATTCTATTAAACTGGATCTACTCGACATATAAATTTTAAAAAAAAGATAACTGAAGCGCCTAGCTAAAGCTCTTTTTTGTCGCAGTTGGTCGTAAAGAGAAATCAATAAGAAGGGGAATAACATCCCGTCTTGAATCATGTCTATAGAATGCTCGCCTGCTCAGACCCGGCCCGCCTCGTCGTCCGTCCCGACCACTCGTCCGTCGTCGAGGACTCACCCGTCACCTTCTTCTGCCGCGCTGACGGCAACCCGCTGCCGAACGTCCAGTGGAAGGTCAACGGGAAGAGCGTCTCCGACACGAGGTTTGCCTTCATGTCTTGCCTTACCTCCACCCTGTATTATTGAAGAAAAAGTTCCGTCTATAAACGCATTCCTACACTCAGCGAAATTTCACTAGCCCGCTGGGAAATACTTCCCTAGCACACGCTACCACCGCGAAAATTCCCTAAAAATTGAGTCTCCCCCTACGGTTTTTAGGGAATAATTCCCTAGCCGGCTAGTGCATTTTCGCGGTGGTAGCGTGTGCTAGTGAAATTTCGCTCTGTGTACTTCGTCTGCATCTCTTCACACACCGCTCCGCGCTCTGTCATCGGAAGAAGGGAATGAAGCTACTGACGGAACTTTTTCGTTAACTATACCAGTTTCTCCGTTCCCGCTGTTTAGCTTAAATAGAAATGCCTACGATCTGCCGAAATGCATTCCAACGCATTTGAAAAAACCTACCTAAGCCTAAGCCTAAGCCTACCGCTGCACTTTACTTTTCACTCTAGATCTTCCCGCATACCACGTGCATATGCCTTAGAGCATTCGATCCACCGCATACTAAATTTAGAAAAAAAAATTGAAACAAAATAAATAAGAGAAAAATTTCGTTCAGCTCCTGATCCTGGAACAAAGAAATCGCTCTGCAGGTTCTCGATCAAGTCCTCTTCAACCGGCCCCTCAGCCCTGCGCATCGAACCCGTCACGCTCGCCGACAACAACACGCTCATCTCGTGCGCGGCCGACAACGGCATCGCCAACCCCGTCCAGGCGGAGGCACTGCTCACGGTCGTCGGCCGAAGTGAGTCGCTCACCTTTTTTTTCTTCTTCCATTTTTGTTTATTCATCTCTCGTTGCTCAACTTCTATACCGCTCTTAGCGCACTGTGCTATAAGAAGAAAAAAATTATTGAAGGTAAAACTGAACATTATGTATTATTTTTTTATTAACCTCCCGAAACCAATGTTATTTTACTGTTCTCCTTTCATGATGCAAATTTACATCGCCCCGGATGTTATTGTTTATCTACTATACTCCACTGTGCCGCTTCAGAGGACGTGCCGACGGGCTTTCCGCGCATCGACGCGCATCCGACGATCAAGGCCGTCGAACAGGGCCGGACGGCGCACGTCTCGTGCCGGGTCGACGGCGACCCGCGGCCTAAGGCATGGGCTTATCAGCGGAACTACTAGCATTACGCAGCATCCTGACAGATTCCATTAGCTCTTCTTCTATGTTTTTGCCCCGTGTCTCGCCATGTCATTTATCCATAAATTGGCATAGCTACGGTTCCGAATGGTCTTCCTCCTTCTCAAAAAAATAATGCAATAGGTGCTCTGGCTGCGCGACAACGTCCCGGTCGACATACGGGCCAACGAGCGCTACTCCATCTCCACCCTCTCCAATCCTGGTCCTCCCCTTTTTTTCTCGACCAAAGATCAAACTACAGAGTACAGAGATCAAACTACAAAGTTCAAGGATCAAGCTACAATTCGCAGGCGCGCTGATGATCCAGCGGGCGAGCGAGGAGGACCAGGGCAAGTACGAGTGTGTGGCGAGAAATGCACACGGCGTGCAGCACTCCAAGGCGGCACAGCTCTACGTCAAGGGTACGCAAATTGCTTTTGATAGATAGCAAGTAGATAGCAAGCAGCTTAGCGACTCATTGACATAGTTGAATATAGTCGCGCGAAAATCGGAACGTATAATTCGTGATTCCGCCGCTACGGTGTTTAGCGAAAAGTTTTTTTTGTGCTTTGAAATGGTGCATTTTACTCCAAGAAAAGATAGCAGAAACATGGATATGGTTTTGAGATCAGCAACATCTAGACTATATCATGATGCACACTAGAAGTTGATTAAATCGCTTTGAAAGCCACCGGAATCAGCGGTACAACCGGAACGATTATATCTTCCCTTTTTCTCTACTATAAGCGATCCCAATTTCGCGCCTGATTTGGAAAGATCTACCAACGGATCGCTTACTACGACCTACCTCTGCTGATACTCCATCGGTGCTTCGTTGTATTATTGACTAAAAAGTTCCGTCAGTTAACCCATTCCTACTTCGTCTCTCTTTCACACCGCTTCGCTCTCTCGTCGAAAGTAGGAATGAGACGACTGATGGAACTTTTTCGTCAACCATATCTCGCTGATATGCAAAGCTACTGTCAAAAATATCTCCATCCTTGCGAAATCTCCTCCTGCCTCCGGTGGCTCGCGGTCGTAAATGATTCCCGCATAGCCCCCCCCTCTCATTCAGTATGCATCGCCCCCTTCGAGATTGCCCTCAAGCCTGAAATCCCGGCGGTACGCGCACTTTACGCCAGCCGTCTGCGCATTGTTGGCGCGAAGCGGCACTCTGAGATATTGTGACCCCTTAGGCCCTAGGTATTACTTTAGCTGTGGCTTTGTGTCGCTGTACTCTATGAGAAAATAACCGTTGAAACTTCATAATGAGAATAGAGTGAACCAAAAGCAAACTTGGCTGTTATTATCTTCAAAAACTAAAAGAGAATATTAGATAAATGCTCTCCTACGTTGCTTAGATATCTATTGCACCTAACTATGTCAACGCGAAGAGCTTCGGATGTGTCCGTATTATGGCACCCTTTGCATAATCCCACCTTCGGCCTTCCCACCCCTTTCCGTAGTATAGATAGCCACCATGCGAAGTAATCGCTCATCTACCCTCCTCCCATTCCCCCCTTTCCCCCCCCCCCCCCTCTAGCTCGATCAAGTGGCGTCGCGTCATAATGAGCGTGCGACATGCGCGCGCACCTTCTGGGACAGTTACCCTCAGCGAAATTTCACCACCATACAGCACTTGGTGAATCATTTGCGACGTAAATTTCACCCCGCTGGTCGCTGGTGAATGGCGCATAATTCACCAGCGGGCTGGTGAAATTTAAAAAAAATTGGGGAATGATTCACTAGGTGCAGTATGGTGGTGAAATTTCGCTCACAAGTCAGTGTAGTCTGGCTTAGCTATCATCGATTGTTACATTGCTAATCTTGCGTTGTCCTCTCCTTCTTCCGCAAAACTGTCGTTCGAAGCCCATGAAAGTGCTCGCTTTCATGTCCCAAATCCTTGCCGGGTCTCCTGCCCTTTCATACTCATGCAGTATTCATATGCTTTCATCTCAGCTCACGACTTCCTTCATAAACACCTCACTATGCCTTATGTACCGATCTCAGACCTTATGAGCATTAGAATATCTGCATCGCAAAGCATTTTGATTGAAAGCCAGCTAACGATTCACACCTATCGCTGAACTTGCGAGAAATTGGGCTTCACGCCCGATCGCACCGAAATCGTGAATAATGCACGGAGCTTTGTCCGCCGCAAAATGAAGTCTCCCGCACAGCTGCTGAGAGCCCTCTTTTAGAAAGCTTAAATGTTCTCGAATCTTTCATATAAGAGGCGCTGGTAGTAGTCCTAAGGTCTTTCTGCTGCGCCATCTAGTGGTTTTCGCAACAACTGGGCGGTCTCCGTTGCCCCTGCAAATCCTCCCATTTGTCAACTCAAAGTTCCATTTCGAAAGCAAACAAGTGTGTAGAAATCACTTTTTTTCCATTTAACTCTGTTCAAGACGCTTATTGCCTAGTTCTATCGCGACGCCATCCCCATTCTGAAGCATTTTTGGGGTGCCGTTTTAAACAGCCTCCAACTGCTTCGCTCCGGATTCGCGGCTGGGACCACCCATGCCGTGGGGGACTAAACAATTCACGAGCGCGCGTCAAATTGGTCTGCCTGCGCTCTCTCGCTTTCGCGTGCTCTCTCGTCGTCTCTCCCACCCTCCGTACCTCCCCCCTTCCTATTCCCTCTCCCTCCCTCTGGGGAGCTGTCTGGCTGAAGGTAGGTACGCCATGAAGTTGCGCGCCGTACTATAAAGTGAAATCAATCATTTATTGTTTTACTCCAAAATGCGTCTAATCTCAATGACATTCCTTTATCTATTATTGAAAAAGCTCCGCCAGTTCGTTCATTCCTACTTTGTAGGGTTTGAGAACCAAGCGCGATTTGCGTATTTATCGTCTGACTCTCTTTATTCTTTCATTCTCCTCATCACTCTCTCGGTCTCATAATGCGATTAGAAGGTTTGGTTTGCAAACCCTACTACTTTGTCTGGACCCGCTTCCACAGCATTCCAAGCGTTCTAATAGCGAATAGCGGTTTCCGCGCATAGGATTCGATCCTGTAAGCGAACCAGTGAACGAAAAATTATGAATTTAAAAAATTAAGTTCGTCTTTATGAATTCTAACATCTCCGAAAATTTGGTGTAGATCGGTTTAGCCACTCTTGAGAGAATTCAAAAATAGTGGTCAATTCGTTATTAGACACATTCTTTACCGGGCGGAATACTGTGCTTCGTACCACGCTCTCTCGTTGGAATTAGGAATTAAACAAATGTCTGAAATTTTTTCTCAACCATAGCACAAAAGGCGTTGCACGCCTCTTCCAAGCCCCAGTTCATTTCCAAGGCGGTTGTTAAATTATCGAACCTTGAAACAGCTCAGTCCACCCAGTATCTAAATATTCCATCCCCATTTCTCCAAAATTCACGGTCCACCAGTCGTCATCCCTTCCATTTGTTCTCATTCCTGCGGACCTCTCCAAACCTCTCCTCCCGTCTCCCTCATCCCCCTCATTCACCCCCTACATAGTCGCCTCTTAGCTGGTTTCCGGGCCTGCCAACGTTTACGTAGATGTTTCTTGCTCCGCCCGTGCACGGGGGCCTGATCAAAGTTACGCCGCTTTAGCTTTTGCATTTTCTTTTTCCTAACGAATTGAGTTGTAGCAATATGTAATCTTTTCTGGTATATACAGGAATTCCTGGAGTAGTACCGGGAACAGATACCCGAGAAGAGCGGAAAAGCCTTGTTCTAATCCAATCGTATCCTCCTCTTCTTCTCCTCGCCTCCTTTTCTCTCGCTTTACCGCAAAAAGCCGGCATCTGCCACAGAGCGATACAACCACTTGGGACAAGACTCCCCCCCCCCTCAGATGAGACAGGGGTGTTGCATCTGGCTTTGGTTAGAGGGAGAGAGTGAGGGAGGGCAGAGAGAGAGAAACAGAGAAAGAGAGAGAGATCCGAGGGAGATGATCCCATTTGGCGGCAGGGCCACTACATGACCGCCACCGGCCGGAGGGCGGCACCTCCTCAAATTCGAGAGAGAGGGAGATAGCCCGAGGCTTGATTACTTGTAGTCTTCCGTAGTCTACTTGCAAAGAGTAGTTCGTCATGCGTTTCTATTCCCTCTTTTGTCAAACCATGCGCTGAAATACTCAGTACTTCCATATTTCCTACAACATCATTTTGAACATACGCAACTGTCTACCGTCTTTCCAAGCAGGTTCCTGAAGTGTAATCTTGAAAATGATTTTACATAGAAAAATAGCTCTTCGCTTACTTCTCCTTCACAACATGCTGAGTAAATTCAAAAACAGTGGTCAATTCGCGATTAGACGCATTCTTCACCGGGCAGAATGCTGCGTGCCTTCTTCTCTTCTCTATACCATAGCTATCCATTCCTCATTCGAACGGCGCTCCCACACTCATTCCGCGTTCTCTTCTCTCTTCTTCATTCCTACTCCTCATTTCATGCCCGCCCCTGTTTTGCAGCCTCTCCCGGAATGCCTAATTTACGGCCCTCCGGCATTTCCCCAGCCGGGAATTATATTACATTTCCCGGTTACACTAAATGTTCGAGAAAATTCCCGACAATAGCGCATTTCCCGGCTCTGCGTCTTTGGTAGACGGGGCCATAAATCTCAAGACGGAGATATAGAGAAAGACAAACGCGCGCGCGTCCCTCTTCGGTCGTGCATTTCATTGAATGTAATGAGCGGATTCTCGATTCCGGACCGTTTGCGCTCTAATTTACGGCTCCCTCTTGCTTAGCGCGTAGGCATTCCATGGATATCGGGGCTTCTGCTCCCGCGCAATGCATTTATGCTTGCGCGAGAATGAAATACTCAAACAACTCAGCTTAGGCGATTTTTCGTAGTACCTCTCTTACGCGTTCCTCTACATCTCGTCTTCCAATCTTGGGTCTTCAACCTTTCCGCTTCACTGTATTCCAGGTCTTTCTCAATTCGCACAGAACTATCTAAAAGTACTGCCATAGTCTAGTCACCATGTTTACTATTATATATTAGCCGTATAACCCCCTCTTCCTCCTCTATATATGCCTCGCGTGGTCAAACTCATCAACCCGATGGGCTGGCTGGCCCACCCATAGGCGTGCACGCTCATACTCGTGTAATATGCGTTTCTCTCCCTCCCTCCCGCCCCTCCCCCTTCAGTCGTCCTTTCCTTGATAAGTCAATTCCCCCCTCCTCCTTCCTCTCCTTTCTTATTCTTCGTCGTCCGTCAACTCGCACATATCCTCTTCAGACAACCCCCAAGGATGCCTCCCTCGACTGATCGCTAAGGAACCCCTTACCTTAGCCCCTAGGGGCCACCTTATCCCTCTAAGGACCCTATCTCAGTTGTCTGGGCATTCCTTATCGTCTGTTCATTAGCTTAAGAGCGTTCTGATACCTTGAAGGATCCCTAGACACCCTAAGGACCTTAAGTTAGTCCCTAAGGCTGTAGCTTATCCCTAAGGCCCTTCCTTACCCAAATGCGCCCTAAGGGCATGCGCCCCTTACCCCTTCTCATCTTACTCGTCCGATGGACCTCGTCCAATTTCCTGCAAAACACTCTTCCGCTGCACATCTTTGCCAAATTGCGGACGGCCGGGCCGGAAAGTAGAGGCGATGCGGCTGCCCGCATTCCGGCCGGCTTTCCGGCCGACCGCGAGTACTACGACCCGGAGCAGGAGGAGAATGAAGCAGGCACAATATATTTTAAAATTTTAAAATTTCGCGTTTTTTTATTTTCAAATTTCCCCTTTCAGTGCGCCGCGTACCGCCCTACTTTTCGTACCAGCCCGAGAAGACGTACAAGGTTAGAGATCACAGTGTTCTGACAACAGTCAAAATGTTAAACGAGATGCCGAAAAATAACCCTGATTTCGGTAGGAACTCTCGCACGGAAAAAAACCGTATCCTAAGCGTTTTGGTTTGTTCGCTTAACATTTAGAACACTGTGAGATGGTCTAAACATATTTTGGATAACCTTTTCTCTGTCGGCGTCTCTACCATGTAGAAAAGATCTTCCACAGCATTCCAAGCGTCATAATAGCGAATAGCTGTTTTCGCGCATAGAATCCGATCCTGTAGGCGAACCAGTAAACGAAAGATTATGAACTTAAAAGCAATTGGTTTAGCTGCTCCTGAGAAAATTCACAAATAGTGGTCATTTCGCTATTAGACACATTCTTCACCGGGCGGAATGCTGCGCCTACGTTATATTTAGAAAATGTATCTTCATTTTAAATATAACGTAGGCGATGATCTTTGATCTTTGAATCCGTACTTTAGGTCGGTCTGGGCGGCTCGATCAACCTCACATGCGTGGCGGTCGGCTACCCGATGCCTCGTGTTCTGTGGCGGAAGGGCGGGGAGCGTGAGTGTCCCCAGTCTATTATGTGCTTTTATTAATTTATCTTTATTTTTATTTATTTACTATGTGCTTTTGGCCTGTGCAAATGTTGCGAACAGAGCATTTGTCAAGAAAAAATGAGACGCGCACAAATGAGATGTATGCACCTAGAAATACCCCTAGATTCCGGTAAGGAGGCCTTCGCTCGTTCGCTTAGCACTTTAGAGCATTGCGCAGTAGCCATAATAAATACTAATGCTTGACGCTATGCTCACGATGGCCATCACAATGTTCTGTAGGAACTCTCGCAAGGAAATTAGCGTCTCCAAGCGTTTTGGCTAGTTCGCGCGCTAAACATCCAGAAAGAACGCTGTGCCATTGCAGCGGCCCCGGTCGACTTCACGGCGGCGCCGATCGGCCGCAACATCCTCGTGCTCTCCGGCGTCGAGCAGTCGGACAACTACTCGTGCGTCGCCGTCTCCAAGCTGGGCAACATCGAGATCACGACGAGTGTCCTCGTCAAGCGTACGTCGTCATCATGGCATCGCGATGTGCCCGCGAGTTCTTCTGAGGACGACTGTCTTTCGCACACCATTCATAACCGCGACGCGTCTCGTCACCAAAAGCAGTAAAAAGCATATTGTCCAAAAGAACTCGCATGGACATCTCTACTATATACAACTGCTGGAAAGTTAATAACCAGCGCCTTTGCACCGAATGTATGACGGTTATATAAATTTGTTCAGCGGTTTTCTAAATTTCCACCTGTTATAGTATTGTGGACGAGAAGCCTCTCATCGTCACACGAATCTCAAAAACCGTAGAATCGCCACTCATACAAGTCTATGATAAAAGAACCTTTTTAAAGAAAGCTAGCAAGGTGCCAGTTTATGCGTTCCAGTTAGAGACGTGCATGCGAGTTGTTTTGGCCAATATGTTTCATTGCTTGGAGCCCGCGAATCGATACCGATAGCCGATTTTCAGCGGCTATGTTTCACTACCAACATTGTCAGAATCACATCTCCTAATACGTACGGAGTGAAACATAACCCTGGAAAAAGTGCCTAATTAGATTAACTGGTATCGATTCGCGAGCTCTAGTGATGACTCATCACCACAATCACCGCGCGTCGCGGTTATGAATGCTTTGTGAAACAGACATCAAAAGAGCTCGCATGCACATCTCTATTTCTAATACTTCCTATCGTCCATGATCACGATTCTGCCCTTCCAGCCCTGCCAGCTGCTCCCGTGAACCTGCGCGTTACCGCCGTAACTTCGGATACCGTATCGCTCGCCTGGGATACGGTAGCCGTCTCCCCCGACGATCCGCTGACCAAGAACGTCGTCAAATACCGGCTAAAGTGAGTCCGGCTTATCTACTATCAGCTAACTTCATCATTATTATTGTGGATGAGAAACTTGTCCACCATACATAGAGTAGTAGTACCTTTCAAAAGGTTTGCTGATCAGACGTGCGTTTTAGACTCTATAAGTTGAGAAATCTTTTCTAACTAATCCAAGAATTTCTCGATTTATCGAGATATACCGTAACCTGCATGGTGTGCCATTATCCAACAGGTCGAGTGCCGTTCCCTCCACCACGACTACCGTATCCCCCGGAGTGCTGGCCGAATCGCAAACTGAAACGTTAGTTGGCCGGCGTACTGTACGAGTTCTGTGTGAGAATGCGACCGCATGTCTGAATGATGATGTGCTATATTAATATTTCTGAAATGACTGCATGAACTGGTTGAAATAATCGAATGCAAAAAGTTTATGGAGATATTAGAGAAAATTTTGTACCTCCCTCATACACAAGTGTTGTATTTGCTTTAGACTAGAACAATTAAAAATAAATCGACAATAAGCTTCAAGGTACGCTGACTCTACAAAGTGGAAGGAGCACGTTGTGTCGGCGGATGAAAGTACAGCTACCGTATCTGGCCTCGACCCGTTTACCGTAAGCATCTATGCCACATTGAGAGCATAGGTAGACGAAGTATTTAGGAATTCGTTTATTAACGGAACTTTTTCGTCAATATTATTTCAAGGAATACGTTGAGTCAATTAATTGCTGGAAAAATATTAAAATAATAATTTCAGCTCTACGAATTCGTGGTTCAATCGCACAGCGAGGTGGGCGGCGGCGCCCTGTCGCTGCCCAAGGAAGCACAGACTGGCGAAGCGGCCCCGGGCAGTCCACCGCTCAAGGTACGCAGGATCAAAGATCAAACTACAAAGGTCAAAGATCAAACTACAAAGGTCAACGATCAAACTATAATACAAAGGTCAAAGATCAAATTGCAAGGATCAAGCCATTCAGGTCCAGGCCAAGGCCTTCCAATCGGCCGCCTTGTTCGTGCAGTGGGCGGCGCCGGAGCAGCCCAACGGCTACATAACGGTTTGTGTCTTGATCTTTGATCTTTGTAGTTTGATTTTTGATCTTTGACCATTGCAGGGCTACAAGATCTACTACACGGACGGCGATGCGACGCGGCCATTGGAGAAGTGGCGAACGGTACTTTCCCTGTCACATTCACTATCAGTTCAACGCATCCTTAGCAACTAATGAGCCAATAAGCAATAGCTCCAGCTCAGTACCCTAAGGATTTTGCACATAAGAAGAGTAGACGTGTCAACGTGTATCTAGTCTCTGATCTTAGCGGTCTACCGTAATCGCCTCTTTGTCAGCACGAGACCAAGTCGGACGAACAGATGACTACCATACGGGACCTGCTGACGGACAAACGATATCACGTGGTGGTGAAGGCGCTGAATGCGAAGGGCCACTCGCCGCCCAGTGCAGCCGTTCCCGTCCGGACCACTTACGGATGTGAGCGGCAGAGGATAGACATTATTAGAATTAGCTTTTTCCATCGCTGATCATTCACTAGTTTGCCATCACTGATCGTTCCAGGCATGGCCATACCGGATGTTAGTGCGCCAGAAGCAACTTTAGAGAAAGCCTGACCGCGCGGTTGTTCTGCGGAATGTTTCGCCCGTTTTATAGAAAGCAAAGCAGCCTTTCAAAGGCAGGAACGAATGACGAGACATACACGACAGGTAATGTGCGCTGGCCTGTAAAGTTGCAGCGTGGCCCCGGGAACTCCAGAATCTAACGTTGACGTTGACGTCCCTTTGCAGTGCCCGGCCAGGTCATCCACGTCCAGGCTACGGCCCTCGACGCGACACGAGTTCAGCTCGCCTGGGACCGACCCATTCACTCCCTGCCGGTCCGTCTCAGCCTCCCACAGTGTTCTGAATGTTAAGCGAACGAGCCAAAAAAAACGCCTAGGATACGGTGTTTTCCGTGCGAGAGTTCCTACCGAAATCAGGGTTATTTTTCGGGGCATCTCGTTCGCTTAACATTTTGCACTATTGTCAGAACGCTGTGCTCCCTCCTCCTACGCTTCTATAATAGAGCCCGCGAATCGATACCATTTAATCCCATTAAGCTATTTTTTCCGGGGTTATGCTTCGTAGCACACGTATTAGGAAGAGAGATTCTGGCAATGTTGACAGTGAAACGTATCCGGCGAAAGTCGGATATCGGTATCGATTCGTGGGCTCTATTCTATAATCAGATATTCATAGTTACATCAATATGTATCGGACGGTTACATTTCACGCGCTATCTATTCTCGAAAGTGCCGCAATTTCCGCACATAATCACTACGCCACTGTAGTGATCCTTGTCACCTATGAAAGGAAAGTATATTGTTCGAGATAACGGGCTACGTGGTCAAGTACAACACGTCGGAGGGCGAGCAGGAGGCGGCGTTGACGAGTCCCCAGGAGAAGCACGTCGTGCGGGACCTCCGTCCGTCGACTGGTTACGCCTTCAGGTAGGAGATTAGTCGACATTCTCTCACAGTGTTCTGACAACAGTTAAAATGTTAAGCGAACGAGATGCCGAAAAATAACCCTGATTTCGGTAGGAATTCTCGCACGGAAAACACCGTATCCTAAACATTTTGGCTCGTTCGCTTAACATTTAGAACACTGTGCTCTCACTGTTGCACACTCGCACGCGACTCTTCGCTATCTTCATTGGAGGATGCGAATCGTCTCCTCATTAGATTCGTGTACGTTTGATGGTTATGCTTCGGCCATCCGAAGATAATAAGGCACAGGTGTATCGTGAATTGATCGCGAAACATAGCCCGTCAAAAGTACACGATTCGCATCCTCTACCCGTTGCCAACGGATCCGTGAAAGACACCTATAGTGGAGTAAACCGATCTCCGTCAGTTTCTTTGATTCCCAAAATGAGAGTCTAATTCTCTCACTGTTGCACACTCGCTCACCAGATATTCGGAATGATAAACTGATGGATATTTTTATTTCACTATATCTAGATGACTTGAAGGGGGGGACTTTCATGCCTTGCAGAGTCGCAGCCAAGTCGTCGCGTGGCGTGGGCGAGTTCTCCGCAGAGGCGGTGACAGCGACGCTCAACGGAAGTGAGTCCCCACTCCTATGCAATAGAGCTGTGCATGACAGTTGCTCTTTTTGCTCAATATATTTCATTGCTTTTGGAGACGAGACGCATCGCGGCTATGAATGATGTACGAAGCATAACCATCAAAAGAACTCTCATGCAGACCTCTACTATTTAAGCAGCTATTACCTATAATAAGGGAGTTATGCCTTATATTATGGTATATAGAGTAAATTATAGTAAATTATATGCGTGAACCGTGCCTGTGTTCGTCCCTCAATCAAGCTTACACGTGGTTGTCATCGGCCCCTGCACCAATATTTCATCGTCGTCTTCGGCTTCCCTAGAGAATAGAGTGCCCGCGAATCGATAGCCGATAGCCGATTTTCAGCGGCTACGTTTCACTTCCGACATTGCCCGAATCACATCTCCTAATACGTACGGAGTGAAACATAACCCTGGAAAAAGTGCCTAATTAGATTAACTGGTATCGATTCGCGAGCTCTACTAGAGAATTGTCGATCAGGCCCTATGCTTCACGATCTCTATTACACTCTTCAAGTGATTTCGCTTTTTGATACCTGTGCTTGTTTCCCTCCACAGTAGTAAAGCAACAGCAAAAAAAGCGCGCGATATGTGTCCCAGCTCGCTTCCCCACCGTACCTCCGTTGTGCTACCGTACTCTCCCCGTGCTTCAGCCGTCTTTCCGGCGCCGACCCTGCGGGCTCCCACCACGATCACCGCGACTACCGTAACCCTGTCGTGGTCCTTGCCCGACGCTCCATCTGATGCCACTCTGGTCGGCTTCGTCGTTCGTTACCGTATCCTGGGCGGGGCAACCGAAGGGCAATCGTGGCGGGACTCCGAGAGTTCCGAGGAGCGGCTCCGACGAAGGAAGGAGCACAAGAACGTCGTGTGGACGGAGCGCCGCCTGGACATCTCCAATTCTACCGTACTCTCCGGCCTCCTACCGTACACCCGCTACGAGGTTACGGTAGCCGCCGAGGCGGTCCCAACGGGAATCGGCGCCTACAGTAACCCGGTGGTCGTGACCACGCCCGAGGGAGGTACGGTAGTCTAATAGTTATGGGAAACGCCTTGATTAGAGGCGTAAGCATGCCATTCGGGTCCTTGTTCAGTGTTTAGCCCACACTGAGCGAAATTTCACGACCAAACAGCACCTAGTGAACCATTCACCACAAAAAAAAATTCACCAGCTCGCTGGTGAATTGTGCTCCATTCACCAGCGGGCTGGTGAAATTTGTGTGATGAATGATTCACTAGGTAGTGTTTGGTGGTGAAATTTCGCTGAGTGCATCTGAAGAGTTGCGGTCATGGTTATGCTTCATGGTTTTAATAATATAGCACGCTATCCGTTATTATGTTCAAGATAAGTATAACGGCTAAAGGAATTCTCGTGGCATTTCTAGTCCTGATGTCAGGCCCGAATGGCATGCTCTTGTAGTCTTCGTGTAGTACAGATCAGAAGGGAAGTCGTGTAATCGGAGTAGCCAGCATGTGGTATGGTGTGCGTGTGTGTGCGTGCGTGCGAGGAGTGCATGGTGCGCGTCTGCGAATTACTAAAAATAGGAATGAGTGTGTGCGGCGTGCGAAAATGCTAACCAATTTCCTTGCAGCGGCCGCGGTCGTGGAGGTGGAGAATGGTGAGTGTTGAGCCGTTCTTGGGTTATGGAATATGCAAATTATAATATTTTGAAATATGCAAATTTCGATAGGCTTTATTCATTCGGAATTTGCATCTGGGTGGAGATTTGCTTAGGAATGGGGTATATGGTTGTGTCTACCGCATGATGTGTGTGTCGTGGTGTGCCATATAATATTACACATTCATTTTCACTTAATGCGGTTTTTTCCGACTTAACCAGTGCAGCTAAACGACTACGGAAGTGGTGTGTCTTCAGATGTTGAGGACGGGGATTGGGGCAATGCAAAGTATTCCGCGCGGTGAAGAATGTGTCTAATAGCGAATTGACCTCCATTTTGGAATTTTCTCAAGAGTGGCTCTATCAATCTAAACCAAAAGTTCGGAGGGGTTAGAATCCATACTGACAAACTTAACTTTTTTAAATTAAGAATTTTTTGTTCACTGGTTCGCCCACAGGATCGGATCCTATGTGCGGAAATCGCTATTCGCTATTAGAACGCTTGGAATGCTGTGAATGGTTTATTAGAGGGGAATGGTCAAACAGGGGAAAGGGTGAGGAGAGACTAGAGGGGACAGGGAAGTACGAGAGACTGACTACTGCTCTGCCTAGTCTGACAGCGCGAATAGGCGGGAAGGGCGAGCGGTAGTCCCTGTAGATCAGTAGATATGCACGTCTATCAGGTAGAGTCAGCAGAGTAGGGAAAGGGACTGATGGAGTGCTAGGGAATAGAGGGGAATAGCATGGGAACACAGCTATACTACACAACAGAAAGTAGTGTAATTTAAAAATTCGGATAATTTCGCGGAGGAACCCAACCATAGGCTACCGTATGCCTACCATCCGAGACTGGACATGAGGAGAGATGTAACATCCTGGGCAGAGACCCACAACAGGAAGCACCGGCTGGTCTCTCTCCCTCCCTCCCCTTATAATGAAGAGGCCTTCCCCCCCTCATCCCACCACTCCTCCACTATCTTCCTAATTCATGAGGCAGGCCACCAGGCTGTTCCTAACAGGCTCTGATCATAGACTATGCTCCGTTTTCATGTTCTTATTAACTTACAGCCTCCCTCGATATTTAGAAAGCCACGGCATGCATTCTCTACTTGCTCAGATCTTTGCTCATAATATCGGCGGTCAAAATCTTCGGACACGGCCATGCAAATTGACGTATTATTTCATTCAACTACAGTGAGAAGGGAAGCTAATGCTACGAAAATATACTACTGCTTTCGCTGGAAGAGAAAGGGGCTTCGCTCACGGCGGAAATGAGTGGCGTGAGTGGCGACTTTTCCATTCCCATGATTCATCAATATAGTGGAATAAACCGATCCGT
This sequence comes from Micoletzkya japonica, assembly GCA_900490955.1. Taxonomy (NCBI): domain Eukaryota; kingdom Metazoa; phylum Nematoda; class Chromadorea; order Rhabditida; family Diplogasteridae; genus Micoletzkya; species Micoletzkya japonica. The sequence continues at coordinate 179,145 of LS877049.1, read as the reverse complement.
CAGTTTCCTCCGTTCCAAAATGAGTCTAATTCTCTCATCTTTGCACACTCTCTCGCCTTATATTCGGAATGATTTTGCGACGGATCTCATTAATCCACTATATCTATTCTATCTACGCATTTCTGTGGTCCATCTGTATCCATTTGTATTTACATTCTACGCTCTCCTTTCGCATTCCTTCTCCAACTCCTACTTTATGATAGATTGCCGTGAGCACGCTACTTGATGGGAAGCGTGTGAGAGAGTACGGCAATTGGAGAGGGAAGGGGAAGAGAGTGAGAGAGAATTCCGAATTAGAACCGCTCTTGAGAACTCCCCTTGACTCTAACGGGACTCAATTAGTGTGGCCACGCAATTTAATTGTAGCTTGCAGTCGAATTTGCGCGCGAATTCAAAATCCGTGACTTGTCTTGAGTGGTTCTCCCTTTCACAAAGGCGCATACCGTATTATTTATTGGCGAAAACTTTCCGTCAGTAAACGCTCATTCCTCCTTCGTCTGCACTCTCCTCATACCGCTTCGCTCTCTCGTCGAAAAACTTTTACAGAGTAGAGGTTCCTCTACCGTATGCCCTGCTATTCATGAAAAAACCTGCAACCGAATCGTGTTATGCGTATGTTTCACAAACCGTTCATAACCGCATATCTCGTTACGAAAAGCAATTTGTATGACCTTTCGTTTTCTGTGTTTGCAAGCTTGTTAACTATTTATTAGCCAAAAGGTTGTCTCGATTGCGTCAATCGACTGTTTATCCGTAGCTCGCGAACGCGCCTATAGTATCTTTTCTAGCTAACCTACCACGGGCGCAATTCGATTGTGAGCGGGGGGGGGGGGAAGGATGCTCTGATGTAGACAGCGATTCTTCGCGTCTTTGAGTCTCTCCCCCCCCCCTCCCTCCTTCATCTTCCCTCCCCTTCTTCCCTTCCTTTCTTTACTCTCCCACCAGAAGCCAGCTAGCCTTCTCATTTACATTCGCACTCTCTCGCGGGCGCATAAATCGCGCATCAGTTGGGAAATAGCGAGAGAAGGGAGAGGGGGAGGGGAGGGGGAGAGAACTGAGAGGTAGTTGAGAGGAGTCCCAGTGGGCTTCGTACGACGGCCGGCGAATTACTCTGCATACATGCCCATTACTTCTTACTTCTCAGACAAGTCATCCGGAGAGGAAGAGGGGACAGCCGTGCGTGTTTCATTTCATGGTCAATACGAGATGTCCTCGTCTCTTATAAGATGCTAGATCCCATTTTATCTCAGAGTAGAGGGCGCTAAACGAAATTGCTGTTTCTTCTCACATCTCGCTATCTTCATTCCCTTGTGATCGCGCTATCATCATCTTCGCGTTGCGCACCACATGCAAGAGCTCGTGGATAGGCCTGAATCCTAAGAGAGAGTATCATGTAATGGAAAAGTGTCTTGATAACAGCAGTAACGAATTGACAGTTTATTCACCATCAGGCATCCCTAGCCTCGCTTTATTCTTTCGTATACGAATCAGGTGTCCTTTTTATGGTTATGTTTCCTGTAATTCGGGTTACGGTTAATCAGGGGAAGTTCTTAAAATAATGAAAAGATTTACAATGACTCTAATTTTCGCACATAATCTCTCGTCTCCCCCCATTTTCTTTCCCTCTCCATTTCCCTTCCTTTTCCCTCTCTCAACCGTGGGATAGCCCCCCGAGGGACAAGAGTATGATGACTAAGTCATTTGTATGTTTATCCGCCCAGTCCATTCTGTCTCTCCTTCTCTGGTCTCTCTCCTTCTCACACACTCTCCCGCCTGTCATTCATTAACTTGTGTTCACGCCTCTATGGCGGGAGGCCTAATTGAGACCCCGCTGATCCCGACCAGGGTTTCCTTTTGAGCCTTTTCCGTTAGGACATACCTGAAGAGAGCATTTGAACCATACATATGGTTTATGCAAATTTGCCCTACCAACTATAATCGATGATCCTTAAAAAAAATATAGCCACGAAAAGGAGCCGATACTAGTCATTTCGCTCAGTGTAGAAATTAGTAGCTCAGACCAAGCTCTTCGCACATTGCGCACATCTCTCCCCAGTTTACACTAGGACCACCCTGAAAGTGTCCCCTTCTGGTCGGGTCTCTAAACCCTCTTCTCCCCCCCCCCCCCC
>LS877049.1:119835-167501 GCA_900490955.1 Micoletzkya japonica | reverse complement strand
GTTCCGGGAATACCTCGATGCCATTTGCCTCGTTACTATGCGCTAAACGCAGTAAGACTGCGCCTTGGCTGGGAAACGATTTTTAGGATATCTCGCGAAGTAGACATTTTTGTGCACTCTGGTTTTGATTTCTATATTATTTAGGCGATAAACTTTCATATGAAAGCCAATCTTTTTTGGCTTCCATGTCCCTTTAAATTTACGGCAAAAAAAGTTCCGCCAGTAAGCTCATTCCGACTTCGTCTGTACTCTCTTCATACAGCTTCACTCTCACAAATAAGATGAATAATCGAAGATTAGAAATGATCGCCTGCATGTCATTACTCTTCTGTCACCCCCGTTCCCTCTGTCATTCCCCAGCATCACATCCTGTCATGTCACTGTCATCCTGTCATTATGTCATTCCGTATGCATTCCTCTTCCGGGGGGCGGTCGGTCGTGTCAAGTTAGCGTGCAGGCGCATGCCTAATAGCGAGGCGTGCGAGACGAGAGAGCACGGGATATGGAGAGAGCACAGAGAAAGAGAAAGGGTCAGAGAACGGGACGAGAGAGCACGGGAAAGCGAGAGACGCGGCGAGCCCTTTGTGACGCGCCGCCCATGGCTATAGTCACACTCTTGGCAAGTTGATCTTTGATCTTTCTGGATTACTGCTATGTGAGCTCCGTTGGTGGAATTTTGCACCGAAACCAAATGCCAAGATTCTAAGATGTGTTGCTGGCAATTAGCCTGTAGGACAAGATTCCACAGTGACTTTTTTATCTCAGGTTTATCTAAGTAGTAATAATAATATATAATAATAAAAGTAAGCTTTAGGAAGATCGCCATAAACTAGTGCTCAGATTATCCACGGTAAACTGCTGTTTTGACGTGGCGCGGAACGGTACCAAAGGCATAGAGGGTTAACTGGTGGCTCTGCGCCTTGTCTAGTAATATACCAGGTACAGACAGACAGACAGACAGACAGACAGACAAACAGACATACAAGCTCACGGATTGATTACCTGAACGCTTTTTGGAATCAAGCTAACAAAGAGCCGATTTGTTCCACTACTAACGTACAAACGTAATTTCACAGCTAGCTATCTTATTGCAGGTTCCACGGAAGTTGTCCACAAATACGGAACGATATAAAACCTTCGATTGAAATAACGAACTATTCCCGTCGATTACGGCATCCAATTGACGCATTATGTTTGACCATGGCAAAGATTAGTAGAATCGTAGGAAAATTGAAGGCAGAGATGTAAAAAAATAAACAGTTCGCAATCGTTTGCGTACTTTTGGACAACTTTCGTGGAACTTGTAATAACTCATAGTAGTATCTTATAGTCTTATACATCTTATATCTTATAGTATAGTAGCGAATTCTCGAAACTACCACAGACAGACGCTTATCCCCGGACGGACAGACAGACAGACACCGCGATATGCGCAAGAGTTATGGGTAAAACTGACTGGCCACTCTCTCTGTGTCTAGCCGTCTGGACTCTCTCCAGCCTCTCCGCTCTCTCGCCCCCCCCCCCCATACTGGGGCATCCGATCACATCGGAGGCCCCCATAGAGGAGTGCAGACGCGCCGCGCAATCTCTCTTTCTCTATCTCTCTTTCTTTCCCTCACTCCCTCTCTCCTCCCCTCCCTCCTAGCGACCTTGACAGTGTTCATGTCTTCATTCAGCCCTCCCTCCCCCTCTCCGTATATCCCATCCCATATCGCCAGATATTTTTGGCTTTTTATTTTCACCTTTCATGTAGAAAAATTCGTTCCGTGGCAACGCTTTGATTTACAAAAAAGCCGTGTAGTTATTTTCTCATACAATATTGCATTTTCTAATAACTCTCGGCTTACTTTATCGTTGCTAATCCATACAATAATGCGGCCTTTCTGCTAGCCTTGCCTGGTCCATCCCAAGCTATGCCTCGGGGGGACTTTGGCGCCCCAGAGACTCGGCTAGGCTAGAGCGTGAGAGAGTGAGAGATCGGAGGGAGAGTCTATGAGGGACTGTAGAGACTGACCCGTTAATCGATGCTGCCAGTATCTATCTATCCATCCCTTCTGATTGACAGTTCTCTCCTCCACACTCAGCGAAATTTCACTACCATACCGCACCTAGTGAATCGTTCACCACACAAATTTCACCAGCCCGCTGGTGAATTCTGCGCCATTCACCAGCGGGCTGGTGAAATTTGTGTGGTGAATGATTCACTAGGTGCGGTATGGTGGTGAAATTTCGCTGAGTGTATCTCTCCCCTTTCTAGGCCTTTTCGAAATCATCACTGAACTCTCTCCTATTTACTCACAACTTCCATCTATGCTATTCCAGCCATACGCATGTGATATTGGCCACGATTCGGCGTCAAAACACTTCCCCAGCGCACTCTTTCTCGCCATGGCCTCTGCGCTTCTGCTGTATGTCTGCTGCATAGTGTTTCAACAGTATTATTATCTATGTGACAGAGATTTCCTATATTATCATATTATCGCTCGCCCTTGATCTATGCTTTTTGTTGGAAAGCAGGAAAATTGAACAGCATTATCGGAATGATAGTTTGAGCTTCTCTGGCTAAGAAGCCTCTTCTGTTCGTATTTCATGGGACAATAATTCATTATCTTCTTATCATTAGCCGCTCTGCGTGCAGCTGGTCACTCAGTCTTACTCATCAAAAATTAAGATCAGCCTCGCAACCTCTGCTTTACCCACTTATCCAAATAACCATCAATCTTTTCTAATATTACGATATTCTATCTAAATCTCCTAGACCCTAGCCTTGATCTGACCCCCCCCTGTCTCTCATAACCCTATCCCCCCTCTCCCCCTTCTTCCCTCTCTTCCTTTTCCCTTCCTTGCATTCTGTTTGTCCCATCCTCCACCTCCTCTATCTCAGAGTTTGCTGTGTTCGTCTTCTTTGATGGAAGAGTCAGCCCAGATAAGGACGCGGCGATCCATCTGGATGCATTATATCCATCTAGATGGACCGTCCATCTGGATGCATTCCCTCCAGATACATCCCCACCTAGCCGCCCGTATCTTGTTTATCTACTGTTTTGCTCTTCAGATCTATGCGTTTCTGCAGTATTAGCTATGCTTTCCATGTTACTATTTGCTCGATCTATTTCTGATATTACGATATTCTCTAATATTATGCCCTCGAAGCGTTCATTCCCCCCCTCTCCCTTCCATATTACTCTTATCAGCTGTGCGTTCTTATCATCCTTTCCTCCTTTTTGCCTCGACTCTCCCCCCTCCCCCCCCCCGCTCAACCTAGTTGTCTTCAGCTAGCCTACCCACATGAGACGGGCCCACCGCTAATCCCCGGCCCTCCACGAAATCTTGGCACGATGCCAAGGCTGAAAGATGGCCCGATGCCAGGTCTGAAGCTTGGCACGGTGCCAGTACGGTTACTGCTCCTGCTGGTATCGGGCGCACTCGGGGCACAGATTGGTAAGACATTGTTTATGGAAAAACCAGATTTTTTCATTTTCTTTTTCTTTTTTTTGATAAGCGTAAAACAGAACCGTTATTACGCCAAATCTGAAGCGTAATTACTAAAAGAACTCGCATGCGCATCTCTATTCTATCACGGTTGTTTCCATGCTTGTCAAGACTATACTCTATATTCCTCACTGAGCTAGCTCACGGAAAGCCTGTAACTGCGGACTAGTCTAATTAATGGTGACGCACACTCTGATCCCCCTCACAGTACCTAGCATCGTCATGCACTGTCCCGCGCGTCGGTTTTTAACGCTAACCAGTAGCTAGTCCCCCGACTCCCTCTCCTCTCCCTGTCCCTCTCTGACTCGACTATTGTATCGCTCTCCGTGGATCATTGAAGAGGATCACGATCGCGCGTCGAGCGTAAACAATCGCGAACTGAGAGTTGGCGGGGGGGGAGAGATCTGACTAGGGTATTAGGAAGGATGTTTAATGTTTTAGGAGAATTAATTGATAATAAAGGACAGATTAAAACAAAATTAAAGGGACATGGAAGTCAAAAAACATTGGCTTTCATATGAAAGTTTATCGCCTAAATAATATAAAAACCAAAATCAGAGTGCACAAAAATGTCTACTTCGCGAGATATCCTAAAAATCGTTTCCCAGCCAAGGCGCAGTCTTACGGCGTTTAGCGCATAGTAACGAGTCAAATGGCATCGAGGTATTCCCGGAACAAATAAATATTTCTCGCTCCAGAAATTTTTTAAAAATATTTCTCAGACGCTATTATACTCATTATTGTATAAGAAACATATTTTACAATTATCGCCATAATCGGTTTCACAAAATTTCTCGCTTCCATGTCCCTTTAAGAATGTCTATTCACGGAAAACTGCCAAAATAAGAAGAACAAAAAGCAAATCTCATAGATTGAGATTTTGTAGGATTATACAGATTAGCAAGCATCTCCTTTTCCCGGTTATGCCTAGAGACATACCAGGACAGGAACTCTAATGAATGTTGCATGATTTATGCACATGCGCGATTTCAAGTATTTGGTAAATCGGCAAATGCGGCAATTTAGTGCTTGCAGATTTGCTTGTTGATCCTATCGACGGGGGTGCCCTGGGCAGTGCTAATGTAAGCTCATAAAGCGCCTCAGGGCCAGGCGGTGCTCTCAATAGCCCCCGCCACGTTAAGTTACCATGTGGCCTGGGGGTCTCTCTCAGAGAGGGGGAGGGGGAGACGCGCGATTTGAATGGACTCCCCCCCTAAGCGCTAATGCTCTGTGAATCTAATCTTCGCCTAGTCAGCACACTCCTCAGTCTGACTCAGAGGGGGGGGGAGGAAGAAGGGAGATCGATCGTAAATCATGAGAGGATGACAGTGCTGCCCCCAAGAGATGCAATACCTGACTGGTTCCCATAGGGGGGGGTCTTATCTGATGGCTAGGGTAACTATTAAGAGGGATCAAGATTTGCCTAAAGGTGCTTCGATTTCGTCAAAGTTCAAGATAGCTCTCATTCTTCCCGGGGTTACGCTTCCCCTATTGTGCTCTAGTCGCATTTTGAACTATTGTAAAGCAAAAAATATGAAAAATACATATTATACTAGCCAGACTATACAACACAGCCCTCTCGCACGTCCGTTTCTCACCCTCTTTTCTCTCTCCTCTTCCAAATCAGTCTCGGACCTCCCTTCTCTCTCTCTATTCAGGGTGCTCACGGTGGTGGAGCTAATTACAGCCTTTGCTGCCCGGGAATAGTAGAGAGAGAGGGGGTGACAACACGGGGTGTGGAGTAGCCGGGGATTAGGCAACGGCCGGGGGGAATTTACGGCTCGACCGGAGACGGGGCCGGATTTGAGCCTACTGGTTGCGGTGAAGAAGTAAATATAGCCAAAGCCTGTTGAAATGTTCGTGTTTCGTATAGAGAAGAGCGTGGATCTAGGCTAATAACGCCCCAAATAAGGTTCGGATCAGATTAGGCAAAGACCTTGACTTAGATGCTCTGCGCAGTTTGAGACAGAAGCCCAGCTGTCCTCTCGCATTAATGCTTCTCTTAAGGTCATTAATTGTAAGTCCGGCGCTAAGTCCGGAGCTAAGGTCATTTCCTAATCTGTTAAGGTCATCCCCCTAAGCTGTTAACTGGACGACTATTGTCCCCCCCGGTCGAAGCGTGACCATATGCGTGTGTGTGTGGTGTGTACTCAAGAGGGTCGCGCCGTTCCCTGGACTCTCTCCATTTCCCGTACTCTCTCGTCGCTCTGCTTCTCTGGACCCTCTCCGTTTCCCTCGCTCTCTCGTCCTGCCCTGCCCCCGGTCCACTCGAGTGCGTGAAACACACAGGGCACATTAGGGCAAAGAACGGAAAGGACGGGGATCGAGAATGGATAGGAATAAACGGGAAACGGACCAAGTTTTCGGTTGCATTTCACATCACTTCATGAGTTGATGTTGCCGAGAGGCTCATAAAAGATAACCTTTTGTTTATCACCACAAGCACAGGATGAAAGGATATGAGAGTACGGAAGGAAAATTATCCATTTTCGTCCGTGATATAGGATGAATACAGGGAAGAGGAGGTTGCCAAAGGAGATGGACACGCTCTAGTAGAGAAATGAGAGGCGAATGAGGAAAAGGCGACCAGAATATGCTTCACCAAGCCCACATATCGCTTCCTAATATCGGGCCGGTTTCTTAATCTTTTCTAAATGTCCAGAAATACTCATTACACGTGTTTTCCCAGCTTTTTGATATTCGAACTCTCTCAAACGGAACGCTGATTAGCGCTACTTCAGTGGTCACGTACGTGCTGGTTTTCCCCATCTTCAGCACAAGCATAGGCATGTCCCCGTGATTGCTTCATTCATTCATTCATTAGCGCTTCACCCGCGCGCATGCATTTGAGCGGGGGCGAAATAGCCTGGCGAGTGGAGGAGAGGCCCGCTGAGAGTGCGAGAAACGTGGGCACTGCGCAATTGATACGCTTCTTCTCCTCCCCCCCCCATCCATCCATCCATCCATCCGTATACTTCTGTGTGTGTGTGTTTGACAAGTATACAACCACTGCTGTGCACCTACTCCCACGCGGGGCTAGATAGCCTTGGCCTTTTCCAGCCGGATTTCAGTATCTGCCTAGCTTGATTTCTTCGTTATACTTTGAGTGGTTCTACGCGTAATGATAGCCGTACGTCTCGCTTTGAGTGCAGAGCCTTTAACGGAAGCTTTGGAAAGTCAGCCATATAAAGTAGGATGAGATTGATGACCGGCCCCGGGCAATATTAGTCGTTTCCCCCCAACGAATATCGACCACCGTACACTCAGTATGGACTGGGCAGCGTGGAGTGACTGGAAGTGCATGATCGAGGACTGCTGGGAGCCCAGTAAGTTGGGCCCCGCTCGGCTGACGATTAGTCAGTTCGCGATGCATGCAATTGGGCGAAAAATGCCTATGTCAAAGTATTACTAAGGCACTAATATCCTCTGGTACTATGCACGTTGTGTGCCTGCATTGGGAATTGTGAAAGTAATCGGGGTATTGAGGACAAGACAAAGCTTGGTAAGTTTTAAAAAGATAATAAGCATTTATTTTATATAATAATATTTTTTTATGATTTACTAAATTCTCCTTTTCAGTGCCCTCCGCTCCGCGCAATCTCAAGGTGGAGCTAGTGTCGGCCAACGAGGTCCGTCTTACGTGGGAGCCGCCCCAGCACGCCAATGGACAGCTCAGGGGATACTACGTGTACAAGGTTGGCTTTTTTACATTTGCTGTGCACCTTTGTATTATTAACGAAAAAGTTCCGTCAGTAAACGTCATTTCTACTTTGTCTGACGGACGGAGCATTTTCCTCAACCATAGTGTCGTTTTGGGCACTTGCCTAAACGTTATTCTGGTATTTTGTACACCAAGTTTCTCATAGGAATTCGCAAGATTTTTTGAAAATCTAGAAATAATCAGGAGCGCCTCGAGAACGGTGCACCGGTCGGCGGCCAGCTGCAGAAGACGAGTGCGATCATGGACCCGAAGGCGAGTTCGGAGATCAAAGATCAAAGATCAAAGATTAGAGATGAAAGATCATTGTTCAGAAGCTGTACGCGGTAATCGACGGGCTGGAGCCGAATCGCGAGTATGCCTTCCGCGTGAATGCCTTCAACCGCAACGGAGACGGCGAGTTCTCGGAGAGCAAGAGCATCGTCACGGGCGGCATGCGTGCGTTTTTATTCATTTTAATTTACTAATATTTTATTTATAATTAATAATTAATTAATAATATTATTCCAGCACCGAAGCAGCCGGAGATCATCAGCGTGACGCTGATCCCGCCCGACGATGAGCCGCCCCTCAGGGCACGTGTTGAGTGGAAGGCGCCCGTCCTCGCACCCCTCGAGGCACCCATCGACAGGTACGCATTATTATTATTTAACGAAAACGCGTTCCGTCAGTTACCTCATTCCTACCTCGTCTGGACTCTCCGTTCATATAACTGCACTCTCTTGAATAACAACAAAATGTTGCGTTTTTTTGTTGCAAAATTGCTTTGGCACCCGTCGTTACTGCATCAAATATCGTCCTCACATACTCGTCATGGAATCCTCTGTAGCTATTCCATCAAATATCGGGAGCCCATACGCATCGCGGACTATCCCAATGCAGGTACAACATCTGGTACCGGCCGGTCGGCCGCCGGGACTACAAGCTGATCACGACGGCCACCGGCGACGCGACCACCGCCGTCATTCCCGGACTGTGTAAGCGGAGATTGATCTTTGATCTTTGATCTTTGCTGATCTCGTACTGATGCACGTGTGCATCGCTTACGTAAGAATGCAAAATGAAAAAAAAATAACTCTAACAAATTTAAATAGGCCTAAGGTAATGATTTCAGGGATGGGTCAGCAGTACGAGATCCTGCTGGGGGCGGAGAACGTCGAGGGACGGAGTCAGAACGCGACGGAGACGTTGGTCACGCCTGTAGGACTGCCCGACGCCGAGCCCATAAACGTGCAGTACGAGATCGTCCAGGGCAAGGTACGGATGACGGAATGATGCATGAAGCATAAGCATTGTACTGACCAGTCTGCACATCTGTAGTGATAATAATGGTAATGTCCAGCATGAAACGGAAAAAAAATAGAAGCGAGTGATTCGCCTGTAGGAAATTAGTTAGATGCTCGTTGGCTCGTAAGAAGGGTTTGGACAGAACGGCGTATTGATATGCTGTGGCATGGCTACAACGGGGCTTCTAAGAGATACGATTTTCCGGTAGTGTGCACGGTAGTCGGCTGGTTGGCTGTGGAAGTCCCGTGGGGAAAGGCGGGGCAAAAGGGGGGGGGGGGTGGGGTGTAAGACGGCATTTTGCGCGAACGAACGCATTGTGAGCAGGGAAGAGAAGGGAGGGAAGACTGGAGCATATGTGAGGGAATCGGAGATCTTAACGGCGAGCGAGCGTTTAGTGTGCTTGAGAGGGAGAGAAGGAGAAGAGAGCGATGGAGGGGAGGGAAGGTGGGAGTAGTAGTAAGCGATGAAGAGCACCCTCTCATGATAGTCTGCTCTTGCTACCCGGCTCTTCGATAGGCACGCACGCACAATGGTTCGGATAGCGCCGTTTGAGAAGGTAGTCCTGCATTGGTTTGGGGAAGCGTTCTGTTGTGTGAAAGTCGTGTGCCTTTCAAGTCTTCCTCTTCCGTCTGATTGTACCTCTTTTAGTCGACTGCACAACGTTGTCGGGATACCGCGGAGATACCGTGCGCTTTCTAGCGATTCTAATATGCTAAAGTGCAGTAGATGGTGTTTCAGGGTAACTGCTCTGCAGGAATGTCTCGATATTAATGGAAGCGTTGTTGCATTACGGGGAAGTGAGAAAGCGACGTCTAAGATCCCCTACCTACTTTTGTTTTTATGTACTATTCTTGCGCTGTCGCAACGTGCCGCTTGTTACACATGCTCTCTTCTAAGTTTGCATGCCAACCTGCAGCGCCTCAAAACTCTCAAAGATTACGCACGATGCAGTCACAACACGTGCTTCAGGACTAGGAAGTAAACCAGATACTATGTGCCGCAAATGTTAGCAAATATTGACGCATACCTTCGCCTTTTGCCACTATAATGTTATTATTAATAATTAAAATAATTAATTAGATAGTACATGTATCTAATTTCTAGATGAAGCTGAGCTGGGATGCGCCCAAGGAGGAGGGTCGCAACGGGAACGTCACCGTCTACAAGGCCGTGCTCACGCCGATGGACTCGGATGGAGAACGACTTGAGCAGGATGTGAGTAGTAGCTGGAGACCTTTTACTGTTTTGCTTTGAGTTTTATTTTATTTTATTTTATTTTTTTCATTGATTTTTATATTACTTGCGTTGTACTTACTCGAGCTGCAGCACTTACATTAGTATAGTGGAATAAAAAGATGCGTCAGTAAACGATTCCGAATATCAGGCGAGAGAGTGTGCACAAGTGAGAGAATTAGACTCTCATTTTGGAATCAAAGTAACGGACGGACCGGTTTACTCCACTATATTGGCTTATAGACACGACGTCTCGGTAGCTCCAAATTTGAGTATGCCTACCCATTCTTCGCTCTGCTTTTTCTCTCTACAGCATATCATTTGGCTTTACAATGCACTGTTAATTTGGCACTTTGGCATAGCCAAGACCCGAACGGAATGCTGTATTCTCCATGCCCTCCTCGTCCCTCCTAATCTCCTCCTCCCCCTTCTCTCGCTCCTTATTACTCATGAATGAATTGAGCGCGGTGCGGACGCGGTGAGAAATTCCTTCCCCTTTTTTTTTCGTAGTGCGCAGCGGACTCTTGTTATTGCGCCATTCCCCTATTCGCCTTATCTAGCCGGGCTTAATTGAGTATCGTAGCTGCCTGCCTCAGGCTTAAGACCATTGGCCTCCCAATTCATGGTAAAGTGGAATAACTATAGAAATTATTCATACTTTTCCATGAATTCGCAATGGTTTGCCGTGAGTATTGTCTAGCTTACATCTAACCAGTATTTTTGCATAGCTTCTCTTTATTCTGCTCTTGCTAATTGTTATTTGGGCAATTTTAGACGCACTCTAGCATTGTCTTAACCGCATTCTACTTGAGACCCTTGTATGGGCAGATCGCCTTACCTCTACCTATCTCACTCTATCCCACTTCTGCCTTCTCAGTCCACTCTTCTATTTGCCATCTTTGCCTTCCTACAAGGGTCTCACTCGCAACTCCCACGGTGGCCTTTCCCTCACTAACAATAAGCTGCAAAGCTACTCAATTAATGTTTTCGTGCAGCTTAATTCGTAATCTGACAATGAGCGGCGTCTGAAGCAATACTTAGGGCAATCACACTTATACCCACTTTCGTAACTTTTACCTTTCCAACCTAGAACTGGAATGAACTTCACTAGCACAATAAGTTTAGGATCGTTCTTCACGAATACTAAATATCGGCTAATTATCAAAAACACTAGATTCAGAGCGATCCTTCGCTAGTCTTCTGCTATTGCTTCTTCGTCATTCCTTCTCTTTTCTCTCGTTTCCTTTTCCTTCCGCCTCATTCTCATAAGGGCCATCCTTCATAATAGCCTCCTTTCCGCGCATATGAAGAGAGAGGGGATGTGGATTATATAGCCCTTTTGAATTGCGCGGGAAATCGATTTGAATTTGGAAAAAGCGTGGGAAAATCGATGCGCAGGTTTGGGTGGCCAAAGGCACAAGTGGCGGAGGGCCTTTTTTTTTGTCTTCCGTGGTGCCTAGCGCGAAATGAAGTATTGAGTCTTTCCTAAGAGGGAGAGGGGGAGACTCCCTCCGAAGTGCTTATCTTTAGCTTGGTCTCTCCTCTCCCCTTCCTTACTCTCCGTTCTTCCTCCATTCCTCGACCAATTTACTTGGAAGGCTTGCTCTCGTAACGATGTAGGGAGAGATGCCCTCTAGCGATATACGTATATCTCGTTTATTTGCCGATTATTTCTCCTTTTATAGCTTTATCCTGCTTTTTGCTGAATCTCATCTCATGTCATTGAGTGCAACATACTATCTCAACACAACACTGAGTTGCCTCAAAGGCAATTTCTTTTTTTTTCGCATAAAATTCGCAAATAGCATTGTGAAATTAAAGTGCAGCCTTTTCAAGTACGCTCTCCCAAGTAATTGAATACATTGCTCGTAGGCGATGTTTGAACTTCGTAAAGCTAATTTTACTCACTTATTCATAGAAAACACAAGTAATATTCATATTAAAGCAGAAAGCACAAGTAATATTTTTGCGAGTTGTCCTTCAAAGCAATCTGAGCCTTCTCATGATTTCAATTCGAAGTCGTTCAAAACAGCGTGTTTTCATGCTTGTCCCGCAATCACGAATTTAACATAGAGCTGGATGAGAAATGCGCTCTAGTACATTATCATAGTTATACTTCATCATATTTCACCAACCATACTTTCACAAGAAATATTTTGCTATCAAAATACCCGGCGAGGAATGCTCTACTTCTAATCTGCGATTTCTTCTCGAAATCTAGCGGTCCTTGCACCGCCGCTCCTTCCCTCCTCCATCCCCCCCCTCCTCCTCATTACCATACACACAACCCTTCCTTGTCTTCCCATGAATCCCCCCCCTCTCTCCACTCTCTCTTTCTCTCCCGTCCCTTCGTCTCTCACCATTCCCTTCTCCCTCAGGCTGCGAGCGGTTCCCTCCCTCCTAATGAAGCTTATGAAGCGTTGATTGACTATTTCACGCACGCCGCAGCGCAGTCCTGTAGACTATATAGCTCCCTCTCGCTCTCTATTTCGATAGTCCTCTCTCCATTCATTCTCAACTTATAATACATAAATATTTTCTGGAGTTCTTCATAAACTCGCGCTTTTAGTACTTTTCTTCTCTTCATACTGATAGTGATAGATTTTTTTGAAAACAGAGAGTCATATAATATTCCTGGTTGTATTCATAAAATGCTTACAGGTGACGACGAACTATGCCATCTTCAAGGTGAATGCCAACCGCGCGTACACATTCAAGGTATGGTTGTGCTGGGAGTATTTGATTAGTTCGTGCCTTCTTACGGCTATGTTTTTGAAGAAAAATTCAATTAAAAAACATAAACTGTCAAAAGCACCAAATTCTCTCACTTTTGCACACACACACACACTCGCCATTCCATTCGGAAAGCTCTATCGATATTTTTTGTTGCATTATGGTAGCTATTAATTCCATTAATTTCGTAAAAATAGCTATTTATTATTTTTTGTAAAAATAATTCAGGTTGCGGCAGCGACGATGAAAGGCCAGGGTCCATTTTCACCCGTTCTGACCATCAATCCGGATCCGGACGGTAAGCGGTCGGGCTTTAGCAAGACTCGGAAAACAATTATTCCTTCTAATATCCGGACATCCTCAGCCGGCGCACTTAGCGATGCGCTCAGCAATTTTTCTTTCGGAGATTTCGCAGGAGTTCCTTGCAAGGCTACATTTTTGTGCTCTGTAATACGACAAATACATTTTCCTATACCCATGGAAAGAACTCCTGTAAATCTCTATTTTTTACCCTTTTCGTGTGTTATTTTCTCGTTTCTCTCAATTGTTCCTAAACCGTTGCACGATTTGTTAAAGATGCACCATGGGAGGTCGTTTAGCGCTTGATGCTTGTCAATAAAGACAGCGATCCTTACGAGGTAGAGCGATAGAACGCAGTGAGAGGTAAGAGAGAGAGAGCACAATATTCTGACTGCTAAGCGAACGAGCCCAAAAGATTGAGGACAAGATGTTTTCCGTGCGAGAATTGCTACCGAGATCAGGGATAAATATTTTTCGGCTTCTCGTTCACTTAATATCTGCACTGCTGTCAGAACATTGTGAGAGGCACGTACGATTACAACCTACATCTAACTGTGGGACAGCGCTTCCCTTTAGAGAGTAGATACCGTAGTCAGATTTTGGCTTAAAAATCCATTCTCAATACGCGTCACGTACGCGTCGCGGTTCGCCACTCGCTGTGCATTTTAAATGTTTCGTGCGCGTTGATTTAAACGGTCGTGAGAGGGTCTTGAGAGGTAAACCGAACGAGGGGGGGGAGGTCCTCTTGAGAGGTAGGTCTCCTCCCCCCCTAGCATCATCCCTTTTTCCTATTTCGCTTTTCACGTTCGCTAGGCACACAGCGCATACATGTCAATTCGCGTCTACCTCCATTCAAGGAGAGAAGAAGAAGCGAGGCGCACACTATATAGCCGCTTACGAGCAACGATTTACTACATCCAACTATATTAAATGATACGTATCCCTACCTTAATTTCTTATTCGTCTGAACCTCTCAAGACGTATCTCATGCCATTACTTCCATACTGCCGTATTCTACGTTTCATTTAGCTCTTATCACATGACTAGCTACTGCTTATACTAGCTACTGCTTTTTTAGCTTGCACATTCTTTGTCCATTAATATCTGCTTATTAGATGCCACTGAATGCCACAACCTTCATTCAGCGCGAAGTGATTCCCGCACTATCCTCGAATTACCCGACCTATATCTTGTTTTGCCTCCATCCTCCGCTGCGAGATACCTGCAGTAGCCAAGGCCTATACCTAACTCGATTCAATCGCGTCTAGTGCCGGTTAATAGCATACCGTAGTGTGCCACCTTCTTCTACCCCAAAATAGGTCCAATTGACGGTTGCGTTTTACCCTAGGTATGTACAAAGCAGTACGCTTTTCTGTTGTGAGTCCGTATTTTGATATTTTAAAAAGCCTATACATGAAAAAGATCGAATAGCACGCTTCAACGCCAAACGACTTGACATCTTCAGCAAACCCCCTTTCAGTATACACGTGAGCGAAATTACCCCAGCCAGTTGGTGTAAAATTTACCCCATAAGGCGTAAAGCTGGGGTAATTTCGCTCAGTGTAGATCTCGCAACACCTGCCTCGTCCCCTAGCTCCTATACACCAATAGTAGAGCATACCCAGGTGCATTTCATAATCCGACTTGCTCCTTTATAAGCATGAATAAAGCTGTCAACAAAGGCTCTAGATGCACTCCTTAGCACTTTTGGATCTCTTAGCACTTCGTTGCATTAACTAGTAAATAGAAGCGCCTTCATCGACGCCATTTCGTTAGGCAAATAGTAAGCGAGAGGTTAGAGGTCCTCGCCTATTTGATTCCGCCCACTTTTGCAGCCAGCAGTCAACCACCCACTATTTGCGCCTCGAAATTCGACCGCGCACTCCGCATATCGTCATAGCTTGCCGCATTACGTGTTCTATTCTCGTTTTATTTTGTGTTTTATAGCAATTAATTATCGTAATCGTTTTATAGCAATTAATTATCGTAATTCTCCAATCGGAATTTAAGATGGCTCTTACACCAGCGTGATCATAGCTTTACAACGCTTGTGAACATGTCTGCTTTTGCTTTTCTTTTAACTATGTAGGGTAAGCTATATAAACGGTCCGGAATGCTGAAATCGCGCTCTTCGAAGCCAACCCCCGTAATGTTGCGCGATAGTCACGCTGCTCCTCTCGTAGTATACATCGTCCTGCAGCCAGCCACCTGTCTCGCAGGGCGCCGCCTAATTTCCGGCTTTGCCCGCGGAGCCGGAGATTCCTCATCTCTTCCTATTTAGCGGTCCTCTCCTATATAGCCGCTCTGTTCATGTTGTTCCCGTCCCCGCCCCCCCCACCTTTTCATGCCAGATCGCTCGTCCATCAAATGGCGCTTCTCCGTTTGGACATATTCTTCACCGATTTTACGCAGCCAACTAAGCTCTTCTCTAAGGCTCCCTTAAAGGTATTGTTGACCTATCGTGCGGCCTGGTCATTTGCCCAGTATTAGTTTCCTTATAGGAGGTCCCAAGCCAACATATAGAGGCCACTGCGCTCAGCCAAATAGCTATGAGAGCTATGGAGCAGTAGGTACCCCCCCCCCCCCAAGCACCTTCAATGACTAAGGGAGAGTTGATGCTAAAATTACCACAGTCGCGAGGGAGTAAGTGAGAGAGCGAGCGAGCGAGTGAAATAGCAAGCAATAGAAAGCGGAATAAGAGTGGGGGAGGGGGGGGGGATCGAAATGCCTTAGTGACTCTCTGTCTATTTGCCTGAAGCGGGCCGTCTAGTATTCAGGGCCACCATTTTCGCGCCCGGACCCACTTTGGTTCGGCGGGGAGTACGGTAGCCATTTGTCGCAAGAGCGTTTACCACCAGCAGTCTCCGGCAAGCAATCGTTGTTCCGCGTGTACAGTAAATAGGTTGTAGATGGCTTGCTGGAGTGCCTCGGCTAGGCTAACGTTGTTGTAGATGGCATTGAGAGTCCTGCCTGGAAAAGCTGCAGCCTGATATTTCTAGTCTAGAACCAGACAGAGGTGTCCTCGCACCCATCATTGACAGCCTCTGTTTACCCGTTTTACCTCTTTGCCCGCATTCACGCGGTCGCCCTCTTCATCGCAGGATATCCTGCCTAGACGAACGCCGCCAGCTCGAATTTCGCGCATTGTCAGGATGCTCTCGCGCCTGTGCCTAGCTTATTGTTAGCGCATTCCATTCGGTCCGTCTTATGGCCATCTTTCACTTGATAATGCACCTTTGATGTGTGAAATGATCCCGTTTTCTTAATTATGGCCTTTAACTCTTGGTGAACCCGAGCGCTTGCTTCAATTTCCCCCCCCCCCCAACTAGTACGTGCCCGCCTAAGAAGCCTGCATTATCCCGATCTCTCGTGCATCTCATAATCTAAAGCTTGTTGGGCTCTCCTGGCTGTTGGGCACCTTTTAAGCTTCTTAAACTGAACACCAAAGTAGCGCCTCATATAGATCCAAGAGCTGAAAAAAGTGCAGAATATAGGGGGGATGCAGTCGCGGCTGTCGAAATGCGTTAGTAAATGCTATGTCGCGACCGCTCGCGGGGCAGCTTCTCCTTTCGCCCCTGGGGACCCGTTCCTTAGGCAGTGTGCTCTCTCCCTCTAGCGCTCCTCTAGCTCCAGAAAGACCTCCGCAACTGGGCTCGCGTTCGAGACCCGTGAAAGGTCCCTAGTTACGCTTTGCTTTCGTTTGGCATCTATAGTGGATTAAAAATGTCCGTCGGAAAATCACTCCGAATAGAGGGCGAGAGAGTGCGCAAAAGTGAGAGAATTATTAGACTCATTTTGCAACGGAAGAACTGACGGATCGGTGTATTCCACTATATCTAGCACGCCACTATCAGGTGTAAGGTAATGTGCAGGCTTTTGCGCACATCTGTATTGCGCTCAACGTTCATTTGCTTGAATGATTATTACGCTCGCAACGGGTTATGCGAAACCCAGAGGTGACATGACTGCAAAGACCCCATAACATTTTTGCCTACACCATCTCCCCTTGTAAGCCCGAGCGTGGGCTAATCCCCCATTCATAGACCCCACCCTGGCCCTGGTTGTCATCTTCCCCACCAGGATGTGCTGCTTCCCACTCCTCCCTGACCCGGTCCGGATATGCTTCAGGCGGTCTACCGATTATTGATGTATAACTCATGCCGACTACAAGTTTGCCTTGTCATACTCTCGCTCACTCAGCCCATTGTTTGCATGGTTAGTAATCATCATTAGTGCGTGCCATCTGGGGTCCTGCTCACTCTACTCTTTTTCTCTTCATCTTCTTCTTTTTCTGCTATCTCCCCGCTTCTTGCTGGCATTTCGCGTGCAATTCGGTCATTTGATGATGAGTCTCTTTGCGGGGGGGGGGGGCTTTAGCTTGCCAAGGACTTTACCGCTACTTTGCCCCGAATATGTTTCACCTAGCCTGGAAAAACTGTAACGAGAAATCTATGTAGTCCACAAGGCGATACAAAAACTTTTCGTAAACAGTTGAGCTTACTGTCGAACTGCTTCCTCGATAATAGCTCGTCGAACCGTCTACTAGAGCGTAGCCCTTCTCACCTCTCGGTAGCGTCCAGTCTAGCATTAAGCATGCCTTGCAAGCCGGGACTCTCTCCCCTTCGCGTTCCGATTGACGTTCGTATTACGAATGGAGTAGTGACCCACCCTCTAAACGTCCCCCCCTAACACAACCTTCTATTTCGCCTTTGAATACCTTTCATTTGCATTGAGCTGACGAACCACAATCATAACTTTTATCGCGATCGGTTAGTCGAGGTAGAGGCGCCTAGCCTAGCCCGGTATCCCACATCGCGCACTGTCCTGCCTGAGGGCATCCAGCAATTAGGTAGATTAGGTCTGGTCTCTTGTTATGCTCGTATTTGCACCTGCCATCTCTCCACTCCCCTGGCGTTACTCTCCCATACCTATAAGCTCCTCATGCACTAGAATATCCTTCAAGTTTTCCTTGCCATTCATTTTTTTTTTGCCTTAGATATAGCCCATTCCATTTTTCTCCAGTATTCAGGATAGTTCTTTGAAAACTAGGGATTCAGTCCTCGTAGCTTCCAGGAAGCACTAAATCTCCCCCTCGATCCCTGCCCCGCGGATGGGATATGTTTCGCGCTCTCGTACAGCAGCCTTAAGTCAGCTATATTTTGCTGCCGCTGAGACGCAGTCACAAATGCACACCTCGGCTTAATAGGATAAGCACGGCAGAGATGATTGGAAGAGATTGAGAGATGGAGTGTAGAGAGTAGAGAGGGGGGAGAGGGGAGAGGGCTAAGGAGGGAAAGAGAGGGAAGAGATTGTCACCGATAAGGAAGCCCCTAATCTGGTGTAAAAAGTAATCATCTCCTCCTCCACGCTCTCACTCTATTCCGGTCGCGGCAGCATTATGGAAGGAGTTTCACTGGCGTTTTCAAGCTATTATCTTGCACATTCTTATAGTTACCAGGTCTGCCTTATTTTGCATCGAAACATAGCATTATGGATGCGATGGATTACAGATCCATTTTCCCTAGTTTCATTCCTTTTTAGATCTTGTTCGCTAGTCACTAAGACGCTGTACTAGTACAGCACCCGCAGTTGTGACGTCCCTGCGTGCATTACGTAGTTGCGTTATGTTTCATTATCGAAGCAGACGCTCGGCTTCCGATACCTCCACATAATCACATTCAACGCGTAGCTCGCCTACTCACTCACCCAGGTCAATATAAGCCTGTTGACACCCCTTGCTCTGTTGCTGCGGCTATGTCTCCCCGTCTTGGCATTCGTTACTGTCTTGGATTTATAAATAAATAAATAAATTTGCTGAATTTCCCATACTTGTGCGGAATGCCCCGAACTTCATACAAAACCTTGACCGTGCGCGTCCCGTTTCTCCCTCTTTTGCCTTTCCCATCCCTCTTATTCGCCCTACGCTTACGAATGCATCGGTGGATGCGCGCGCTTTCAAGGCATATTTGATGTGAGGGATAGGAGAAGGTGCGAGGGAGGGAGCGGCAAAAAGAGGAGAGAAAACGAGAGAGCGGTAAAAATGGCAGAGAGAATTAGAAAAGCCGAATGAAGTGCCAAAATACGCCGTACCTCACGCGCCTCGCTGACTCCTGCTTCAGCTAGCGAATTGTGGCTTCCCCCCCCCCGCGTCTCAGCGCAGAAGCCGCACTTTGCCGCTCATTTTAATGTCTTTAGTAACCTCTACAATTAGAACTAAGAGCTGTTCCATAACCAGACAGTGCTCTAATACCCCTATGTATCGTCGAACCAGCGCCTTTATTCTTCATCTCCTGCTGCGTTTCATTGTACACGCTTGGCCGGCCATCGTCCAAGTCCTAATCTTCTTAGTCGCGCGCTCTTGCCGTCTATCTGCGGATACGTTTCGCCATAAGTTAGTAGTCAGCGACGACCTTTAGGATGCATATTGCAGAATGGACTAGCTAAGGCTGTGTCTTACGCTTAGAGATCCGTTGGAATCGAGAACATGCGACGTAACGGGGGGCGACCTTTCCGCATATGACTTTTAGCGCGATTTGAGCGCGGGATTAGCCGCCGAAGGCTGTAGCGTAGATTACACGTATGCACTTAGCATTAGCTCACACGCACGCCTCAGGCATAGGCGTGCAAGCAGCGCTTTTACTATGGGTTTACTTCGTTATTTTACATGCCTACTCTTTTTGCTAAAAAAAAATTGTGGTCTGTTTGATTTTGTAGCGCGTACTCTAGGCGCGAATTAGTGGGCGATCTCATTGTAGTCTCTGGGCATTATCATCATAGTTGCCCTTGGACCGCGGCCTCTCCACTCTCTATCCTAGCCTACATTCGTATTGTATCCCCCGCCGTACTGGGCAGTGCCTCGAGATTTCGCAGACTTACGATTAATTCACTGCGAAAGTACGCGGAGTTTCATATGTTGGACCTGGTAGTGTTCATGATTATCAATGGACTGTTGAAACCGCATATTGGCTAAATACGCTGCAGGCATTATGAAAACCGCGCAACGCCTTGCTTTATCACTAAAGGTGTGAAGTACAGTCATGAAAATTTGCTCTCGTGTTTTCATCCCCATAAAGGCGGTGTTTCGACTGCCGTGCACAATTTGCCATAGAGGCTAGAGTTCCGCTAAACGCTCGCTCAAAATCACTAATTCTCTTTGAATGCAATCTCAATCTAACCAATATAACTTTTGCCCCCACGAGTCTCCGATCACTTGAGTTGATTGAAGCTATATTGTTTGTCGTCTTTTCAATCAACTCCTCATTCTTCATTCACAGTAAAGGAAAATCGGTGGCATTTTCCTATTCATAAGGGGGACCCGACTGCTTTTCCAAAAAAACTCAACAAAGAACAACTGCTTTTCATCGAATTCCAGCAATGAATAACCGCTTTTCATCAAATTCCGAGAAAGAATAACCGCTTTCACCGAAAGTCTGCCAAGAATCATAGCCGACGGGGAAAGCACCATAATTGAATCAATGAGTGGATAGAGATGTTTTTTTGGAGGTTAGATTGAGAAAAAAATGTTTGTTTGTTCCTTGAATCTAATCAACTCATTCTTTTGGAGAGAGGGGCAAAACGTTTTTTTTTAATTTTATACTGAGTAGATAGCGGTTCTCTAATAGAGGCCACTAAGCATGACTGAACGCTCCGCGTCGTGTCTATTATTGATAGATATGGGCACATACACATACATGTTTTCGCCTGTCTTCTTCTTCTTGCTTTTCTCTTTCCTTTCTCTTCCTACTTGTTATTAGCGTGCTAACCGTCGTTTGTCTGTAGTCAAAGTTGGCACTCGCTCAGCTATAGCCTTTTCTCATCTTCGCATATCTCGGATAGCTCCACGCAAACCGCACTGTCCACCGATTATCCGCACTTGTCTAGCATAACGTCATCTTCGCTTCTCCGGTTATGCTTAAGTTCGCGATATTCTACCGTACTCCGGCTACCGTAACCCGTTCATCCGGTTTCTAGACGGGGCATGCTGGAGCTGCTGCAGTCGACGACGATCCCACCGATCGACGACCCGGCCAACCCCCGACAGCTGTCCCCCTACATATGCAAGGACGGCCTCTTTCGGTCCGTCGAGAAGGTACCCCCCACATACCATACCCCATTGCCCTTGTCTACGCTAACTGAGTGCTGCTATCTTTGTTACATGAAAAAATTGGGGACCACACAATGCATAGCATCAGTAGCTCTTCTCTATGCTTTCATGCGGCACTGATCCTATGAGCCAAGAGTGTCCAGGTGCTCAATCACCTGGCCGTCGGCTGGAAGTACCACGTCTCCAATACGGGAGATATCAAGGAGAGCTGGACGCGCTTCGACAACTTCGCCTCGCGCATCTGCAGCTTCATGAGCGGTAAGGCCTTACCTTAGCTAAGGACATCTTAAGGCGACACCCTAAGCAGCCTACAGCCAAAGGTTAGTGTCTAGCGCCTTAACGACTAGCTAAGGCTAACGTCAGTTTCCCCAGAATGCACCGCTGAATGCAGCCGTCGTCCTTCCCCCTAACCCATCCAACCCATCCATCTTCGCTGCCATGCTCGGCTTGTCAGAGGGCCTTTGAGTTGTGTTAGGGGAGGCGCGTGTTTCGCGCAAACTCTGACGTTTGCCGCTTATTCCGGCCGCCCTATCTACGTTCGGCCGCAGTTGAGCTGTTGTATCCGGGCGTATTTCTAAGCTCCGCTCTTAGCATAAGTACGAGCGAAATCGCATACGAGGGCCTCACAGCATTCCAACCGTTCTATTAGCGAATGGCGGTTTCCGCTGCGATCTATCGTCACTGCGGCCACAAAAATAAGCCAAAATTCATCAATTTAAAAACTTAAGCTCCTCCCTACTTCTCCAATGAGCAGCCAAAATTTGGTGAAGATTCATTCAGCAGTAGTGGAGTAAATTTAAAATTAGTTACCAATTCGCTATTAGACACTTCACCTTTCGGTCGGAATACTGTGGCCTCAATCTCACGATGGACTTTCTCAAGTTGGAGGAACGTGAAACTCAAATAAGCTCCGATAAGTTACGGCTCCGCAAGGTCGTTAGTCGGCGACTTCATTCACTAAGCTTGCCTCGTTTTCCGTCTATTCTACCTTCTTGCTTCCTTCCACCTTGCCCCCTTCTTTCATGCGGCTTCTTCGGACCAGATTCGCTGATCAACTGCAATCTGACACTCGTTCTCCCACTCGTTTCTCCCCTCCTCCTCTTCCCCTCCTTGCCCCCCCCCCCCTTACGTCTCCTATCTTCTTTCCCATTCCATTTCCCTATCTTGCTCTTTGTATCGCCTCTCCGCCTCCCTTCAACGCATCCCTAATGCCTTAGGCGCGCCCCTCCCCCCCTGGGCTTAGTCGTTCGCCATCGTCCCTAAGGTCTCTAAGGTCCCTAAGGCTAAGGCCAAGTCCTAAGTCTCAAGTCCTTAACGACACACTTCGTGCCATTGCCTAATCAGTCCGGGAGACGTCAACTAAGACGAACAGCCCTTCTTGCTGCTCCTTCCCCCTCCTCCAACTAATCAACTCCTTCGCCTCCAAATTACCCCCACCCCCGGCCAGTATGCTCCAAGTCCTCGGCCGCACGAGGCACACCAGTCTGCGATAGAGCCGGGAAGTCTCGAATCCGGTAAATAGAAGTCGGGAGCCGGAAAGCCTCGAATCCGGAAGCCGGGAAATGGTTCGCCAACAGCAGGCCGAGGCTGCGGCCAAGGCAGCTACGCGGAAGAAAGCCAGTCGGCTGAAGAAGCCCAAGCAAGCCGCGTCCGGAGGGACTGAGCCACCCGGAGGTAGGTACGGTAGGGATACTGTAGGAGGAGGAGTACGGTAGCAATCGAGAGAGGAGTACGGTAGAAACTTAGTGAGATAGGTGAACGCAAGTAGTTTGGATGAACTGCTTCCCGTGATCTTTAGTCCAGTCTTTCGTCCCCCCAGATGACGCGGCAGCCTAGTGCGCATGGTTACCAAAAGGGCGCCAAGTGCCCCGGGGTCTCGGAATGCTCTTCATCTTCTTCTTCTTCTTTTTTCCCTCCTCCTCCAGTCCCCTCCCCATCCTTGTCCTTACATCTCAGGGTGTCGTCCCTGGTTACCCCCCCTTCTCCCCGTATTAGTAGCCTCTTCATCTTATGCGCGCGTTCTGCCCTCAGAGGACTTGGAAAAAAAGCTATCTACGAAGTAGTTTCCCGCGGTAGCACCCAAAGTACTTGCTATTGACAGGTTATCCACGAATCTAGACATCCTTGTATAATAACTAACTATACAACGCAGTTAGCATCTCCTCCAGTCTCACTCTCGCGCGCTCCCCTCTCATCTCTCCTCTCCTTGGCTTCGCGCGTTCCCCCCCCCCACCACCCTGGTCTGTCGATAATTTGTAGAGTCCCCCGCCGTCACTACAGCAAAAACACTCTTCGCCTTCGTGGCTTTTGGTGTCCCCGCGTGGTTCGTCCCTGGGAGATCTTTTGCTAAAATGTATGCTTGTACTTAACCAAAAGCGCAATGCCACAATGTTACCATTAGAGCTCATTCACAAATTAGTGTCTTGTTTTGATGACCAGGTCGTTTACCTTTATCGAAACGAGGGTTATCTATATCCGAAGAGCGGCGATCATTTGCCATTCACGCTTCTGCTTCACGTACGCGTTACTTGCCAATTGAAATTGTGGAACGGGATGGGAAGGGATGGCGAGAGATCGGTTGAATGATTGTGTGTGTGTATGCACTCGCTAGATTACTCTCGAAACCCTCTCCCCTTTCCCTCGCTCTCTCCCTTATCTCTCCCAAGAAGACCTCTTCTTAATTCACACACTCTCTCCCTCTCATCCAATAGCTCACTCAGATCTGTGCTCGCCTACCGGAATCCATTGCACACATTCGCCGCAAAATCGCCTGCCTCGCTTTTACAGCCTCCCGCTGTTTTTACTACCTAGACAAACCTTCCTGCAGGTTGCGATAGTTGCACCGTTCGCGTTGCTTTCTGTCCTATCTACCATACTCCTATATCCATACTTGTTTTACTACTACCGTACTCTCCACTCATATTCTACCGTGCTCCTCACCTTAACTACCGTACCCTCTACCGTACCCTCCTGCAGTCTTCCAACTAGCGATGCCCTCGGTATCGTCGGCGGACGTCTTCAGTATCATCCTCAACCGTCCCCCCGGTCCCATGGATATTGTCGAGAGGGACGGGGATAGTGCACGGGCCATCGACGATAGCATAGGAAGCGACGACGAGGAGGACAGGTATTGATTGATTATCGATTGGTTATCGATCGATCGGAGTGTTCCAGAACCTTCGACAGCTGGCATGACACGCTGGCGGGAGAGCCGGAACGCATCTGGATCCAGGAGCCAACCGTGGTTGGAGAGAGTAAGTTCCCGGAGAGGAGGAAGACTAGGGGACTGCAGCCTCTCGACCAACAGCTAACTAACATATCTGATCATTCGCAAGGTTTCCATCTATATCAAAGGGCCTCTCCTTTGGACGCCCATCCAATGTTAGTCGTGATAAAGGTGATGAACCAAGAAAGGTGCTGTTGAATGGACGACCTTCGCTGATTGTGACTGGATTGTACTGGACTTTGCAACTAACTTGTGACTTGCGCGAATGTTGTAGCCATCTGTCGTGCTATTTGCACTGGATATAGAATACTCTCTCTCTCTCTACATTTTCCTGTGTGACGCGGTGCGTGGGTCGGAGGACTTTGCCAGGCTTTGCCTCAAATACCAGCCTTCTTCTGCCGAACGACGGGTGCACCGATATCCTGCGTTCCGGAGCCGGAGTTTAGCTCATCGGCTATTCCACGGCTTTCAGAAGCCGGCCCCCGAGGCGGGCTATGAATAGCTGAGCGGGCGTTCGGTAGGGCAACTTGGGCACAGTAAACGATATCTTGCATCGGCGTACGGACCACTACCAACGAAACGAGCCCTTAGCGAGCATTACGTGGTGCTCTACTGGGAGAGGCTCAAAAAGCCTGATTGACAGATATTCATTTCCTCCCTCCGGCTTCCCTCAGTTGTGCATCCCTCGAGATACACAGACACTTGAAAAGGCTAGGAGGGAAATCGCATTTGTCACCGCCGATAGATGGAACAGCGACTTGAAACGTAGCCTCTAGCATATAAGGTTATCGTGTTTTCCGCTTCCTGTGCCATTGACGAACGCTGAGAGCCTCGGGCATATCTCCATAATTTTATGAAGCTTTTTTGCTCTTTAAATTCCCATTTAAGCTATTTATCTCAGATATATTATAGCGTCCAAGATAGATGACGAGTCTTGGCCAAATCGGGGAACAGCGCCCATTTAGGGTCCCTTCCTCCCTCTTTCTCCTCCTCCTCATTTCTCAATTCTTTCCGGCCTATTGACACTCAGGCCCTCCTTGAGCATGAGAAGCTCTCCCTCGGAGTTGAGTACTCGTACCCTCTCCCTCCTCTCCTCGGTCTCTTCCTCCCCCTCTCCCCATCCCATCTTCATACATCAATCACTCAACTCATCAGCCCGCCGCTCTTTCCTTATATGCAAGTCTCAAGAAAAGCCCGGCATTTCCCCTTCGAAGCCTATTATCAAAGTGAAATTTTTCTTTACATGATTTATCTTCTAGCGCATCTTCTAGCGCGGCCACAACAAAGGCGTTTTGTCCATTACCAATATTATAAGTCATTTCACGAGTCGGTCACTATAGTTATCTTTAGCTCTACTATATACAGTAGGCTGGGCTTGTTTGCCTGTTAGGACCGGCGAAGAAGGGAATACGGCCAAAAAAAGAGAACAAAAGTCGCCGACGGCAGCGCATAGCGAATCTCGGCGCAATAAGGTCCTCGCTATATTTACGGGCTTGCTCAGATGGTCTCTGGTTGGCTTGGAAATACGTCTGTACAATTTCCAAGGCACTCCTTTGCTATAATTTCTAAGATAAATCGGTTGAATGCCCGAGGAAGAGTAGTTTATAGCTTAGAAATGGAGGGGAAACTCGGTTAGAGATGCCTTTTGCTTGCGCTCTTTCGCAGCCCCAGGGGAATCGCGCAGAGGAGGTGTGACACGGCGCAGCACTTCATTAGCGAGGGAGCGGGCAAAAGGCGCGCGCTCCATTTGTTAGGCAGAGAGCGGCAGAGCGCTTGTTAGGGCAGATTCATTACCGCCTTTGAGTAATGGCACCGGTGGGACTACTGCGCTACCGAAGGAGTAACCCGTCTTTTGTTGCTAATTTAGATCTTGATTGATCGAGATCGCGCAATACTGTAGATAGCGCTCAAGAGCGTGAGCAATATATGTCTTGTTGTTTCGACAGATGAGTTGTGAGGGGACAGAGCGACAGCGAGAGGAAACATAGAGGAAACGCGACTAGCGGATGCCTTGTTCACGGCTCGAATTTCGCTCCTCTTCTTGCCCTGCTGTGTCGAGTTGTTGCTAAAGTCAGCCAGGACTCGTCTGTTTGGACACACGGCACATCTCCTTTAGGCCACCGCATACTAGTAGCCGCTGGCTTTTGCGCTTTATTATTATATAATGTTTTAGTACTTAAATACTCGACTACGGTAGGCCAGCTAGTCCTTGAGCCGTGTACTTCTTGCCTTGATAGGGCCGTGTCTATAATGGGAAGCGATAGGCGGGGGTATTGCGTTCCAAGTGCCCCCCCCTCTACATATCTTCGTGTGCTCTCTATGTTCGCACTTCACGCATATCGTGAGCTCCTTTTCGAAGACGCTTGGCATATACGTTTCACACAACGTCTCCTGAGCGAGAATTCGCCGTGCTCTTTGTGCTGCCAGTTGCCCTATATTATATTTTTTTATTTATTTTTATCATTTCACCTCAAATGTAAGACACTTTGAATAGTTAATGGATTATAGCGCTTTACGACCACTATCGGAACATGTCTAGTGCATAACGCAATATACCCCCCCCCCATCCATCTCAATATCCCTTGTTACTCGCTCGCCTTGTGCTCTAATAGTGCTCTCTGAACCTCCCCCCTCTGACTTCCCCTCTCCGTCCTTTCTCTGCTTCTGTTATTTCCTCTTCCACTTGTCTCCCAGTCTTCTCCCTGAGGCTAGCATACCACGCAAGCCCCGCCCCCTTTGCATTCCCCCCTTCTCTCCTCTCCACTCTTCCACTACCTAAGAGACGCCACCCCTTGCTATCCTATGAATGGCGGGCAGGGCGCGCATAACCGGCCTTCTGCCTCTGCAGCACCGCATGGACTACGACGACGATTCGTACCCGACCAAAACGCGGATCCGGTCCCGGAACCGGCTGCCGTTCTCGTCGGATGACTTCGCCTCCCACCCTCCCACTCCCAAAGAGGTCGCGGCCGAGCTGGACCGCCGTCAGCAGGAGATCTTCTCGCAGATCCTCAACGGCACGCCCATTCCCGGCACGACGACCGCGACGCGTACGCGACCGCGTGCCCAGGTACGCGTCGCGGTCGCGGACGCGGACGCGCCGCGCCCCCGCACCACCGGCATCTCGAAGCGCTACGAAGGGACGACGACGACGGCGCAAACGCGCCCGACCGAAAACATCCTAGTAGCCGTCATGCAGGGTCTCCTGACGGGAGATCCGCGCAGAGGTCTGGGGATGTCCGGATAATAGGATGAATGTGGGCCGGGAAATAGCAAACTCGGGATCCGGGAAGTATATTTACTAATTTGCAGCTCTCGTGGGCCCGCCGGCGAACGTGCGCGTGGAGGCGACATCCAATAGCTCGGCCGTCGTCCAGTGGGACTTTGACACGACCCAACCGGTGAGTGGAAAATAGAAGAAAAGCGTAGACGAAAATGTTCTTATAAAAGAAAACTGCGTTCAAGTAAATTGTTGTAATATATTATAAATAATGTAAAATTCCAGTCATTTGAGCTTGCGTGCGAAACACCGCCAGAGTTGGGAATCACTCTAGAGTTCACGCGAATGTTGTCACAGGCGGCGTTCCCGGGGAGACGGTTAGAATAGTCTACG
Source organism: Micoletzkya japonica (assembly GCA_900490955.1). Classification (NCBI taxonomy): domain Eukaryota; kingdom Metazoa; phylum Nematoda; class Chromadorea; order Rhabditida; family Diplogasteridae; genus Micoletzkya; species Micoletzkya japonica. The sequence goes on along the minus strand of LS877049.1, from coordinate 139,795 downwards.
CGCGTTGCCTATGCACAGGGGTCAACACATAACTGCAAAACAGTTGTTCTCAGATCCTATGTCATATAGCGCCGAATGCGTTATTGCTTACTGCGCATAGTGCACCCGCGCATTCAGAAGGTCCGCTTGGCCTATTTCTCTCGGGAAACGTTGGAATTCGTGGAAATGTAAGGGGTTGAAGTCGCTCGTTCAACAGTAGTAGTAGACGCGAGCTATCCTGCGTATCCTTACGATTCGACGGGTCGCTTTTTTCGTCGTCAACTCAGCCGCTCAGAATCGGTTCGATAGCTGAGCACCAGTAGCATTCTCGTGCATACTCTACATATATGAGATGTGACTGGGGGAATGGAGGGGAAGAGAAAAGAGAGAGGGAGAATGGGTGAAGAAGAGCATGAGAGACGGCAGAGTAGCAACAGCCAGAAAAGCAGCTGTATATTCTTTCCCTCCTGTTATTCCGCTGTGTCCTGCGAATGTCGAAATGAGCGTGAATGGGATAGGTGTTTTTTTCTGCCTCGACGACGAATACACGGCCACTAATTGAATGCGGGGCAACGTTCTGGGCTTTGCAATATAAGTTATGGGAAAACGATGCGCCATGCTGTTGAACAAAGAGTCCCATCATTCCTACTTCATCCGCACTCTTTTCATACCGCGCTCTCATCGTAAAAAAAAAGAAGGCGATTATAAGGCCGACACCTTAGGCTTTGTTGTCCCCTAAAAGTCTCTCCCAGTGGGTTCTCACATACTCTCGCGCGATTTCGACGGTCGTTAATGCATACATTACAAAGGTTCCCCCCCCCCCTCTCCCATTCCCTCGATGCGGGGTCTGCATACCGAATGAGCCGCCGAATGAGAGTTGTGTGGAGGGGAACAACAACTGTGGGCCCGCTTCCTAATTTGGCTAAATTTGCATAAATTTGCATAAATGCAAAATGGCAGGTGGACGGCTTCGTCGTCAAGTACCTGCACGAGCCCAGCGGACGACACGACACGGAACGGTGGACCGCCCGCACCGTACTCGACCCGTCGGCGAGGTGCGTTGACTAATTGGCATATTATTATTATTATTATTATTATTATTATTATTATTATTATTATTATTATTATTATTATTATTATTTTCATTATTATTATTATTATTATTATTATCATTATTATTATTATTATTATTATTATTATTATTATTATTATTATTATTACTATTGGCGAAAAAGTTCCGTCAGCAAACGCTCATTCCTACCTTGTCGGCACTCTCCCGTTACCGCTTCGCTCTCTAGTCGGGAATAGGAATGGGACGACTGACGGACCACATTTTCCTCAACTATATGCAAATTTATGCGCATTGGCGGGAAAGTTGAAATTCGAAATTCGAATATTGCAGGCACCTTGTCATCCCGCAGCTGACCGCCCACAAGCCCTACGCCTTCTGCGTCCTGGCGATACGGCAAAATGTAAGCGTATTAGAGCCGGAAGAAGAGCAGCTGTGGCGAAAAGTCAGCTTATCGTGTGATGATGGTGCGCATACAATGCAGCATCATATAGAGACAATTCTACGCTTTCTACTAATACTTTATGCAATGCGGAGCCGGGAAATCAAGGAGCAAGCGTATACGCTGCCTAAAGCCCGGAAGCGACAGGCCGCCACCTGCACTGCGGGGGCATCGTTAGCGCGCTATAGATAGGATAGGGTCGCTCTGATGAAACCCGACTGGTCAGAGAAAGGAGCTAATTCGCATGGAGATCACGTATGCAGGCTGGCATGCGCTTCACCACGGCATACGTTTGTACTAGAGGTTTACAATCGGTTCCTTTTCGACGATATGTTTCGCTGTTTTTGGTGGCCAGAGGCGTCGCGATTGTGAATGATGCATGAAATATGCAAGCATCAAAAGGAACTGATTTTACACCGCTCATTCGTACACAGCCATTACCTTGCTTTTACTCGTCTTTTGTTGGATAAAATAACCGAAAGCGAAAACGGCCCATTATAGTGTCCGAACGAGCCTTTATTAGCCATTCCCATGCAAGACATTGCCCATGCCCAAAATAGCCCCCCCCCCAGGAATTCGCTGTAGTATGCCAGAGCGAATCATGGTCACCCTGTTTCCGGGCCTCAAAATAGTCGTGTCTTTTCGGGGTGTCCACGGCCCCTCTACCCGTTTTCGTTCTACATCCTTTCCCGTTTTGCTCGTGTAAGGCAATCTGCCTAACGCAGTCTGGCAGGTGTCTTTCCCCCCCCCTGAGAGAGTGGAAAGGCTTTTACGCGCGCTTTCTGAGGATCATAAAGTGCCAATCGACGCCCATACGCAGAGGTGTGGTGGGACCGAAGAGTGCTGTTAATATAATCAAGTCCCCAAGGCTTAGCATGCCTTAAAGAATATAGGCTGGCAGATGCTGTGTGTTCTGGTATTGATTCGGAGAACGAGAGAGATATGTATGAGGCGCGTATGTACGTATATGCGGATAGAGACAATCGCTCTGTTGTCTCCATTTAAGAGGAGAGGGAGGGGGGGGAGGAGGAATAAGAGGGGCAGCGGCATACCACATTGAGAGTAGTAGGCTGACTTCCGGCGGTGGAGGGAAAGACAGAGGGAAGAAGGGGAGGGAGGAAGACAAGGAGAGAGTTCTCTCCCAGGACCCCTCCTGTCACGTATGGAATGGCAATTATGCGTTGAAAGCTGAGACGTGGAGGGAGGGGCGCAATCACGGAGAGAAAGCGACTAAGACTACAGCATGGAGGGGACGGGCGCGCATAAGTATGCGGCCGAAGTGAAAGGCCCTCGAGGGTCTTGACTCGTTCCCGGAACAATCTCGTGGAGCAGACAAGGCAGAGTCTGCATTCCAATATGGCTTCTGAATCGCAAGTTTCGTACTACATGCCAAGGCGCATGATGAATAATGCTAACACAAGTGCAAAATAGTTTTTATGCGCGCCAAATGTAAGATAAAAATGAAGCTGAATGATATCCGCGGTTTCCTCCTTCTTTGCTTGCGTGCGCTCACATTCTCCGTTTACGTCGTGCCATAGCCGACATCTGAAACATATCCAAGGGGGGCGCCAATGGGATCATCGGACCTCGAGAGGGAACAGAGTTGATGCAACCAATGATCTTTGATCTTTGATCTTTAGTAGTTGATCTTTGATCTTTCAGCGGCAAGGCGCATGTTCGGACCCGCCGACGACGATCGAGCGCCTGCAGCCGACGTACATGGTGTCGAATCTCGTCGTCGAGTGGAAGACCGTCAACTCGGTCAAGATCAAGTGAGCACGACTTTATGCAGGGACATGACCGACGATATTACCTAATTGCAAGCTGAATTGAAAACGAAGCTTATAGAGGTATATATAATAATAATAATAATAATAATAATAATAATAATAATAATAATAATAATAATAATAATAATAATAATAATAATAGTATTTATCCGTGATGGGATGGGACTCGGGATGGGGAGATTATGCACACAACCTCATGTAAAGGGGGGATGCAGATTACAACCCGTCCTCCATTCAAGGTGGGACTACAACGGGCCGCAGCCGGTGTCGTTCTACCTCAACCACACGGGACGGAAGGAGTACCTGGACCAGAACCTGGCACAGAAGACGATGACGTCGCCCGGATTCCGGGTCGACCTCGACGGAAACACGCGCGAGTATCTGTGCGTTCAGACACTCGGGTTGAACCGAATATTCCCCATCTTATGCATTAGAAGCAGTTCTTTGGCGAATTAAGGGCTGCTGAACATTGAGCGATTAAAAATGTGCATATAAAATTGAACGTCAGCAACACACTGATTATTAATGTTCTATTTCGCAGATTTCTCAACTTCCGGCCGTACATGCAGTACACGCTGCAGGTGGGCGTGCAGACCAAGCCCCCGGGAGCCAAGCAGTACTGGCCGGCTGAGGTGGGATAGGGCGAATATAAGGGGGGTGGGGGGAATATCGATCACAGATTTCTCTTGAAATTCAGCTTTCTGAGAAACCGTGCAATCGATCACATTGCATACATGCCCGTCTACCCCGAACTCCACACAGTGTTCTAAGTGTTAAGCAAACGAGCCAAAATGCTTAGGGTACGGTATTTTCCGTGCGAGAGTTCCTGCCGAAGTCAGGGTTATTTTTCGGGGCCTCTCGTTCGCTTAACATTTTGACTGTTGTCAGAACACTGTGTCCATAGCGTCGATAAAATGGAGGCGAAATTGCGCAGGTGGTGACGATGACCGACCCGACCGGACCGCCGTTCGTTGAAGCTCCCATTGTAGAGGGCAGTCGCGGACACGGACAGGTAGGACAGAACGTAGATAGATAGATTTATTGCTGTTTCAGAGAAACGCGTATAATGGAGAACAAAGAAAGAAAAATGATATGAAAAGGATTAAAAAAAAGTATGGCACATGTAAGCAGTAAAGAATCCATTACGTAACATTATTAAATGAAGATGGTCGGCTGTAGTTAAAAGCGAATGAAGATATCCCAAGCTTGCAAGCCATACGCAAGCACACACACACACTGTCGCAGAGAGAATTGTAGCTAATATTATTGGAGGAAAAGGAACGTTGAGAAATCGTTGCAACGCACTCCGCTAAATACAGTGAAACTCTCTTGGCAAAGTGCCAGCTTAGGCTAAGAGCCGGCTCCGGATGAAGTTTTACGGTGGTTAGCGGAAAGAATTGCGCAGCTCTCTCAACGTTCGTTTTCCTCCAATAATGGTTGATATTATCCAGGTCCTGGTCCGTCTTCGTCCTGCGTCCGAGGAGTACGGTCCGATCTCGCACTACTGGCTGGTGGTCGTGCCTGGCAACTATACGAAGGTAACGACCAAAATAATGTTCTCCTCGTAATAATTTGCTATTTTTATTTATAGGCTAGTTTATCTCATTATTCTCCTCATTGTTCATCTCTATTTTATGTGACATTTTTGTGACACTGTTTAAAGGGTCCCTCCAACCATCTCATTCATTGTGTATGAGACTCGGGACACTGAGAGCTATCGAATGATGTCGAAAAATACATATGGTAGATATTGCCTGGAAGGGGCCCTTTAAATCTGTCTAATGTAATCAGGAAAGCTTTATGAGAAACTTCGCAGCTTTGCCATGACGCTTCAAAGGGCTGTTCATCCCTGGTAACCAGACGCTGAATGGCAAAGTAGGTAGACGATGACGGTAAACCCCCCCTATTGTCCCCAGGTCGCCTATGGTGTCAGAATGAGAGCAGAGGGTGACCAGTTGAGCTCTCCTGAGATGCAAAATGCTAAATTAAGAGAAAAGAACTCTTTTTTTCTGCAGGACGACGTGGTGAACCTCGATGGTGCCATGCTCGAACGGACCACTAGCCAGAAGAAGGTTGGTAGCAAAATCTTTTCTCCGGAACAACTCATGACAGAAGTGCACAGGATACTTATTGATCCACACATCATCCCGCTATCGGCTTAAAATAAATAAAGTCAATAACGAGAAGTTGGATCCGCAAAGAAACTCACTGACAGGCAAGCCTCGCCTCGTCGCTGTCCATCCAACCGGCAAAGAAGCTGAAGCGAGCACGCGACGGGAGCGAAGAGGATGAGGAGGACGGAGGAGGCAAGAGGGCGCGCAGGCAACTGGAGGTATGTAGCACAGAGTTCTCTAAATGTTAAGCGAACGAGCCAAAATGCTGCTTAGGATACGGTGCTTTCCGCACGAGAGTTCCTACCGAAATCAGGGTTATTTTTCCGCAACTCGTTCGCTGAACATTTTCACTGTTGTCAGAACACTATGGTAGGCTAGGCCTAATACGCACATTTATCCATGTCATCTGATCCTTGCTATCCAAATAGGGTTTAGTATTACCTGACATAGCAGGCTTTGTGCACGACAAGAGATAGGCGAAGAATTAGATGAAGGCGATCAATCTAGCGATGGCGCAAGCACCGCTGTTTTTATGCCCGCTAAGCTGCTTGAGCGAGGGGAGGGGGCCAGTGTTAGTGTCGTCGAATCGGGTCTTTCTCATGGTTATGTTTCACGTATTCCATAAATCAAGCAATATCCGAGTTATACTGGACCAGATGAAAGATGACCATAAAAAGGAGGACCCCCCCCCCGATTCGACGGCTCTCGTCAGTGTCCCACTGTTCCATCTCTGCGTCCCTGCGCATCAGTCCTTTCTGCGATATGTTATTAGTCATAGACTAATAATATATTTATGGTACAAGAAATATTATAGGAAGAACAATTAGAAGAAGCAAAAGCGATAAAATAGGAACGTACAATGACTACAACGTCGCAACGTAGGCAATGACTACGTAGTCATTAATTCATCTCCTACAACGCGAATCCTGATTCACTCCATAACTTTCCAGACGGACGCCTCCCTCGAGCCGGTGCCGCTCTCCGCCGACGACGGCTACGGCCTCGACTACCGTACCCGTCGTGCGCTTCCGTCCGGCTCCGGCTCCGGCTCTGCCTACATCACGGCCCGGCTCTCGGCCGACGAGATGCGCACGCTGTACAGGGACCGCGACGCGCAGTTCGCCGTCGGAGACCAGCAGGTTTGGAATTGGCGCCAAAGGCTTGGCGGGAAATTCAAACTTTAGACCTATCACGGATTCATCAACTTCGCGCTGGAGAGCGACAAGCAGTACAAGGTGCTGCTGCGGGCCTTCGCCAAGCCTGATGCCGGTCGGAGACATGAGGTACGGTAGGAGGGTAGATTTATATAGGCACTCTATGAGGAACAGATCCATCGAGGCTTATAGGTCTGGAGGAAGTTATATGTAGTATGTAGTTAGGACTGTAGGTAGAGCTCTGGAAGAAATGGGGCACAGCCTTTCGGTCTGAGTATGATCATAGTTTCAAGTTTCAAGTTTTACGCTCTTTATCAAGATCAGCAGGGCAGGCGCCAGGTGTTGGGGGGGGGGGTCAGTGGATCTGAAGCGCCATGAGTGTGTCTTCCATTCTGCCTTCGCTTTTCCTATTCGCTTATGATGACCATAGCGAATAGGAAAAGCGGCACGTGCAGGTTGTAGCGAAGAGAACCCTGTGTTCCGTGTGCGCGTAAGCGTAGAAAGGTCGAGGATGAGCACGATGACTCAGTGTGTGTGTGTTTTCTGACTCTTTCTGACTCTGGTTGCTGTGAGCGGTACTCCATCAAGAAGAATACCCGGGCGAGATGGCATTTCCAGTGTTCCAAATGTTAAGTGAACGAGCTAAAAAAGCGTTGGATACGGTGTTTTCCGTGCGAGAGTTCCTACCGAAATCAGGGTTGTTTTTCGGCTTCTCGTTCGCTTAACATGTTCACTGTTGTCAGAACGCTGTGGCATTTCCGGCCAAGACTAATGCACAGTCATTCCCACCGAAAGGTGAAGTGTCTAAGAGCGAATTGGCAACTAATTTTGAATTTACTCCACTATGGCTGAATGAATCTGCACCAAATTTTGGCAGCTCCTTAGACTGGTGGGTAGGCGCTTAAGTTTTTAAATTGGTGAATTTTGGTTCAGTTTGGCGGCCGCCGTGACGATGGGTCACAGTGGGCACCACCGCCATTCGTTAAGCGAACGCTAGCAATGCTGTGAATGCCAAGAGGATATATTGCATGCTTATCGCAGACGAGCAAGGCCCAATGCTTAGCTTGCCCCTAGGACATACGTTCCCCGGACTGTTTCCCTATGGTGGGGGGTAAAGCATAGCCGTAGAGGAGGGGCCCAAGGCTCGTCCCCTCCCCTAGGCGAACCTCGTTCACGGTGTCAAAGATTACGCAGTCGCCCTATGTAAGCTGACGTGACTCTTACTCGCCCCTCCCCCCCCCCCCTTTCTACTGTTTGCTCGTATGCTAAGCTATTGGGCGGTTAGATGGCAGGAAGGGAGGGGACAGAGTAAGAGGCGGAGGGAGAAGAGGGAGACCAGAGAGGGAGATATTGATGTCACCCACTCTCCCTCTCCACGGTTTCGCCCTCTCGTTCTTCCTGTAGTGGTGCCCTGCCCATAGTACGCTTCATTATTCATGCGATTAGCCTTTACCAGTTCCTTATTGCCGCCATTCCCTTCAGCAGAGTCATTATGCCTGGGTCCCCTTCCAGACCCTCAAAAGCTCAGCATTCCGGCTAGAGAGCGAAGAGATTCCAGAGAGAACTAGATAGCGTACGCAGATGAGATAGCCCAGAGAAAGAGAGCAGTAACGCGACCTTTAAACCTTTCCACAATTCCTATCCGCCTCTGCCCTTGCCTTCCCTCCCATCGCTCCCCCTCCCTCGTCTTCCAATCATCCCTCTCTTTGTATGCAAATGTCACCACCTTCTTTCCCTTTGTGATTCGTCCTGGCACGGTGCCAAATTGTGATCGCTGTCGTCGCTTTTTCGACGGAGGCGGCGCGCGCTCTCGCCGTGTTTGAGCATTCCCCCTTTTCTCCCCCCCCCCCCTCCCCTCCCGATCCCATCCCATTCTCCTCTTCTTTCCATCGTTCATCAATTGCTCGTAGTTCTCGCTCGATCTAGCTGTAGCCACCCTGCCTCGGGGCCCCCTTGTCTCTGGACAAAAGCCAAGATGGCTTATGTTCAGGCAGCTTAGCTGCTTTAATAATAGGACTGGTAGTAGTATCTTGGGAGTCCACTAAGATTGGGCGGCTGGCTGCCCCCTTATCTTTGCTTCTCGGGTGACCGATCAACACAGGACGCAGAGTGGGGGGGCACAGTTTGCCTTGTGAATATGTGTGTGAGTTGGAGGGGGCATCGGCCGAGAGAAGCAGAGATATATACTAGGGGACGCGAAGGAGGGAGATGGAGAAGAGGGAGGAGTGGAAGAGCAGAGGGGAGGAGAATGGCAAAAAGCAAAGCGAACGACTCCTATTCGAGGAGGACATTATGTCTCGTTAATGGGATAGATTACGAGCGTTTTGCAGCGGCAGAAGAAGTGGAGCAATTTGGAGAGGGCTGGTATTGAGGTGGAGTATTTTGGCGGTGGGAACGATTAGTTTGACGTCTGTAACGGTTTCCATTGTGATGGCTAGGAGAGTACGATATGTATCATCATACTCACGGTTCCTTATTGCATAAGGAAGGAAGGGCATAGAAGAGAGGCTAATTCGTCAGCATTAATTATGGCTCCGAAGGGTACTTTGCAAGCTATGTAGGTTTGATGCCGGGAGTTCGCGTTGGATGCTGGCAAATGTTGCCGTCGAAGCAGCAGGTCCCTCCTCGAACGAGAGAGTGGGTCCTCCATTGTCCGCTGTGCCTCTCTCACTCACTTCCTTCCTGTCCCGTGCCCCGATCCACTCTCCTTCTCTCTTGGAGAACTTGGTCTTCCGGAGGAAGAGAGCGATGGGCTTACGAGGGAATGGGGAGGGGGAGCGAGCGACCGAGGGAAACCCTCGTAAGTAGAGGATACGAATCGTGGCACTTTTGATGCTTACGTTTCACGCATCATGCATAACTTCTGGCCACCAAAAACAACGAAATATATCGTCGAAAAGTACCCGATTCGTATCCTCTACTCGTAAGGGGGAATGCAACAAGGCCGATTGATTATTCATTGGTGTCCTGGGGGTGAGGAGAGGACGGGAGGGAGAGAGGCTAGTGGTATAACTCGATCAGACTCTCCTCTCCTCTTCTATGCTAGAGAAGGGCGAGCAATCCCCCCCCTCCCCTCCCCATTTCCACTTGTACTAATCCTATGTCGTGCCAGGCTCACTGACGCAGTTTCAAGGTGTAAGCTTCTAAGCTAATTTTCCCGCCAAACCAAATTCAAATGCGCTAATTTGCAGTTTGACCACCGGCCGCCGATGAGCGACCGCGGCACGCGACTCCACTCGGACTCGGACCTGTCGGACGTCTTCGCAGCTAAGCAACAAGGTACGGGTAGGGTTACCGGTAGTGTCTGTCTGCCTTTCTCCACACGGTGTCCGTGTGCTTGTGTAGCTTTACATAATAGCATATGCTGGCAGGTCACACGTTGATCAGAACCCACCGTTTGCGCAGGTTATTTATCCGATAAGGGTTCGCAAAATCGTCGACATTTGAACCGTGGTTTTGAAATCCAGCATTTTGTCCGAAAGTAATGTGTTGTCCTCTCTTGCAACCTTACCCCCCCCCCCCCCGTTCGGGGTAATCCGATCCGGCTTCGTTCAAAAACCGCTGTTCCGGGGGCTAGCACGTTAGTACCCGGGGCCGGCCTTTCGCACGAGTTCTTTTTGTGGTAGCAGAAGGGGGCACGCACGACATGAGGGGGGGGGAGAGAAGGAGGGGTTGAGAGGGAAAGAAGGAGGGGGGGGAAGCGAGAGGGAAACTCGACCGAGAACGGCTAGCCTCTAGTGGACAGTTGTCACACCGCAACGCGCGTTCCAGCTGGGCTTTCGCCCCAGGGGGGGGGCGTTCTCCTCGGAAATCAGCTGTGTCTGGCTAGCCGGTGTGGAGGCCGTGGTAGTCGTAGTAGCGCCGTTTCTTAGCATTAAGCTTAGAATTGGTAAATTTAAATTTGTAATTAATTTCGCCCCCGCACTTACAGGCCGCACCTCGGGACCGCCGGCGATGGGCTCGCAAGTGTGGCTGATCGGACCGGTGATAGCGCTGCTGATCATCGCCCTGCTCATTGGTGAGTGGAGAGCTGTGCATGTTCACCATATATACCGTAATAATTTTTAACAATTATATTATTATCACTGGAGCACACTGTGAACTGTGAAGCAGGAATGACTGCCTGCATGATTGGCTTGTCTCTCTTGCAGCCAGTCTCGTGTGCTGGTGGATGCGATGCAACAAGAAGAGCGTCAGTCGGGGCAGCATCCGGCATCATGGATCCATCACCAAGGTCTGCTATGAGATAACTTATTCAGTTTCGTCCTGTGCACTAATGCATTGCCCCCCCCTGAAAAAAGGTACGTAATCTAGGGATTCAAAAGAGATCAGGAATGGTCATGCTTAGGGCTATCGTCGACATTTGAGGTAGCCCTCGGCGGACACCATGTCAACGGAAATCTGGGAGAGACGAGCAAGCTTCTGGGCACGGACTACGCGAGGGCACCCATTATGCATCCCTACGAACAGGTACCCCCTTGGGCTTACCGGCTTGGTTGCTCGAATCTACCTATGATGCATGCCTTACATTATGCTCCCGATCGAGGCCGAATGCCTTCAGATGAACGGCAACAACTCGACCTCGCTCGACCACCTCTACCCCCTTCCGACCTCCCACTCACGGCAGTACACCAACGGCAACCTCTCCGGCTACACGACCATGCCGCTTCCGAATTCGGGTGAGCATAAGCGAAATGGAAGGCTGTTCTACTAGAAGATGATATAATGTGTTCATCCCGCGGATAAATTATTATTATTATTATTATTATTATTATTATTATTATTATTATTATTATTATTATTATTATTATTATTATTATTATTATTATTATTATTATAAGTGGCTCGTTCAGGAGGCGTCATCGGCGGCCACTCGCTGTCCCATCCACCCGTTCCGATCACCGAACTCGCCGCCCACATCGAGCGCTTACGAGCCAACAACAATGCCGGATTCATACAGGTTGGAGATGGCGCCATGTCCCGTCAACTTAGTTCATACCGGGACAAATTCGGTATATTCACAATAAGGCCGTAACTCGATTAGAAATGGTCGTAGAAAGTTCTGGTTGGAATTTTTGGAATCCTTAGGCTCCTGTCTACCCGCATACCAAATTTGAATACAATTGAGCAACTTCTAACGCCTGAAAACAGCTCATTTGCCTTGCAGTCCAAATAGACCCGTACCCAATGCGATTTTAATGTTTTTCGTCATAACTATTTTCTGCGTGGACCAATTGAGCTCAAACTTAGTACACAGGTAGATCTTGATGAGATGAATCGAATGAACCCAACCAGAAGTTTCTAGACCCTTTTTGAACGGAGTTATGGCCTCGTATAAGATATACCGAATCTGTCCCGATATACACTAAGTTGACCGTACACATTGTCTGTCCACTAACTCAAGCAGCACATGGACGCTAAGATAATACGCGTATAATAAAATAATAAAATAATTGCAGGAATTCGAGTCGATCGAGACGGGCCAGCAGTTCACGTGGGAGGCATCGTCGGCCGAGTACAACAAGCACAAGAACCGCTACGCCAACGTCGTCGCCTACGACCACTCGAGGGTGAGCGACGAGAGCTCAACGATGAGGGGATCAACGATCAACAACGATTCATCTCGTCAGGTCATTCTGACGTCGATCGACGGCGTGCCCGGCTCGGACTACATCAACGCCAACTACGTGGACGGGTACGAGCGGCCGCGGGCCTACATCGCGACGCAGGGCCCGCTGCCCGAGACGTTCGACGACTTCTGGAGAATGGTAAAGCCTTCAGCAAGAAAAGAAGTCTAGCACAACAGTAACTGCATACTAGAGCAAGCTAGAACTGCTGCTACGCTAAGCTAAAGCTAAAATGTACTAGAAGAACAAACTAACTAGACTACACGAGCCGAGATTGTCGGTGTATCGATTGCATGAGGAAACGAGTCGATGACGATCTCTACGTTGAGGTCTGGGAGGAGGGCAGCGCGACGATCGTCATGCTGACCAACCTCGAGGAGCAGAACCGCGTGAAGTGCGACCAATACTGGCCCAGTCGCGGGTCGGCCATCTACGGCGACGTCGAGGTCAGCACGGCTCCTCCAGCAACAGTCTCCCAACAGCCTTTTTCTTTTCTCTCCAAGCATAGGCTCTATCAGAGGCATGGGTCATCACGGGCCAGTGATGGTGCTGTGTGTATGGCCATGCAGCATGCTGATCAAGCGAAGGAATACATACGTAGCGAATCCATATGTATGGTCAGGTGACGCTGCTCGACACGACCGTCCTCGCCCACTACACGATGCGCACGATGCGCCTGAGCATGGCTGGCGAGGGCGAGATTCGCGAGGTAAGACCGACTTGCTACAGTAGCCAAAGCCCGATGTCGATAGCCAGAAGCGACGAATAGTGCAATATGGTGTTGACGAGTATCTCACCACCAACATCCACATTACGCGTTATCGTTCAGATCCGCCACCTGCAGTACACGGCGTGGCCGGACCACGGCGTGCCCGACCATCCGACGCCCTTCCTCGTCTTCCTCAAGCGCGTCAAGACCCTCAACCCGCCCGACGCCGGCCCGATCATCTCCCACTGCAGGTAATCATAATAGCGTTTCTCAAGCTTTTTTTACACAAGATTGTATCCTTATCTTTATCATTGCACCTTGCGGCGGTGTGCGGCAGGAGTAGTTGAAAAAAAAGGATATTAAGGGGGTGGGAGCTTAGATTGCTCCATTCATTGGACATTGAATACCTGGACATGCTCCCAAATTTAATGTAATTTATCGATGCATTTGCGTAATAGGTGAATCGTAATGGGTGGGGCACTACTCAATAACTAGCCCGAAACGAAACGAGAAGAAAAAAATGGCTAAATTGTAGCGCGGGCATCGGCCGGACGGGCGCCTTCATCGTGATCGACTGCATGCTGGAGCGGCTGCGGTACGAGCACACCGTCGACATCTTCGGCTGCGTCACCGCACTGCGAAGTCAGCGGACGTACATGGTCCAGGTACGAGAGTAGAGCCGTCGAATCGGGGGGGGGGTCCTTTTTTATGGCCTTTATCCTTCATCTCGTCCAGTATAACTAGGATATTGCTTGATTTGCTTGATTTGCTTGGTTAATGGAATACGTGAAACATAACCACCATGAAAAAAAGACTCTCGATTGGTACGGAGTAATCACAGCATTTTCAGAATCATGACTGTGAAGGTCGTAACATAGACGTGATTTAAACTTTTTCCGATGAACGGGCATTTTTTTTAAAATTTCGATGAAATGCAGATCGACGACCAGTACATGTTCATCCACGACGCGGTCCTCGACGCGGTGCTGTCCGGCTCGACCGAGGTACAGGTTGAGGGAAAAAAACGTTCCGTCAGTTGTGCCTCATTCCCATCTCTGACGCGAGAGCGGAGCGGTATGAAGAGAGTTCAGACAAAATAGGAATGAGCGTTTACTGACGGTTCGTCAATGATGCATACGGTTGAGTATGTAAGACACGAGTATATAATATGCACAGTATATGATACAAGAATGCACACGGCTCGCTTTGCAGGTGCCCGCGAAGCGGCTGCACCAACACGTCGGCGCCCTGCTGAGCGCCCCTCTTGACGGCAATTCGCCCCTCGAGCAGGAGTTCAGGGTACGCCTATCGGGAAGCAGCTTCAAGTTTCAAGTTGCCTCTAGGTGCTTCACCTTAGGTTACCTTGAAGGTGAACCTTCTAGGTTCACCTTCAAGGTGCTTCAACTTGCCGCTTGTTCTACGTCAACCGTGGATATGAGGATACGCGTGAAATTGACCCATAGAAGACGCGAATCGTATGCGCTAATGACGATGCGAGGGATGCCCTCGGACGTAAGGCTAACAATCGTCGTGGATTGCAGCAACTGAACAACTTCCGCGTCCGCGACGCGCGATGCATCGAGGCGAACCAGCCGGTGAACCGGCCGAAGAACCGCACGATGACCGTCATCCCGTACGACGCCAACCGGTAATTAGCTGGGCGAATTCTCGCGGCGTTCCACGAGTAGAGGTTACGAATCGTGTACTTTTGACGGTTATGCTTCACGATCAATTCGTAACGGACCTTTGCCTTGTTATCTTCGGATGGGCGAAACGTAGCCAGCAAAAGTAGCCGCTTCGGATCCACGAGATTGACGACTCGAATATTGTATAATGCTATTTTAAGAGTTGTTCTGTCGAGTGTGCCCGGCTACGACGGCTCGGACTACATCAACGCGAGCTGGGTGGACGGCTACCGGTAAGCCTCTTTTCGATCATTTCATCATCATGATATAATATCGCCGCTTACGCACCTCTGTATTCACTCTTCTGTTTCATGCTTTGGCATGTCGATAAAATATAAAATGCGTATGCGAGGAGTGAGCCGTTCCAGCTACTCTAATCCCCTGATTCAGGGAGCGATGCGCGTACATCGCGACGCAGGCGCCGCTCGACGCGACGATCACCGACTTCTGGCGCATGATCTGGGAGCACGACGCCGGCATCATCGTCGTCCTCAAGATGGGCTACGACGGAAATGGACGGGTAGGTCGTATACGTTGTGCATTCCAGAATCGTTGAATCGATTCCTTCATGATTATGGGTCATGTGTCGCGTAAATAAATGCACTTGAAATATCAACGATCAAAGAATCCGAAAGAGCGGAATAACCTTGCCGTTCAGGAACACTCGCAGTCGCGACTCGAGTACTGGCCGTCGGAGGCCGGCGTGCAGGTACGCGCACCGTCTTATAGTTATAGTATGAACTATTAGGTCGGTAGATAATGCCGAATAGAAGAGCGTGGAACAGTTAGACGCATTGAAGTAACTGAAGCATCAGTTCATCCCTCTCTGTCCTCTCTCATGGTCTTGCTTTTCAGGTGGGCAGTCTGGTGGTGGAGCCGATCGCCGAGTACAACATGCCGCAGTACATTCTGCGCGAGTTCAAGCTCGAGGACAAGCACGTGAGTAGCGCCTCTATAAGATTCGTCTCCACAGGTTCCATTCTGGCCTAGCACTATCTTTATCGTAAAGTCTTGTTAGCCTCAACAGATACGGGAAATCTTGCGTTCAGACGCACCACTCGCGGACGATCCGTCACTTCGAGTACACCGAGTGGCCGGAGATGAGCGTGGCGCCAGCTTCCGGCGAACTCTTTATCGACTTCATACAGCAGGTCAGCCCGGACTCGAAGGAAACTGCTCTCTTGCATAATGAGAACTAGCGTTAGTGTTCATCGCTTGACATAGATGAGTCATAATAGCAATGCAGACTACACCATTGTCTCGAAAAAGACGTCCAGCTCTCTATGCCCCTAAAGGGTTTATTCTCTGTTTATTCTCTGCTTAACTGGCATAAAATATATCATTTCAGGTGCACCGGACGAAGACGCAGTTCGGCGTCGACGGCCCGATCGTCGTCCACTGCTCGACGGGCGCGGGCCGCAGCGGCGTCTTCGTCGCCCTCGCCCACATCATCGACCGGATACGGCTGGAGCACGTCGTCGACGTCTTCACAACGGTAAGCTCCTTTGTCAGGCTACACGTTCATGGGCAAAAATATAGTTATGAAGGATGAGAGATATAGTTGTTTCTAATTCACGCTAGTTCGAGTCCTTACTTCGTCATTTCAGGTCAAACTCTTGCGGACCGAGCGGCAGGGAATGGTCCAGGAGCGCGAGCAGTACCAATTCCTGTACCTGGCGGCTCGCGAATTCCTGGCAGCCTACGATCAGCCGCTGTGAGAGGCTACTGTAATCCTTCCCTAATCCTATTCCCCTCCCCCCCTTCTAGTTATCCTCCGCACGGGTAAACTCACCACCCTTCTAGACCTTACGCCCGAGTTAGAACACTTTATTACTGTAACTTTGGACTATGCTGTGCTTCTTCTGTCGATCATAATTGTTGTTACGGTAGCCGTCGGTAGCTACCCGCCTCGCGCCTCCCTTCATAATCACCTCGTTGCATCATTATCGACCAGTGGAGCTACTCTTTCGGATGGTCCTAGACCTGTCCTCATACTCATAGGCTCCCCTTGTCCTAACCTGCCAGTTTGTTGGCACAGCATCTCGTTCGTTTCCAGCTAACTCTCACCACGACTGTTACGGGTACGGTAGCCGTTGTCGTTTGCCTCGTTTCCCAAATACTTCACCCCTCCTTACTTTGTGATGACAACGTCCTCCCTCTTTCGCCGCCCCGCAGCCTTTTCCTTCGTACTTGACATATTCATGTTTTGTGGAATAACTTTTGAGATATAATAATAATAATAATAACATTGGCCATTGCATCATGTGAGACTGGTTCTCTCTCCTTCTCAGGGGGAGTCTAACAAGGATAATAAAGTTTATGCTATACCCAGTTCCTTCGCATTTGCAACGATTATTTCGATGTTTAAAACATTCCTACCCGATGCGTTGGAAACGTATGAACGTTCATCGCGACCCCAAATGAGAAAGTATTGATTGAGACAAGCAGCTGAACAGGTGCTTAGCGAAACAATTCCGAGTCATTCTTAGAGGGATACGTTAAAGCTGAAAAAGTAGGACAAATTACAGGCCTCCCACTTCTAGACATGGCCTCGTGCCCATAATTTCGAAAGAGAGGAGGATCTGTTCCGCTTCAAGCTTGAGTTTTTTTAGTCATAACTTTATCTTGATTAAAATGCTATCGTTCATGCTATCCACGACAGGGCTGTCATTATTGATTATTGTCTCTTTTTTATTATTGATTATTGAACAACTATGTCTTTTTAATTTTTCTGAGCTTTATTAAATCATCTTACGATTTCGCAGTTGAATAACTGAGTCATACTACATATTCTTGCGTATGAGATTATTTTTAAAATTGATAAACGGGACAAAATACTTTCAGAAATGAATGAGCTTCTTTTTTAATGTACTACTATAATTGTGTTCCAAATGTCACAAACAAGCATGGATGTGTGTAAGTTAATTATTATATTAGTTCTAAAATCATAGTAGTTGAAAATACTGTATTCATCTTAAACTATGCGTTTTCAGCTACATTACATCCATTGGTAATCTTGATTTACTCAGTGGAACAATCCCTTCAATTATCTATTATGTTATGACCATCATTGAGATATTTACTTGGATTCTCATTTTTGTTTTCGCTCATTTATTCTTGCAAGTGCTTCGCACAGTAAGTAATAGAAAGAAAACTATAAAGATTGTATAACATGAACTCTCTTAAACTCTTACTTTTGATAGAATGAAAACTATGTTATAGGCCGACTAAGGAAATATACGCAGTTGTAAGTGTTGCGTTGTCCGATGTGCCCAAAAGACAAATATATGATTATCTGAAAAGTACATTGATAATTTGAGCTAACGCCGTCTGCTGAAATTCAGTGTATCATTGCAAATATATTCTTTTGTGGCACGTATCATTTGATAGACATGCCAAGCCGTAAACCTCAGAATAGATTTTCACCTGAGCACATATCAAAAGTGAAATATATTACTAATTAAATTAAAATAAATCTTTTATAGACCCGCGCGTTTCACGTAAACCTCATTCGGCTATTCACATTGTATATCTACCACAACTACATATACCTATTCTCTCGAATCGTAATGTACTTATTGGAATCGGGAATTATCAAATTTACTGGTAATTTTCCTTAACGTATCTGCTTTATATCGCGTAAACGGTAGCACGTACGATCACAACCTACATCTAACTATGGGACAGACCTTTGCTTTAGCCCAGCTGATACCGTAGTTAGTTTTGATGTGCAAATGGCTTGGAATTCAAATTTTCGCATGCGTCGCGTACGCGTCGCGGTTCGCCACTCGCAATGCATTTTAAATGTTTCGAGCCTGCTGATTTAGACGGTCGTGGGTAGGGAGGGCTGTTGATAACCATTTAAAGGGAGTGAGAGCGATAATAAAATTCGACCAAATTATAATGAAATTTCCCTTTAGATTTACCTTTAGAAATAATAAGAAACACAAAAATAATTATTTAAAGGGACATGGAAGTGATTTTCAAGTGAAGCTTATGTGAAAGATCTTGTCGTAATTAGCATAAAAACAAAAGGAAAAATAATAAAAATTAATAGTATTCGAGAAATGATTTATTGAAATTTCGCCCAACGACGATGCTACTGTGTTTAGCGAAAGGAATTAAGCCAAAAGCGACATTCTTCTCAACGACGGAAGCCCGGAACGAAAAAATAAAATATGAGATTTTCGAGTTTTTTCTTCGATTTTTTTTATTAATACTATGCTTTTCCTCACATTTTGAAACCTTAGAAGAATTTGCATCGAATTTTAAAACGTTTGGTTAGAGGCTGCTTTCTCCCTTTAAAAATTTCAAAAAAATTTCAAGTATGAAATTTATTTCTTCGTTCTGCTGGTCGGGCGTTCAGTATAATGATTCCGTTTGGCTGCGCCCCTGTCTACTAAACACAGTAGCGTCGTCGTTGAGAGAAATTTTAAAAAAACATTTCTCGAATGCAATTAATTTTTATCATTTTTCCATTAGTTTTATATTAATTTCGACAAGATCTTTCATATAAGCTTCACTTGAAAATCACTTCCATGTCCCTTTAAAAGTTTGGGCTATGAAAAGTTCTCCTTTTAGCTCCTGTCTCAAGCATCTACTCCGTAAATGAAAGAAATCTAAAAAAATATTTAAATTAAAGGTACAAGCTTCGCATTCCCTGATATTTTAATTATCATCGCATCTTGTCTCCGATGCTACCAGATACAGTCAAATGATACCTTCTTATCGTCTTTTGTAAGTATTTATTCCTGAATCTTTCACCACACGAGATATATCTCGCATAAGCTTTGTTCAACTCAGATAATTGAGCGGCTTTTTGCTACAATCTACGCAACTTCCTACGAACAGGAGCCGCGAACGCGAATATCGGCCGGCCTTGGCGCTCTAATCATCATTTTGTCAACGTTACGAGCCACTCAGCAGACACTCGGTAAGCTAACTACTATAGTCGAGGAAAACGGAACGTATAATTCTTTCTTACGAGTTGCGCTGCTTAGCAGATTTTTCTCACTTTGAGACATTACCATTCCCCTCTAGAATACGATAGCGATAAAAGTGAATGTTTTTGAAATCATTACCACCAAGACTTTCACATAGAATGCATTAGAATTAGATAGTATGACGCTAGAGGGCCGGGAATCGGTATTACGCCCGGAAAGATTATTTCTTTCTTTTTTTCTCTACTATACACATATCGTACGGTACATTTATTCGGGCTCGAATACGGGACTGTACGGGATTGTACCGTACAACCCCGTACAAGTCGAATTGCGGCCGTATACGGCAATTTCAGCCCTTTTCATTATTTTATTATTTTTTCTCGTGTCCAGTTGCACCATTAGACAAAGAAACATGGCGAAAATCGCTCATTTTCCAAAATCACTACCG
>LS877049.1:76024-87014 GCA_900490955.1 Micoletzkya japonica | reverse complement strand
GGGCGGAGCCAGCGCACCGCGAGAATCGTAGATCACTCACGGGGAAGGACGCAAATGAGCGTAAACAGCTCAAAGTACGACCAGTCACGTGAATGATGACAAATGGATTACTGTAGATCAGTGGAGTGGGAAGTTCGGCGGGTCAGATTGATGACTGTATGGAGAGAAAATGGTGGTTTCGTGGCGAAATCCGCCACACATTTGTTCCAAAGCGCTCATGGGCAGAGGGTAGTGTAATGCCAATTTATTTATCTACTCTAGATACAAATACGCCAATTTTTTTTAAATCCATCACTTAAATTATTTTTTTAAATATTCTAGCGTCCCCTACAGCTATGAAAATGTTGATCTTTTGCTCCGACACGTACGCTAGCACGCCGGTTTATCCTAATCATTCCTTTCTCTCTTGCCATCTCCTCCTCCGTCCATTGTCTAAGGCAGGCATAGAGTGGAGGGAGCATTGAACCACCTGATCAAACCACGTAGCCGAACCCAAAGTACACCATGTCTCAACCAATCAATCCAAGGCGAGTATTACATCCATTTCATGACTCAGTGTGTACTATGACAACCCTGGGAAAAAAAGCTAATAGCAAACCTTTCAGTCGGAATACACGACTACGATAGGCCAAGTGTACAACGAGATCGTGAGCGTCCTGCCTCGAGTAGATGCCATCTTCGTGCCAGCCATTGATCATGATCTCACGAAGCCGACCAACCACAACTTTACGGTAAGCACCCGGCCAAGAGAACAATGCTAGCATCCAATCTCAGGGAGACCTGTTCCGCGTGGTTCGACCGAGCGAAATCAACAGCAAACGAGCGCCCACAGCAGTTCCTGACCTCGCTGCTCAAGGCCAATGCGGACCTGTAGGAGAAGTCGTGGTTAGCGATCAGGTACGAAGAACACCGTGCTGATTGTTTGTCATCTGAAACGAAAAGTGTTCTAACAATAAGCCTTTCTATGAAACAAAAGTACCATCAAAGCCGTGAATCAGCCAGTTCCTTTAACAGGAAGCGTACAAATGCGCCCGACAACTGACAGCGGAAGAGGGCCTACTGGTGGGCGGGTCGAGCGGTGCGGCGGTCAAGGCAGCGGCTGACTATGCCAAGACGCAGCCTCCGGAGACCGTTATCGTCGTGATCTGCACCGACGGAATCCGAAACTACTTGTTCGCAGAGCCTTTACCATGCGCATTAGAATCAAACATTCAGAGACCACTTCGTCAGCAACGACTGGGCAAAGTTCTTCCGGCTTGACGCCTTTCGTGCAAACGCGGAGAAACCAGTACTGCAACGGTAGGTACATATTTAGGACCTTATTACAGATAACTCTGTAAAACGTTGCAGGCCTGTCGATCCCTCTGCCCCAAAATACGATCCGAGTGGACTCAACGGATCTTGGGCAAAGGATCAGTCTGGACGATGGACTGAGTGTTCGGCCAAACCTTTCCAGGAGTACCGGTAGCAAATCGAAAATAGATTTTGTTAAACCTTACGCTCAGCTCACAAAGGCCTCCGGTCGTACAGAATGTTCTTGAAGCGGTCGGAAAAACACCTCTCGTCAAACTCAACACTCTGACCAAGATGCATGGAATCGAGTGTGAAGTTTGTAAGTGTAAAAAACGCTTGTTTGCAGACAATTTATGTTAGATAAATGTTTGTTTTTTTGAATCTCTCGAATTATAGATGCAAAGTGCGAGTTCACCAACCCCGGCGGGTCAACGAAGGATCGCATTGCTGTTCGCATGTTTGAGGTAGTGTTTCAGCACTACAATAATGTAGTGCCTTCTGTGTAGTGCAGCTAACATATTGCGCAATACGATTCGTTTAGTGAGGCACACAAATTACATTATTGTCTTACAGCTGGCCGAGCAAGCCGGTCTGCTGAAGCCAGGAATGACCGTAATCGAGCCCTCGTCCGGCAATACGGGCATCGGAGTTGCGCTGGCGGCCGCGGTCAGAGGATACAAGTAAGTATAGTGGAATAAAAAGATACGTTAGTAAGTCATTCCGAATATCAGGCGAGAGAGTGTGCAAAAGTGAGAGAAGTAGACTCATTTTGGAATCAAAGAAACGGACGGATCGGTTTATTCCACCATACATAGGCGAATTTGTGAATTTCGAATTTCGTTATAAGTGAATTTCGTTATCGCGTAATCCAATGCTCGAGTATGTTCAGTGTATGTTCAGCATCATCCACTGAAATATACGCGCTTTGTGTAGCTCGGATATTTTTCAGCCGAACTTAGACAATCCTCTTTATAGGTGCATCATCGTCATGCCGGAGAAGATGTCTAAAGAGAAGGAGGTAACGATACAGGCACTCGGGGCGGCCATCGTCAGGACTCCTGATGATGCAGGTACGGTTGAGGGAAATGTTCCATCTCATTCCTATTTTCGGCGAGAAAGCGAAGTGGTATAAAGAGAGTTCAAAGGAAGTAGGAATGAGGAAATTTTAATGAGGAAGACGGAATTTTTCCGCCAATAATATCAAAAGGGGCTTTTCGCAGAATTGCAAGAAGATTCTCATTTTCAGCAATAAAAGCATGGCTACTTTGCCATTTGCAGACTTCGATTCACCCTATTCGCACATCGGAGTGGCTTTCCGACTACATGCCGAGATTCCGAACAGTATCATTCTTGACCAAGTAGAAAATATCAGTATCCCCATGTTCGTGTTAATACTCTTCAGTATCGCAACATCGGCAATCCACTCGCGCACTACGAACAGACGGCGGAAGAACTACTGGATGCGCTTGATGATAGGTGCGTCATGTCTGACTTTACACACACTCTTCACCTGAAAAAGCTGATGAGCTGCAATGAGGAGCTTAAATCGCTTAAACGGTTACTCAGGATCGACTACATTGTGGTCGGCACCGGAACGGGCGGGACGGCCAGCGGTATTGCGATGAAGGTCAAGGAACGCATTCCGACTTGCAAGATCGTAGGAGTCGATCCTATCGGATCAATCCTCGCCGACCCCTCAGATCACACGAAGTATCAGTCTTTCGAGGTATTCAGTGAACTTATTAAAAATTTGTTCTTTGTTATTTTCATAATTTATCATTGTGCCAATATAGCATGTGTTAATTTTTCATGATATTGTTCACGATAATGTTATTATGTGTTGATTGTGTTTGAAGGTAGAAGGAGTTGGTTACAACTTCCTCCCTGGCGTTCTGCGATGGGACGCAATCGACGAGTGGAGAAAGTTTGATGATAAGGTTTGTACATCACTTTTACTGCGGAAAGCCCGCTTGCTCAGAAAAAAGGTCATTTTACACTATGAATGACCACAATAAAACGGTTGTAATGCGAATAGCCAGCTCCCGAAAAAAGGTACATTATTACTAGAGCTGCCAAAACTTAGTGATTTAAAAAAAACTTTTCGTTCTTCGTTTTTCATCCTCTAGTTTCCCTACTATTAGTGGATAAAGAGTGTGAAGTGGATGCGAACTTATTGTTAGAATAACATCATTCATAGAAAGATGGAGATAGGCAGAGTTCTGCGTGACAAAAATGCATTGCGAAATTTCAATCTGCTGCGCACAACGCACAGGTTTCGACAGCTCCATAGAGAATGCGGCGCAAGAAGAATGTCGCGCAAACCCGTTTCACAGTGCAAGTACGAAAGCGTGATCACGACCAACCTTTTCATTCATTCATTTATTCACACTGCCATCTAAAAACGTATTTTAATAAAACATTAAAAATAACGAGACGAGATATGTAGGCCCTTTAGGACTCGTTCGAGACAGCCCGGGCACTCATCCGTCACGAAGGTCTCCTGGCCGGCGGCTCGTCCGGAGCGAATACGCATGCAGCTCTGGAGGTTGACCGGAAAACCTCATTCACCAAACGAACATAATCACAACTAGTTTTATCGTATTTTTTCTTCTTTCAGCTTGCCAAAGGCTTACCGAAGGATGCGAGAGTCGTGGTTATTCTGCCCGATGGAGTGCGAAACTATCTGTAAGCCAAAGCTTTTTCCTGCTTTGAGCACTGATACTACATTACAGAACCAAATTTCTGAGCGATGACTGGATGTTTGCTCGTGGATACAATGCATAATACTCACACATTCTTCTTACTCTACGCCACATCACTTCTGTTGCAAAAACCTCACAACGTTCTGTAGGATACATTGCACACTACTAATGAAGTTTTCAAGATAAGCCGTAAATGGTACGTGACCAACGACCATGAAGGCCGAATTCAACTAATATTATTTATCTCTAGTTTCATCATGAATACATTAATTACATCACAGATGGCGTTCAAATAAGAGCGACCAGTACACAGAGACAAGTGAAAGCTAGCTTATTGTAAGGAGTTATGGATGGAAATCTACCTAGCGCTTACTACATTTCTTCCAAGTTCAGTAAGGGATTATATTATGAAGCAGTACGGGAAGCTATGGATGTATGACGAAGAACTGGGACGAAACTAGCACCGTCGAATCAGGTCTTTTTTATGGTTGTTACATGGCTTAGTCTAAGATAAATTTACGAAATTCCATAATACGTGAAACATATCCATGAAGACCCGATTCGGCTGGTCTAGAGGTGACTGGGTGAGTTAGTGATTGAGCGGAAGTGGGGGGGGTGGTTCTTTATTATTACTTCAACTCGAAAGCGTCGTGTTCCTCGCCGTGTTCGTTGTGGTGCTTGTGCGGAGTGCGCGTGGACCGCTCCAGCGAGATCGTCTCGTCCATGTACTCCTGAACGCATTCCTTGGAATAGAAAACTTTACAAGTACGAGAGCATAGTACGTAGCTACTACTGCAGGTGCGCTGCCATATAGCAAGCATCGCAAAACTACACAAGGTTATGCTGCGTAGAATAGATTCGCATGCAGATCAAGAGAGCGGAGGCGAGAGAGCATGGAGATTGGAGAGACGCAGAGACATTCGCAATTTCGGAACGCGGACTGGGGAAACGTCGTGAAAAAACTACCGGACCATCATCTCCGGGTGGTAGGCGTCGAGACCGCCCTCGCGCTCCAGGAACGAGTCCTCGGCGATGCACAGGAAGAGCGCGTCGATGACCATCTCGTAGACGGACAGGAAGCAGTTCGCCACCTGAAACCATTCTACCTTCTTCTCTTCTCACTGCTTCACATCCTCCTAAAGGCAACCAGAGACGCGCACTACATTCACGAGGTGATTTAGCTGATTTTCGTGTGTTTCGCACCCGAACAAGGGGGATCTACTGGGGTTGTGGAGTATTGTCGAATACGAACGCTCGCTTTTTCTGTAGACACCCGAGAGCGGGCGTAAACACGTCTACATATTATAAAAAGCGAAGGTCGGCATTCGTTAATGCGTTGACATTCCCAACCACACGGTGTACCTGGTACGCGACGACGGCCACGATCAGAACCGGCGGCCACCACTGCTGCAGATGGGGCTCCGCCTGGAAAGGCCACGATCGTTTAAATCAACGTGCATAAAACATTTAAAATGCACAGCGAGTGGCGAACCGCGACGCGTACGTGACGCGTATGGAGAATGGATTTTCAAGTCAAAATTTGACTACGGTATCGGCTCTCTAAAGGGAAGTGCTGTCCCACAGTTAGATGTAGGTTGCAATCGTACGTGAAGGCCGTGCTACTCACCTCCTACGATCCCCCCATCTACATCTAACTGCGCGACGGAGCTGTCCTTCTAGACAACTCATACCGGAGTCAGTTCTGATGTGCAAACGTCTGATAAAATTTCAGACGTTTTTTTGTTCAATCGACTCCTATTGATGGCTATATTTGTTCGTAACCTCGGCGCGTCTCGTCACCAAAAGCGACGATGAAGCGTATTGGCCAAAAGGAGGCTCGACAGAGAGGATCTCTCTCGCTTACGCGGACGAGGAAGTAGCAGGCCGTTGCGGAGGCGGCGGCCACGGCCACCTTGGCCAGGAAGAGCACGAAGGCCCCGAGCGAGTTGATCGTCGCGACGTTCGCCGCGTTCTCCAGAAGCACGTTGAAGGCCTGCAACGGCAACGTCGCTTCGAGAGTACGAGAGTACTAATAGTAGAACACGTCCTTTTGATGGTTATGCCCTGCTCACTACCGGATAGCAAGCCATAGGTTTAAAAAAACATTACGTTGAAATTAACAGTTACCGTTGGAGAAGGCGGATCTATCCGTGTAGCTGTCAAAAGTTTTCGTAAGTGTTTAATATGTACATGAAAACAAGCGTGAAAAGGTCCGTCAACGGTTCCACTATCCTAGTCAGCACGACCGTTTTGCACCTACATTTAAAAACGGCACACACTTTCAGCATACTGCAACGCAAAAAATTAAAAAATGGTTACCGTATGACAACTCTCACCACGAAAATGGGCGCATTCATACGCGTCACGCCTCAAATACCTTTGAAATGACTCGTTTTTATCGCAAACTGAACTGCGCTATCGCTATCGTGCCGCTTGTAAAGCATTTTTTTATGTCTTAGCTCTGCCCATATAAACGGTCGTGGTCCGCGCTAGGTTACACCGTTAAAAGATAAAGTGGTCCCGAGAACAGTGTGAAAGTGGACTACTGCACTCACAATCTTAGATGCCGGGCAGAAGCTCTTTCCGCTGTACGCGATCACGGTGTACGCGTTGAAGTTGAGGTAGCTCAAAGGCTTCGTATTTAAAAAAAAATCCAACCCTCATTTTCATGGCATTCGACTAGCTCCGGTTTGAATAGTCAGTCGGCTGATAGATAGCCTTGTCCGACACATCCAATAGAACACCATCATTGTCGAGGGCGGGCCACACCGCTACCGTACTCAGAGCAACGAATGATGAAATAACTGGAGACTACCGTACTTCAAGCACCGTTCGATGCACGAGAGGCAGCAGACGCAACAAGCAAGCAGCCGCTGGATTAGAACGTTCTCGGAGGCACGGACCCTGCAAATGGAATGTAGCACACATTGGCTGCGAGGTTCTTCGAGCAAGGCTTGGCCGTAGATTTAAGAATAAATAAAATTCCTACCGCCAAGCCCTAGGGAAGCATGCTCGAAGCTCTCTCAGCCAAAGCGTTATATACTATTCATTCTGTATTAATACGTCACTCCTCTTCATGCTCAAATTAGCGCTACGATAATGCTGAAACGAGCAGCGACTTTTGCTCTTCACTATCTCTCCATCTCACCATGCTACTTAATGCATCTCTATTTATTGCCTACATTCTTGTGCCATACTTTTATCCATCTCGTTTTGTTTCTTCTTTCTTTGTTCGCTATTATCCGCGTTTCTTTGAAACAGCAACAAAAGCGATCATCACTCACTTGGCGGCAATGTACATGAGGATGTACCGCGGGACGCGGACCAGCGTAATGATGAACGAGCCAACGGCCAGCGAGCCCAGGTGGTATCTGAAAAGGGGTACGAAACCGTTTACCATGCCCCGGTCAGGTGGACTAACGTATGGCCGACTGCGAACTTACCAGTGTTCGGCAAATGAACCCTAATTGGGCGCGCCTGTTAAAAGGTTGACGTATTGCGTCATCAAAGTGCAAGGAGAATGAGGAGACGCAGAAGGCAAAGCTATTTGCATCATTTCGTCTTGGGGTCTCGGGTCATTTGCTGAACCCGTAAAGCAGAAGAAGTATGTATACCTGCAGGTGTTCCAGCGCGCGTGGCACACAGGCGATGCGCACTCACTGAAACAAATACGTTTTCACCATTTCTCATTTTACTTGTTTTAACTATGCACGCGAGATAGCAATAAAGTAATTGTTATTGCTATTATAATAACAAGCGATCGTGAAACATGAGCATCAAAAAAGGTCCGGTTCACACGCTCTAATCGCCCGACTTACCGTACCTGCGCAGCCCGCTTTAGATATCCGAAGAAAATTCTTCGGAACGGGTGTCCGGAGGGAATATTATGGTGAATGCCACGTGTTTCCGATTCAAAAAATATATGATGTTTGTTGTATTTGCTTCAATTCTGGTTGAAAAGAACGGGTATCCGGTGACAAAGCGCGTTTGAGGTACGGGTGTCCGGCTTGGAATCTAATCGGGCTGCGCAGGTGTGCCGACTTACTTGTCGAAGTACCAGAGCGCGATCGCGCCCACGATGAGCATTCGCTGGTAGGCCAGCGCGAACTCGACCAGCCACACGAAGCCCACGCCCACGTACGCGATCATGTACCTGCATATTATTACAGTTTACAGTCTACAGTCGCTTTATCGAGGACAACTAGCGAGCGCGGGGCGGTTTACCTGTATTACACAACACACACACACAAACAAACAAACAAACACACACACACACACACACACACACACACACACACACACACTCATTATCAGTATTTAGAGATGGGCACGACAATTCTTGCGGGCTATATGTTTCATCGCTTCTGGCGGCAAAACGCATCGCGGGTACGAGCGGGTGTATGTACGATGAAGCCCAGGCATCAATAGAACTCTCGCGCACAACTCTACTGCTCAACCTCTAGAGCCGTCACGGGGTTCTCTCCAACGGTGGGCTATCTTTCATGGAATCATGCAAGGCACCTCAGTCGACGTGGCGACACGTGCGGTCTGACTAGAAGAAAAAACGAAAAGACTCGGTTATGCTCATACGTGGGCGGCCTTCCCGACCATATTTTGACGAGAACCGGGGCCTACCTACCACTGTACAGAATCGTGCATTTTCGAGCCTACCAACTGACAATTCCTGTCAAAATCGGAGCGCACCAAAGTAAAATTTTGCACGAATATTTGGGCCGACCACCCATACATATACGGGTTAGGGGGTGCCCAGCCACGTATGTGGTTCTGCTCACTTCTGCGTCGTCGTCATGTTGTAGCTGATCACAGCCAGCCCGAGCGTCGCATTCTCCACGCGCGGCACCGGCTCCGCTGCAAATGACGGACACCAAATTAATGCTGCCCGAATGAATCACGTCTAACCGAGCGATATCTGCGCTGCTTCTTTGCTTTGCCACGGAACTCCTTACACATTAGGGTATGTAAACGCCTATTTGATTCTTGACCTTGCTAACGGTTGATCGGCCATCGTACATACACCAAGGTGCAGTAATGATCCGAGAGAGTGGAGAATGACAACGAATAAAAAACGTTTAAAAAAAGCGTATTCTGCCTACAGTAGTATGCTACCGTGTTCCCGACCTGCGGTGTAGACGAGGAGTACGGTAGCGATACTGTAGGCGGCGATGACGCACGTGGCAAGGGCCGTGACCACCGGCTGCACCAGCAGGAAGGGCATCGAGTAGAGCGCCAGACTGGCCTGCCTAAAGCGGGGGTACGGTAGATCTATCGCACACTGACCGAACAGACTACTGCACGCCCTCCTCCTAGGCGTCATGAACCGAATAGTAAATAGAATGGGTGCGTTTCGTAAGTTCGAGAAGGTTAGTGCTTGAGCTCTCGGTCGTCCATGGGTGAGCTTTTAACCCACCGAAAGAGATGGACGAGAAGCTTGCCTCGGGGCAGAAGACACCACAGGAGCACGACA
The DNA here is from genome assembly GCA_900490955.1 of Micoletzkya japonica. Lineage (NCBI taxonomy): Eukaryota > Metazoa > Nematoda > Chromadorea > Rhabditida > Diplogasteridae > Micoletzkya > Micoletzkya japonica. The sequence goes on along the minus strand of LS877049.1, from coordinate 77,534 downwards.
GCCACCACCTGCCAATTAGCAAGTGCATCTCGGGATGAGACGAATAAGGCTTCAACACTAGAGTAGAGCATTTCATTCGGGCTTTTGATGTATATTTTTCAAATCATTCACAACCGCGACGCGTCTCGTCACCATACATGGGCAGCCTTCCCCGCAATATTTGTAGAAATGTGCCTACCAGTGTACGAAATCAAGCCTGCCAATTGAAATTTTGTAGGAAATAGAGGGCTTCCAAAGTAAAATTCCGAAGAAATTTGAGCCTACCACCCATACTTCCGGTCGCTGCCCACGTATGCTCGTCACCAGAAGTAGCAAAACATATTGGTCGAAAAAGACCCGAATGGAATGCTCCACACTAGAGGTTCCTTTTGATGCTTACATATTTCACACATCATTCATAACCGCGACGCGTCTGGACACCAAAACAACGAATCAGATCGTCCAAAAGGAACCGATTTTAAACCTCTTTTCAACACGCCATACGTGATTCATATGACATAAATCGTACTGATTGCGTGCATTATATAGAATAATAGAAACATGAATGCCCCATCTACCGTACTCCCCCAACCGTGTGCCTACCGTAATCACGGTCGACCCGATGGCGAGACCGAGCGCCGCCAGGTCGGACGTACTGGCTGGCCCTCCGTGCCGCAGGCCCAGCCGTGCCTCCAGGCTGGCTGGCTCCGAGTCGGCCGTCGGGTCTCAAGATGTACAGTAGAAAAAAAGGTACTAGGGACGGAACACTGGCTTGGAAGAGTGCAAATACGCATCATCTGTTGTCCGCTTCTAGTGTTGGCAGAATGCCAGGGAAGAGCGCAAGTTTAGTGCACCGATCAGGCCGAAACTGCGATGACGCAGAGACGCAGAGAGCAGATTATGCAGATGTGACCTTATCCCCCTGACCATTCAGCCACCTTTAGAATGGACGTCGCAACCGATACTGTTTTCCCCGTCCATCCGTACTCTAGGGTTCGCTTTTTGACGCTTTTCCTCGGTTATGTTTCAGACCTCCTCTATAAATACCGCGATATGCCTACAGGGCATGAACGCTGAAACGTAGCCGAGGAAAAGCGTCGAAAGGAGAAGCCTACCGTACTCCCCCTCTCCCGCTCACCGATCCTCGTCGACCGTCCGTCCTCCGTCACGACGTACTCGGCGACCGTCGTGAAGCTGCTGCTCCTATTGCCGGACGCGATCGGGGTTACGGTAGCCGAGGGATACGAGGGTGCGTCGACCGCGTAGAACAGCGTGAACCATGCGTACCACAGAGCCAGCGAAATGCCTGTGGAAATATGTAAATACCCCCCTTCATGGGTATTATGTGTTTCATAAGTGCCCCAGGCACAGACAATAGCTAGTTTTCGGTTACGTTTCATGGCCCTTTATAAGCCGTTTCGCTATATGTCGATTTTGTCTTTCAAATTGCAAAACAGCAAAAAAAATCCAAATACTGCATATCACATTAAATGCAAAAGCGCGGACACGGGAATACCGCACCCCCCCCCCC
>LS877049.1:30192-65196 GCA_900490955.1 Micoletzkya japonica | reverse complement strand
GGATCGTCCTCCGCCTGTCTCGTACACGAAAAGAGGCAGCAGCACATGCCTCTTCCTCCCTAAAGATCAAAGATCAAAGATCAACTCTTAACACACAACCGCCCAAAACATGGACACATCATTACGGATAGACCAAACGCGAGAGGAGGTGAGCAATGATGAGAGAGCAATAGGGCACTAGAGACGCAGAGACCATCATAATTGGGGCATAATTCGGGCCGGGCAAAACGATGTGAAAGCGCCCATAAACGCACCGCGAGAGGGCCTAAAACAAGAATGAAAACAAAAACCGAAAGCGAATAGGCCTGTGCACAAAATCGCAGATACGTAGTTTGACGTGAGGCTACTTTTCGACGATGTGTTTCGTTGCTTTTGGTGGCCAGAAGCGTCGCGGTTATGAATGATGCGCATTTTGACGCATTTCACAATCACCTCTCAAGGATAGAAGAATCGAGTCAGTCAAGGATGCCCGTACATCTCTGTACTACATGAAACATAGGCATTAAACGGGAACCCGATTCGACCGTACCAGAGCCGTTTCGCCAGCTCTCGGAGGAAGTATGTATATCTGGCGCTTCCAAGAAATGGGGAGCGAAGAAGAGCGATGAGAGATAGTCAGGCGGGAGAAAAGCGGCAGAAGCAATCACGGGAAACGGAGAAACGTCTCCGGACTGATTGAGATGAACGATATGATAAGCGTTCGGCGCACGACACTTCTTCCAACACAGTACACCAAGGGAAACGGCACACAGCGCCGACTTTATCGAATACTGTGAACCATTCAATGATATGAGAGCCGTATGTTAGCGGAGTCTATCCACGGTAGTGCACCGCCATTCGGGTACTTTTGGGTGGCTAAGCAAGCAAAGCGAATTGTGAAACTCTGCAAAATGAACAATGCCGCCCAAACGGTAGGCACTAATCCTAGGCTGAAAGCATACCGCATACCCATACGGACCAACCGGAAACTCGTTGCACAAGCTCAAAAAGAGAATAAAACGGTTTAAGACACTAACTATAGAGCATTCCATTCGGGCCTTTCTGGCCAATGTTTCGCTGCTTTTTAGGACAAGACGCGACGCGGTTATGACTGAAGTATGAAACATAATATATACATCAAAAAGCACCGAAGGAATGCTCTAATAAACTAAACAACACCATCAAACTGGCTTCTAATTAGAGTGCTAAAACGGCTAGATCTAGGGTCAACTGGTTAAGTCGTTAAGTCGCTGACTGCTGAGCTATGCCCAGACGAGCCAGGGCGGGCCCGGGGGAAGGTACTGTACTCGGGAGGCGTTGACCGGGAGGGTTACGGTAATCGTGTCGAGACTCGACTGGAGATAGTCGCGGAGCCGACGGCCGGCACCACCTGCAAGAGAGGAGATGGGGCACACATGGTTGGCATGGTTGGCCGAGTAATTCTGCACATTGCACACATCACACATGGGTCGTAGATGTGTGCGTGCAAGTTATTTTAGTGGTTATGGGGGTGGAGCGCTGGTTTTACGTTCACCATAAAAAATAACCCTCATGCAGATCTCTCTAACGGGCCGGTGTTGTCCTAACATTTTTGCAGACACCCTTATGGAAAATTATGGAAAAGCTAAGCCGGACACCTTAATACTATGTCCTTGGGGCACTTTGCGCTAGGATTCGCTGGTGCAGGTATCCATCCAAACGTCCGATCGGGCAACCGTGTTCGACCGTTAGGATGCTCTGCTTTACATAATTAGAGGAAATCATAAGCGGCATACGTGGGCACCGACCCGAGGTATGGGTGGTATGCCCATATTTATTCGGAATTTTACTTTGGTAGGCCTATATTTCCTACAAAATTTCAATTGGTAGGCTTAATTTCGCACACTGGGGTAGGCCCGTTTCTCAAACTATTGCGGGGGGAAGGGGTTGCCCATGTATGATAAGCGGAAATCCTGACAATCGCCTTAAAAAAACTAAGGTATCTGAAAAACGGATATTAACGCGGAACAGACGTAGGTAAAAAGAAGACAAGATGGGATCCGCGCAGTTCTGGGCAGTCTCTCACCTACACAGTGTATATTGCTCCCCCCACCCCCACACCCTTCTAATAGGTGTGAACAAGACCTTGGGCAGACTGGTATGCAGTGCGCGCTTGGATGGGAGAAAGGGGCAGGGAATGGGGAGCAATCAAACGGAAGCTCATTTCAAAGGTGGCTAGCTTTCCTATTTTTTGATATATTTTGTCTTGAGCAAGGCGTACACATTGCTTGACTAAAGATTAGTATAGGTTCCTGCACCAGGAAGTCCTAGCGCAAAACGCCATAAAACGTAAAACGCGGTATATAACTACTTCCGATATTTCCTGATTACGTAAAGCAGTCTACCAAAAAGCTAGAACAGCTAGTTCACGAGCCAATTGAAAGAGCCTACGTATTCCCTTCTTGAACGTACAGAGGGCAGTTGCTAAAGATGCTATAGGGCCACCCAACCCGCCGCAACAGCGAATTTTTTCCTAGAGCATAGTTGGCCAGCTTTTTAGCTTACAAAGAAAATTGAAAGAAAGACATTAACTTCATATGTTTAATTATTTTCAGAAAAAAAAGAGAGATGGAGAGCAAACTACCTGCCAGATAGCCTGCGGGAATAGTCGCCACGCGAAACTCCTTAATCTCTGCCATCATCGAGTACAGCGCATTTTCGCGGTCCGACGACACCTGATGACGGGAAAGTATAGTAGAAACTAGTGGGCGGGAAACGGGCCATTTTCATGCTTATGCTTCGTAAGCCTGCCTGTAGAGGCAACGGCCGTTTGTAAAGGGACTTTTAAGTAACCTAAAACTTGGTCCGTTTCCCGCTCCCTAGTAGAACGTAGAGTTCCTCTGACCAGCTAAAAATATTTCGTAATTGCGCCTGCCAAGCTTAGATGCTCAAAATAACTGTCCATAGTTCGGTTCCGGGTTTTCATTTAAAAAAAATGTTACCTTCGGATCCGTGATTAGAGCGAACATGGCCCCGGCCTTCTCCGCATTCCAGACTTTGTCCTACAATTATTAATTATTAGGGGTGGCACATCGGATGACTTTCGCATAACCATGAAAAAACAGTCGAAAAGCGAACCCCGACCCTAATTTTTTTTTAACGAAAACCCTCATTATTTCAATTACCTATGCTTTACTAAAAAACCGTCATCAACTGTACACCGCTAAACACTCTCAACTGGTAGCATTATTGTGAACATTTACGTTTCTTGTATTTATAAAAATACGAGCACGAGAGAAGTGGGTACGAAGCGCGCTTCAAAACGTTCGAGTAACTAGGAAAACGGTTCAAAGACCGCTGGGGTCATAAATACCTGAAATGTGCAGTCACCCCGCTCGATCAGCAACACCACTCTGTCGTACGCGTAGCTCGTAGCCAGGGGCTCGCAAGCCTGGAAAATAATCTTTTAAATAAAATATTATTACATCACATTCTTCTCCTCGGAATAGGCAGCGAGAGATTGTGCGAAAATGAGAGACTCGGGAAGAGCATGGGGGGGCGGGCAATTTTCGGGGATAATTCTCGCTGGCTGAGAGATGGCGAGATTACGCAAAGCTTCATTACTTTCGTTTCCCAGTCATCTTTTGAAACAGCCAAGCGCCTTCCTCTACTGTCAGCTGTTTATTTACGATCCATTCATGGAGGTGATAAACTTCCTTATCGCTCAGAGCACGCTGCACGCACTGTATGGACACATCATCAGTATGAATCAGCGCCGCTATCACGTGGATAAGAAAAGAACTAATGATATGAACATTTAAAGACAAAATTTCGATTAAAGAATGACCAGTAAAGAGCGACTAATGAAAAAAATCACATTTGTGAGAGTAGCGAAGAATGAAGAGAAAGAGAGATAGACCGCGTGCAAAAAGCCGCTAGGCGTACCCAATAGGCCATATGGCCCATATGCTACCAACATGCCCGGAATGATGCTGAAAATTCCTTCATTTTCTGACCAAACAAAATACGTACCTTGGGCGGATCGGCCAGAACCATCTCCAGTTGGAGAGAATCCATGGGCCACGGACCCCCGACCTCTTCGGAGGGCAGAATCTCGTAGGCATACCTGAGAATATACCTTTATTAGTGAAATATAAAGTTGGAAATATGAAAAAATAAAGCCTTAAACGACTGACGCAAGCGTGGAGGGATGGTCGACCACGAGAAAGAGTCGATAGTCAGCCAGTAGGGAAGGGAGGAGATGGAACAGACTCAGGAACAGCAGCCTATGACGCACCATCACATCTGGAAAGAGCAGCGAAGACGGAAAAAAAACAAGTTTTCAAAATTATAGACGGAAAACACACGATGACAAACCCCGGATGCGGAATTCGCCAGGTTACGGTATAACGGTATAAATTACGGTAGATTTTTTGGTTGTGAAAGTTCTTAAATAGTACATTTTTATTTAAACGTTAGCCTTTGTTAAATGCGAATTTGCGGTTAGCGTCAATACACAAAACAAAATTGAATCAGGAGCATGATTTCATGACTTCGTCACACAGATCTCACATTCGTTCAGTTTGCGATAGCTCGATTGCGCTCGACTACGGTAGGTGAAATCGTCAAATGTCGAACCGTTGCACAACATTTTTCAAATTTTCAACACGTTTTTCCGGTGTCTGAGCTGACTTCGTGTTTTCCTTTTTCTCCTGCATATTGCAATAGTGAGCCCTGCACTCACTTTCCCGGTTGCGCAGCATTCTGTTCGCTGTGCTGCACCATACATCCTAAAATTCGTATTTCTTCAAGATTTATGTATTTATTCATCTCGATTATTTTCAGAAATGAAGAGATCTCGCCTCAAGACGGCCCACGATCGGCTTGACGCACTACTCGATCTCACATCGCGTAAAGGTTTTTTTAATATTCGGTTGAAAATTTTGAAACTGGCTTGTTCATATACGGAAAGGTAGCTTTGCCATACATGGGCAGCCTTGCCGCACAGCCGGACAGCCACAATAGACTGACCCCACTCGATCACACCATGAAAATGGACGATTATTTCAAATGTGGTTAAAGATCATGCTTATGAATTGGTTGTAGAAGATGCGGTTGGACGCAAAGAATCGATTCCACTTTGTTTCCGGTCAAAAGTTTCATAACGAAGACTGATATCCCATGAAATGCGTGGTTTTGGCACCGTGCCAAAGTGGGGGTCCTGTCCGGCTGTGTGCCGTCAGTAATTTCTGAGTGGGACCGACCAGTGTATAAATTGATGCTTTCCTTAGCCTACCAATAAGATTTCTGGTATAATATGTCGCCTACCAAGTTAAGTTTCTGACCAAATGAGGTGCCTACCACCCGTCCGTCAGGTGCGTGCCCATGTGTTTGCTGCGTATACCCCGTGATCATCCCAAGGATATTATTATTATTATCATTATTATTATTATTATATACCATACGTGGTGAGGTAACTGACCAATACCGTTTTACTGCAGTAATCCAATACTTGAAAAAGTCGCATACAACGACGGTTCGTTGTCCACCTAACAATAAGAGCTTGTTTCAACCAAATACGTTTAGCACTATTTTCGCGAGAGGTTTTTTTTGCATTTCAGATGCCCCAAAGACTCCCGAATCTACGTTGTTTCCGAATCACCCAAAGAATATGGCTAAGAAAGCCGCGCCGGAGGCAGACCAGGTATTATGGGTGGAACAAGAACGCCGTAGGTCACTCATGCATAATTTGCTGAACAACATAGACAAGGTATTGTTTGCAATGTGCTGGGCTATAATTTGCCGCTAAACAGTAGATCATCATACGATCATATTTTCTGAAAGAAAGGAGAAAATTTTATCGCAAACCCGTTCAAACCCATTCTTGCCATTTCCAGCGAGCGGTCGAAAAAAATTCGAACTTTAGATATTGCAGAAATTGTTTACATCTGATATAAATTGAGATAAAAACGCCTTGTAAAAATATTCTCTCAATATGAAACACATAATTCACAACTATATGTCCTTGACGTGGAAAAAAGTGGATCAAGACATTTTTCATTATGTTTTTTTGATTTTTTTTGGTTTGGCAGGCAATTCGAAGTAAACTAAAATAAAAAAACTTATAAAATTTTATAGCAAATGCTTTAATGATAAGAAAACACTTACTTTTCTCGACCTAAAGTAGGAAAACCACCATTCCCGACCCCCTTCATGACAAGAATGATGGGCAAGAGAAGGGAGAACCAATATTGACTGATCGTCTCAGCTAGGTAATCAAATTTTAACACCGATATTGGGTTTGAACGGGTGTGAGAGTGAGGGAGTGTCAAACCCGATGCATCGCGAAAGATGTGAGATTCTCCAATCTCATTAATAGGGTTTGAAAACCAAGCCTTTTAATCGCATTATCAGGCAGAGAGATAAATCAGGAACATGAAAGAATGAAGAGAGTCAGACGATAAATACGCTAATCGCGTTTGGTTTTCAAACCCTACTCATTAACGCCCATTCCACACTCCATTCGCCAGCCCTATTGTCCAGTGGTTCGTCTTTCGTGCTGTTTCATAGTTTTAACTGTTAAAACATGCTTCAGCAAGCGTGGGCAGCCTTCCGACCAGATTTTAAGAAACGGGCCTACCATTGTACAGATTCGTGAATTGTCGAGCCTACCAATTGACAATTTCCTGTCAAAATCGGGCCTGCCAAAGTAAAATGTCACAAAATATTTGGGCCTACCACCCGTACTTCGGGTCCGCGCCCACGTATGTGCTTCAGTCTCGATTTTAGACGCTATTCCTCGGTTATGTTTCAGTGTTTATACTGCGTAGGCATATCCCGGTATTTATAAAAGCGTGAAACGTAACCGAGAAAAAGCGGCAAAAACAGAGCCCTACTTCAGTCGCTCTCCGAGTTCGCCCGCCTCCGTGCCATGCTGCTGGGCGCGGTGCACTCGAAGCACCAACGGCACGAGGTCGCCCTGCTCTTTCGGATGGTCACCAATGCGGTTACGGTAGCGAGTAAGCGGGTTTATTATTATTATTGTTAGGTTTATCATATCTTTAGCCTTCCAGGTTATTCCTCATTCTCCTTGTATGGAAAAACCTAAAGCTTTTGGAGATGATCTTATTAAACCATGCGTTAATCTAGCCTCATTGTAAGGACCATGATGAAATCCTCAAAATGTGTGAATAATTTCATTCTAAGGTTCGGGCATCCGAGTGCGCTATCGCGTCATCATGGCCTTCAATCTATTCAAGAGTAGTGGATCAACGGCGACCGAAGCTGACGTATCTATTTTTTTTACAATTATTTCATCATAACTTCGTTTTCAATAAAATATTTTCAACATCATCAATTTCGCATTTCAGAAGAAGGGATAGGGTGTAATTTTTGCGCTGCGAAGTATGAGCAATGGGAGGGCGCCTACGTTAAGCAAATAAGAGTCAAATATTACGGTATTTGTGCCCTGATTCAGGTGGAATCAGCCAAGGCTGGCCTCTTCGAATCGAAGCGCACCTTTGATCGCGACTCGCTCAACCTCATACTCGAATGTAAGCATGCAATTTCTTGAATCCATTACCTTCCATTCATTTTAAACTGTTCTACAATGAATGTTTCAATCTTCGAATGCAGAACTATTCTAGTATATACTTGAAAATTTGAACTTCCCGCTCTACCGTACCCCTCGCTATTTTTAGTGATCACACGTATCCGATCGATCGCTGGCATGAAGTGCCTCCACGAGGCTGCCTCGCTCTGCTGGAGTACGGTAGCCGGCAAGCCGGATCTGGTTCCCGACGCGCCCCTCCTGGCACCGCACTCGGGTGGGTTACGGTAGACCATATATTTTGAACAAAAACGAGCCTATTGTTGTACGCAATCCTGAATACTACCAATTAAGACTACCAATTGAAATTTTCTATCAAAATCGATCGTATCAAATAGTACTGTTATAAAAAATATTTGTGCCAAGTACCCATGCTATAGGCGCATACATGGGCGCGATTGTCCTATCGGTCGTCAGGATGGGTGCCTGCGCTAGAGAGTGCTTCTCGTATGAAATGTTTGGGTCGCTGCTCATGATTTTATCTTATTATGTAAGGCTGCCTGGAGAAATATTGTTGGGACAACCAGCCCACGTATGCTATAGGCGGGCAACCCCACGCATGCGGTAGATGTTAATGCTTGATCGGAATGCCAAAGGTTCATTCAGCTCGGTTCTAGCAGACAAAGGGTCGCTTTCAGAGCTCTTCATCCCAGCCTCGGATCCCATCCAACTGTCACATTCGGCTCGCGGAGCCATGAATGAGGCGTGTATATTTTGTTCCTTTTTTTCTTCTTATTTCTGCCATTACTTGGTACTATTACTCGATTTTGTTCTGCAATAGCAGGCACTTTCCATAGTCCTTGTCTCGGTGTTTACTGGTTGTGTCCTATATTCAAATCAATCAAATCAAGTTTACTGATTGTGAGGAGGGCCTCCACGTCCGAATGCACCACGGTAAACTCTTGAGAGCCTTGATGACCTTGAGACGGTGTCCTATATTCTTGTAGATTGAGCGAGTTCTCGGGCTGGGTGCGAGCTGTTCGGCGAGAGCTATGGAGACACAGGAGGAGAGGTGGGCCGAGTGGCATGCATACCTTGGCTCCGACCCGAAATATAGTGATAGGCGCAAATTTGCAGTATTTTACTTTGGTTGGCTAGCATTTCCTAGAAAATTGCAATTGGTAGGCTCTAATGCGGCGGTTGCCAGGTTTGACTACATTCCGGACGAGGTGCTGTGGCGGCATCCGGAACGCGAGGTCGCGGATGCGGACGCGTACGAAGCGGACGGCGAGTCGGACGAGGTCAGCGGGCGGCATATAATACCATGGGCGTGATTGTCCGATCGGACGTTAGGATGGGTGCCTGCACCAGAGAATCATAGTGTAAAGCGCTTGTTAGGATGGCTGCTTTATGATTTTCCCGAATTATGGAAGGCAACCTGCAAAAATGTTTGGATAACATTAGCCCACGTATAGTACGCGGTTGTTTCGATATAGCTAACTTTTAGCGAAATTCGCTACCGTATGCCCGTTCTTATGAGGAGCCAATCGTTGCAGGACCCACAGACAGACGAGCCATCAACGTCGGCCATGGTGTCCAATGGCCAGTCCTCGAGCAATGGTATTCCAGTGTTTAGTGGCCCTCTTGAATCTCACCCTTTTCTTTTTTCTAAATATCATCGCCTAGACTTTGTGCATGACCTAGCTCTTGCTACATACCACGGCGAGTGGTTCGCCATTGTTGCATATCCCCGGTTTACGGTAGCTCTTCCGTTCAGAAGCCCCGGGCATGTCTTCGGCGATCGAGCTGGCCCTATCGATCGAACTGCTCATTCCGGACCACGAGCCGATCATCAAGAACGTGTACGAGCTGATCGCCGGCGACCTGCCCGACGACCACATCCAGAATGAAGTAAGCGTAAGCAATTTGAATTTGCTCTTTTTGGCGGGAAATGGCGATTTCAAATTCCCTGCCCATTGCAGCTCATCAACGACCTGGGCTTTGACCAGTTCGAGATGGTGTGCGAGATTCTGAAGAACCGCGCGACGTTGAGGGTTCACTTTTGTCATTTAAAAAAAAATATTTTTCATTATTTTATATCGTTTCCTTTGTTAGAGTTTTCATTCCTGATTGAAAAATGATTGCGTCTTCCATATGCTCTTAAACCATGCAATGCCGGTATTGCAGCAACAGATTCTCGATCTCAAGCATCAGAAAGTGCCGAAATTGTCCAGCTTCGCGCCGGATAAGGTAAGCCTCTGATCGCATGTCTGGTTGTCTACTAGCATAGATGGGCAGGGTTTGCTCGTAGTTTGCTGAAGTGTCCCTTCCCAATATTCTACCCAAACACAGTAGCCGTGTTTTTTTTCAGTCAAACAAAAGTTAGCAAGAAAAAATGGATGAATAAATAGTTCATAATGAAGACCAGAAGGCGTAATCAAGGCTTTTTTAAAGCCAATTCAAATTAATTATCATACGTGAGCAGGGTCTGACGGTAACTTACTGCAGTGGTTGACCCATACATAGATATAGCACAATTTCGTAAGGATATTCTTTTGCAGTGAGCTAGCCAATACATGAAAACGTTTTGCAGTAAGTTTTTATCCAACCACGGTACCTGCAACCGTGCCCTCTAGGCATACGCGGGCAGGGGGGCCTGCCGGTAACTTACTGCAGTGGTTCACCCATACATAAATATCGGACAATTTCCCTAAAATATTATTTTGCAGTTAGATAACCAATAGGCGAAAAAAATTTTGCAGTAAGCCACCCAACCACGGTACCTGCAACCGCGCGCACCTATGCCTCTAGGGTTTGAAAACCAAGCTTTTTTATCGCATTATGAGACCGATAGAGTGATCAGGAGCATGGAAGAATGAAGAGAGTCAGGCGATAAATACGCGCTAATCGCGCTCGGTTTTCAAACCCTAGTGCCCTCCTATGTTAAGTATTAAGCTCGTGCCTCTGCGACCGATCGACCCGGGCTACTGCCAGCAAGTGGTTGTGCAGACCAAGGGAGAGGCCGAGATGCGGAAGGTAGGGAAGACGTATCGTCGCCAGGGTACAGTGGATTGAAAACGATCCCCGTCGGAAAAAAATCCATTCCGAATATCAGGCGAGGGTGTGTGCAAACAAACGGTGAGAGAATTGGACTCGTTTTGGAACGAAAGGAGCTGACGGATCGGTTTATTCCACTATATTGTCGATCCTCGCATTCAAATTTGCGTTCCGACGGTAAACGATTCCGTCTTCCGTTGGTTATGTGCACTTTTGGCTGTGCACTTATGCTAGCAATAAGCAGCGCAAGTCCAATCAAGAATGCGCGGAACGAAAATTTGACTGCCAATTTGAAAGGACCGACAATATATGGTTCGGAAGACCACCGTTTGCATAAAATCGGTCAGCCATTATCTTCTCATTTTGGGGGGAAAGAATGCGCGTTGCTTGAGGGCATAGTTGAAATACCCGTGTTCCTGTTCTAGCCGCAACCGTCCTCATTGTTTGTTGGCACATTCATGTTCTTGGTCATTTGAGAACAACGGTTGGCGGGCGAGTGCCTTAGCTATGTAAAAAGTAGCGTAGTATTGCAAGTTTCAATTTGAAGCCATACTTGAAGGGCATGCGGAAGGAGCAGAAGAGGCTGGCCAAGGAGATGAACAAGATACAACACGCTTTTGGAGAGGAGCAGAAGCTGGAGATTGAACTGGCGCAGAGGGAGATCATGCGGAAGAGGTAGTACGTATAGTAGAACAAACCGGTCCGTCAGTTTATTTAATTCCAAATTGTGCCTAATTCTCTCACTTTTACACGCTCTCTCGCCTGATCGTCGTAAAGGTAAACTGACGAATCTGTTCATTCCACTCTATCTCACACGGCCCGTGCTGGGGGGGAACGCTTTTTTGTTTAAGAAACGTTTCTCTCAATTTGACAGGGGGAAGCCATTTGCGCGTTTTTTTTCTGATCAAGCCTTGTTGGGATTGCTGTTATTGATTTTCTTTAACTATACGAGGGCGGCTGCAAAAACGTTCCGACAATACTAGTAGACCTCCTGAATAGAGGATACGAATCGCGTGCTTTTGACGGTTATGCTTCACGATTAATTCATCATGAACCTCTGTTCTTATTATCTTCGGATGGGGGGCGAAACGTAACCATCAAAGTACCCGATTCGTATCCTCTCTACTCCTGAATCGAGTCCGACCGCCGAATCTCTGGGGGGGGGGGGGGGGTATGCCTCTTGTTATGACTAGTGCTTGAAACCTAACTATGGAAAAATGGCTCAATCTGATTAAATGGACGCGATTCGGGAGGTCTAAATACTAGCCCATGTACGCTGGCCATGTATTAATCTAATGTAATTTTATCTAGGCTGTACGCGTAATGGAGGTTCGGGATTGACGGGTATGGATCGTATTAGGGTTTGAAAAGCAAGCGTGATTAGCGCATTTATCGCCTGACTCTCTCCATTCCTCCATTCCATTCATCACTCTCTCGGTCTCGGTCTCGTAATGCAATTATAGAAGGTTTATGGGTGTCAAACGCTACATCGTATGCATGCATATACGTTGATGCGCAGGCAGCTGGAGCTGGAGCAGCTGCGCTGGGAGCCCACCCTGAGGGCGGGGCAGCAAACCCGCGAGCACTACCCCTTCGTCTTCGATTCGGCCGTGAGCGCGGCGGAGACGATGATCGCGCTTAATGGCATCAAGGTAACCGGGGGGAGAGATATCGGTATATTAAATATTATAGTAAAAGATAATTTTTTTGTGATTTGCAAGGGGCTCCACCCAGAGAATAATATCACCTGCAAAAGTGAGTAGTACCATGAAAAGTTACCGTAACCGCAATTACAGTACGCGCTGCCCGAGGGCTCGGAGCGAATCAGCCAGAAGACCTTTGAGGCGGTCAAGGTACGGTATTGATTGGCCGTTGTTTTAGAGCCTTTATTAGCTGTTTTGCAATAACTAATTATTCATTTATTTCAAGTAGAACATGTAATTTTTGTTGTTGTTAATTATGTCTCACGATCAACAGGAGTATGCAAAGGCATAGATAGGCTCATTATCAAATTATAGGCTCATTATCAAATTGATGGCGAAGCACAAGCATGAAGGACATGAATGAAATGATAATAATAATAATAATAATGATGATGATGATAATAATAGTAATAATTTATTACTATTATTCCAGTAATTACAATAATCGCATGAAATGCGCTATTTTCAAGGTTCCGCCCATCAAGCGAGACTCGGTGCAGGACGTGCAGCATGTGTACGTGAAGGACATGGACGATGTGACTTTGCATTTTTTTTTCAGTTATATTGAGAGATTTTACACCACCTTAATTGTATCGTATGGGTCGGAAGTCAGGATTAGCTGGTTCTGACTAGAGCATACGATTCGCGCCTTTTTGAGGAATTAGTTTCCGCCAGCTCTATATAAGCGATGGGCTCTGCCACCATACGTGGGCACCGACCAAAAGTATGGGTGGTAGGCCCATATTTGTTCGGAATTTTACTTTGGCAGGGCTATATTTCCTACAAAAGTTCAATTGGCAGGCTTGATTTCGTACACTGGTAGGCCCGTTTCTCAAAATATTGCGGGGAAGGCTGCCCATGTATGTCTGCCACTTTATATACAGCCTGAGACGTACTCACTTCGACCACGCGATTCGTACGCTCTCGTTCTGAGACACGAGACCGCCTTTCAGCTCGGCCAACTGGGCTTCAAGGGCTTCACGAAGCTGAACGTCATACAGTCGGTCGTCTTCGAGCAGGCGTACAAGACCATGGAGAACCTGCTAATCTGCGCACCGACTGGAGCGGGTACAGTAGGGTTACTGTAGGGTTCGAGGGGGGGGGGAGGATAAGTGCAGTAGTAGTAGTAGTGGGGTTAATGTAGGCTTACGGTAGAGTGTGGGTTTTATTGCGTTGTTTTACGCATGTACTGTAGGAGAGATGTTACTAATGAAAGTCTGGGTTGGTAAACCGGTTCTTTGTTTGTGTGTGGTGGAGTTTTTTTTCGCCTAACCGGAAAAAATTATCCTGTTTGCCCCATAAACTAAAAAACCCCTAAACTAACACTTCATCTGTCTAGCCTACCATTAAGAGCCTGTATGTAGTCTTTCAGGAAAGACGAACATTGCCATGCTGACGATTCTGAATACGATACATCAACATCGAGTGAACGGACAGATATTGATGGACCAATTCAAGGTATATATGACAAGACCTTTTTTTGGGGGGTGAAGTAGGCTAAATTCAGGTCAGTTCAATAACTTTTCGAAATTACCTTCTCATCAAATCAAAAACGATGTGATGAAAGGGATGCTTCCATTCATTTTAATGCCTGCGTTGTTTTTATAATTAAAAATATTTTCAGCTGATTCAGGGGATAAATTCTCATGCTTGAAATTATTTTGGGTTCATTTTGCAGATGCGGTAGGGTAGCCATATAAGTCGGAAATTTAGTACAGCGGTGAGGCTAATTTCGCACTACGGTACGGGTAATTTCGTAGTTAACTGCGGCCTGCGGGCGGCAGGGGTCCTATCCCGTAAATTACAATCAAATACCGTATGTTTCCCCTGAGCTGATTATACCTTTTTAGATCATCTACATCGCCCCAATGAAGGCCCTCGCCACGGAGATGACGGAGAGTTTTGGTGAGCTGATAGTTTTCCCGCACTTTTCAAATTTGAATTATTCTGAATCTGAATCGTTGATGTGCAGGCAAGCGGCTCGCTCCTCTCGGGTTGAAGGTACGCGAGCTGACCGGAGACACGACACTGAGCAAGAGGGAGATTGACGAGACGCAGGTACGGTAATTGATGGGATGGTACGGGTTCGTCTACCTTTAGATCTTGATATAATTTTTAGAAGTTCCTTGACAATACCGTATTTGTATATGAAAAAATGAAATAATAATAATAATAATAATAATAATAATAATAATAATAATAATAGTAAAAATAAAATAATAATAATAACTGAATATATTGAGATGCTCGTTCTGACTCCGGAGAAGTGGGATGTGGTGACGAGGAAAACAGGCGACAACTCGTTGGTTGAGAAAGTTCGACTGCTGATCATTGATGAGGTGTATACACTCACCGAAAATATACCAGCGTCAAACCCATCGCGCATATTTTATACCAACGTGTTGGTGTATTTTCATCCTTTACACCAACCAACATGTTGGTTTAAAATATGCATGATGGGTTTGACGCTGGTATATTTTGGCGCAGTGTACTCCATAAGCGCGTAGATAGCCGCCGTCCGTACGCGGGCGGCGGTAGCTTACAATGTTAGTGCAGTGGTCTCTCTCTATCTCCTTCCCCACCGATGCCTCCATTAAAGGGTCCCTCCAACCATCACATTCATTTCAAGAGATAACCAATTAAGAGCAGTTGACTGATTGTGAGAGACAGGAGAGGAATGAAGAGACGCAGGAAGCGAGGGAAATCTTTGCACAGCTTTTTCTCAGCAACGGCGAAGTTTCAGCAAAAAAAAGGAGAGAGCATGAGACTCAGGGCATTGATAGCTATCCAATGAGGCCAAAAAAATGCATATTGTAGATATTGCCTGGAGGGGCCCTTTAAGAGCGAGCATAATTAATTAATTAATTTATCTACGCAGTACGCGTAATGGGGTTTGGGGTAGAAGGATATAGGTGACTAGCCCGGAGATTTAGAATGAACTAGCGCATAAGCATACCATGCGTATGCGCTAATTCATAAGACGATTGATTGGTGTGAATTGGGAAACGTCGTCCTCCTAGGTGCACCTGCTGCACGACGACCGTGGACCGGTCATCGAGACGATCGTCGCGCGTACGTTGAGACAGGTTCGACGGGGGTCTTTTTTCCATCTTACTGTAACAGCTATTTCGTCAGCACCCTATACCCAGGCGCTTTTCTCTCGCGAACGATTTGTGAACGATTAGCGGAAGAGACTAGTGGAAACGCACACGAACGTTCAAAGCAACGCTGACTGCGGTAGCAGCTGGGCGAAAGGCAGCGGTTCTGTCCTATAGTTAGACGCACCGGGAGCCTGGCGTCTACATTTTTCCAACCTAGCTAGGTTGTTGTAGGCAAGGTGTGCCCGGTAATGTACTGCAGTGGTTCACCCCATACATAGATAGTATTATATTTTGCAGTGAGCTGCCCAATGCATCAAAAAGTTTTGCAGTAAATCAACCCCAACCACGGTACCTGCAAACCGTGCCACCCCCCCCCCCCCTATGTAGGTTGTGATCGATCGTCCTTCCACAGGTAGAGATGTCGCAGACACCCATCCGCATCGTCGGCCTCTCCGCCACGCTGCCCAACTACGTGGACGTCGCCACATTTCTGCGCGTCAACCCGTATAAGTACGGCATGATTGGAGTGGTTTTCAGATTGACTTCAACAGATCATGTCAAAGTGCGCCAACTGCGGGCTCGTTTTTTTTTTAAATCTCTAGTTGGGAAATTTTAAGCTTGCTTGATACTGTGCAAATGCTCGTGTGTAATGCTGTGTAAGACACTTGGAATTTGGGAGGGGTGGGGTCGACAAGATTTTGAAAATACTGCCCCCCGATTCAGGGGTCTCTTCTTCTTCGACGGCCGCTTCAGGCCCGTACCCTTGACGCAGAAGTGAGTGTGTGACGCACAGTGTTCTAAACGTTAAGCGAACGAGCCAAAATGCTTAGGATACGGTGTTTTCCGTGCGAGAGTTCCTACCGAAATCAGGGTTTTCTTTTCGACATCTCGTTCGCTTAACATTTTCACTGTTGTCAGAACAATGTGGACGTATTGTTGACGAAATGCTTGTTCCGTCAGTAATCGCGTTTCTACTTTGCCTGGAATCTCTTCTCTCGCCAGAAATCGGAATGAAATGACGAGCGGAGCGTTTTTCTCAATGATATCTCACAATGATATCTTATCCCACCGTTTGCGTGTAAATTACCTCATCCCTCGTTTCTACTTTTCCACGATTTATGCTAACTAGTAGCCGTACTGAGTGCGCGTATGCTACCGTAACCCTGCCTACCGTAAGCCTACCGTAACATCGACAGGTTCATCGGCATCAAGAAGGGCGTGGGCGGCAACTTTCGCGACTCGATGCAGACTATGGACGAGGTATGGTCATTCGTGGGCCGGAAAAATCGAAAATCGAAAAAAATCCGGTTTTTACATGACTGGTAGACCCATTTTTTCGGATCGCACCCCCATTTTAATAAGAAAAAATTTGGGGGTTACCTGCCCACGTATGAGTATGGTGCCGGATTACGGGTAGTCTTGGGTACGGTGGAAAGTTTTGTGGGCTTCAATGCTAGATCTGTGTTGAACAGCAAAAGGGGGGGTGGGGATGGAAGAAGGTTGCTAACCATATACACCAATTCCCTTGCAGGTTTGCTACGACGAAGTACTGGGATTCGTGCGCCGCGGGCACCAGGTACGAAACTAATTACTCGGTTAAATATTAAATGGTTGGGTGACGATAAAACTTTTGGCCAACGACAGCACATGAGAGAAAACGGCGACTCGTACAGCCTATCCTGTCCTTAGAGGATACGAATCGTGTTTTGTTCGACGATATGTTTCGTTGGCTTTGGTGGCCCGAAGCGTCGCGGGGTTATGCATGATGCGTGAAACATAAGCATCAAAAGTAGTACACGATTCGTATCCTCTACCTAAACCTGCAATTTGGCGGAATTGAGGTGCTCGTGTTCGTGCACGCTCGTAATGCGACGGCTTCGCTGGCCGAGTTCTTCAGAACGCACGCTGCACAGAAGGTGAGGGAGGGGCCTGTGTGGGGGGCACGGGGTTGACGATGGTTGGGTAAACTACTGCACAACTTTTGCTTGCTCAGTATTGTGTAGACTGCTGTCGAAGATGTGATGTCGTGACTAGATTTCTGGCTAGTTGTAGGCGACTGTAGTGCTGTTTGCCAATACGTTTCATAGCGCCTGGGACTCGAACTCTAGCGAGAAGCTCACTAGCTTTCAGCTCGCTGAGCAGAGTAGGTTAGAGGTTAATTTGCGCCAATAATATTTATTGGTTGCAGGGTGAATTGGAGCTGTTCCTGCCGGCCGGTATTGCATCCGCTTCGTACCAGGCAACGAAGAAAGCGGTGCGAATTACGAATCGATTGGAAGAAATTTTATCTCTTTAGGGATCTCCTTCTTACGCTTTTTCACTTAAATAATTCGTCAGAAAAACAACCGTAGTCTATTCGCATGTGCTTGAGCGTGTGAATGCAGTAGCTATCGAAAGAACTATTTTACGAAACAGCTCTATAATACGTTTGGTTTTACAAGGTTGCACGATGCAGATCTTCAGATCGTCTCCACGCGAAATGGTCAACTGTCGACGCTGTTCCAGTCGGGATTCGGTATCCATCACGCGGGTCTCGTACGGGGGGATCGTATCCTCATGGAGAAGACCTTCGGACAGGGACACATCTCGGTAAGAGCGTACAGGGATTTTAGCTTGTTAGGGATACAAGATTTTAATCTTAAAAGAGTATTTTATAAATATTTATCACGCCTATCAAGTCCAAGCTGTATTTGATATGGAGTGTTGTGTAAGCTACTTCTTGAGCAAAAACGCGCCCAAACTCGGGTGTCTATGGTTGATTCAAATGAATTAAAAAGGTTAAGAAGATTAGAAAAAATGATGCGCAGGTCCTCTTCTGTACCGCAACGCTGGCTTGGGGAGTCAACCTGCCGGCGCATGCCGTCGTCATTAGGGTACGGTAGCTGAGGGAATACTGTAGTCCTATTGTTTCCGTAATTGGCACGGTGAACGATGGAGTTCGTTTCTGATTGTGAACAGTGAAGAAGGCTCGTATATGATAAATTATTATTATTATTATTATTATTATTATTATTATTATTATTATTATTATTATTATTATTATTATTATTATTATTATTATTATTATTATTATTATTAAGGCGAGATCAAACCGTGATGAGAGGTTCGCATTGCAGGGTACGGAGGTGTTCGATGCTGAGAAGGGCGCCTTTACCGACTTGGGCGTACTGGACGTCCAGCAGATCTTCGGACGAGCCGGACGCCCGCAGTTCGAGAACGAGGTAGAATATTCAGTTTCAGTTCAGTTTTACACCTTTATACACCCAAAAAACTGAGGTAGAATATACCCGGTATAATATATTAGCCAACAAGCTTGGGCCGGCGATTGCCCGAGCGGACGTTAGGATGAATTTAGACTACCCCATAGAATCGTAGTCTAAACCCCCCCCCCTTTCGATGTTCCCTGATTATGTAAGGGGCAGCCGGCAAAGATATTGGGGCCATGCTATTAGTACCAGTGATCGGATGATCAAAAGAGATGCAGCTTCGAGAGTGCTGTGCACAAAGGCATCACGAGTATCCAAGCTGCAATTATCTAAGCTATGCTGTCGTCAGGGTCACGGTATCATTCTGACGTGGCAAAAGTCGCTGGACAAGTACGTGGGCATGCTGGTAAGGCAGGCACCGATCGAGTCGCAGTTCTTCAAGCGAATACACGACAACCTCAATGCGGAGGTCGCGCTCGGTGGGTTACGGTAGCCTTTTCTGGCTTCTGCATTCCCCCTTTGAAGCTAACTTTCCGTGACGCGCATAAAACCTCCACTTTTGAGAGCTAATATATGAAATACACTAATGTCTGCGGAAGAAAGATGGGATAGATCATTACTGTACTCTCTGCGTCGTGTCGAATTACTGCGCGCTTGTCTCGTATACGGTTGTGTGGTCTACGGTATTACAGTATTTCCTCACATTTATATAATAGCATGACACGTAACTACGTGAAGAAGAAAAGCGTCACACACATATAACACACATTGAATTTCAAAGTGCTTTTTTTGGCAGATTCCTTTCATAAAGAGATTAAATCGTTCTCGACGTACTACGATATCTGTATTCCTCCAGGTACTGTATCGACGATCGACGAGGCGGTGGAGTGGCTGTCGTACTCCTACTACGTCATTCGCGCCCGGCTCAACCCCCTGGCCTACGGGCTGCCGCACAATGCGCCGAGGGACGTACGTTCCTTTACCACCTTGTCTACTTGCGCTACACACTAACTGGTTTTCGCTCGCCGGTGGTGGTTGGCTGACGCTATAGAAAGCTCTGTTTTACTTGAACCGCCTTATGGTTGATCGCTTAAAGAAGAAGCAGAGTACAGGCTAGAGATGTGCATGCGTAGTTCTTTTCATGCCTATGCCTCATACATCATTCATAGCCGCTACGCAAAAAGGAATGAAACATATTGGCCAAAAGAATTCGCATGCACATCTCTACGTACAGACCCCGCCAGGTATTGCTAATTTCATCGCCATTTTCAGGATCCAGAATTGCGGTTTCACCTTACTGAACTGCTTACCAAGGTCGCGATCGACCTCGACAGAAACCACATGGTCCGCTACGACAGTCTGTGAGTTGGTCTTGGAACTTTGATCTTTCATCTTTCCATTACTACAGTAATGGATACTTGCACGCGACGGACCTTGGCCGCATCGCGTCCAACTTCTACATCAAGTACGACACGATCGAGATGATCAACGACCAAGTGGGAGTTTAATCTTTGATCTTTGACCTTTCTCATTCTAGTCGTACGTGGGCACAGACGGGAAGTATTAATAGTTCACGCTTTGGTACATTGGCAGGCCCGTTTCTCAATATATTGCCTCGAGGGTTGCCCATGTATGATTCTAGTATAATCTTTGGTCTTCTGAGGTTTGAATCTAGCAGCTTCGCCTCTGATCTTTGATCTTTGATGGTTTGAGAAGTAGCCTTTTACGGGTTGTATCTCCTCTGATCTTTGATCTTTCAGGGACAACCCGTTAAATTTCAACCGTACATGGACGACGCCAACGCGCTGGGTCTCATCACGCAAGCGTCAGAGTTCAGCCAGCTCAAGGTACGATAGGGTTGGGCGGTGATCTCGCCAAGAATAGTACTGGTGCACTATGAACGTCTCGTAAAATAGTAGTGCAGATCCTGCAAAACTTGGCAGGTTGCCAGCTGCCGACTTACGGTGTTTAGAGCCGCTAAATAGCGTAGTGCTTGGCAGGTTCGCGAGGAGGAGATGGTGGATCTGGACCAGCTCGTGTCGATGTCGTGCATGCTTCCGATGCGGGGCGGCACGCTGGCCACGATTCCCGGGAAGGTCAACTGCCTGCTGCAGGTGCGTCGGCGGGTGGAGGGTATTATAGTAGGGTTCCTCTTTAAAGAGAGCTCTTTCTGACGCTTTGTCACGGTTACGTTTCACGTTTCCACCTCCGTAGGCATGCTCTGGTATTTATGGAAGCGTGCAACATGTCCGAGAAAAAGCGTCAGAAAGAGGAGCCCTAGAGTGTATGGAGTAGTCTTGGTAAAATCGGGAGAGAATGCTTCGTTTCCCTGCCATTTATCTCTGCGTCTCTTCATTCGTCGCCGCTCTTTCGCGACACTGGTGTAGAGCATAGGGTTCTCTGTTTCATGCATGGGCGACCGACCGTCAGGTGGTCTTTATTCGCATTTCCTTGCGAACTGCAAGGAAACGCGAATAAGAAACCGGTCTATCTATCAGTATTCGTCTGATTGAGGAATATAGTCCGTCAGTTGCCTCGTTCCTATTAACGACGAGCGAGCGAAGAGGAAAAAAGGGAAAGAGTTTACTGGCTAAACGTTTTCCTTAGTAATGTAGTAGAATAAACCGGTCCGTCAGTTTCTTTGATTTCAAAATGAGTCTAATTCTCTCACTTTTGCACACTCTCTCGCCAGATATTCGGAATGATAAACTGATGGATAGTTTTATTTCACTATATCTAGAAGACTTGAAGGGGGGTGCCCATCTATGATACCGTCAAAACCGAAAATTCTGGGACAAATGCCGTATAATACGGTATAATACCGATAATACGTATTTTGCCGTATTTTTGCCATTATACTGCGGCCATCATCAAATGACATATGAAACGTTGCGTGCCTATTCTTTAGACCTTTTGGAGTCATCCTAGCTTGGAAGGTTTGCAATTGAAAGCACGTGCTTCGCTATGGAATGGCAGAAAGCTGTGGTACCGCTGCGACACTCTCTCAATCAAGCCGGGGGAAAAGCTCATTTCTAATGTTCCGCGAATTTTTCAACCTAATTCGGTTCACTTGAGTATACCGAGGCTGAAAAACATCTTTTGACACTTTTTGAAGATATTTGAAATTTTTTGATATTTTGACTGCTCCTGGAGGTGATCATTACCCCGCATTTAGCACCCGGCTCCGAAATCCATAAATAAAACTTTTCAAACGCTTACTTATGTATTTTGAGCTGCTCTTTCCGAATATACAAGAAATTTTTCGATTAGATTTGTTCTAAAGCTGATAATGCGAAAAATACGGTAAAATACGGTATTTGTCCCACAATTTTCGGTTTTGACGGTATAGTGGAATAGAAAGATCCGTCAGTTTATCATGCCGAATATCAGGCGAGAGAGTGTGCAGTAGTGAGAGAATTAGACGCATTTTGGAATGAAAGTAACGGACGGACCCCGGTTTATTCTACTATACCTTGCCTTGCAGTCCTTCATCTCCCGTCAGTTCGTTCCCTCGTTTTCGCTGCAGAGCGAAACCCTCTACGTGCAGCAGAATGCGAGTGAGTCTCTCCAATACTAATAGAATGCAAAATTAATTTAAAAGTTCATAATTTTGCTTTGTAAGCTTTATAAATACATTAATATATTTTCATAAAATAGACCATTAAAATCCCGCCCTCCCGCTCCCCCTCAGGCCGCATTTGCCGTGCGCTCTTCGAGATTGCCCTGAGGCGGGGCTGGGCCCAGGCGACGGCGTCCCTTCTGCGGATGTCCAAGTGCATCGAGAAGCGCGTGTGGCCCAATCAGAGCTCGCTCAGGTTAGTAGTGATCAGGGGAATAATAATAATAATAATAATTTATCCGCGGGATGAAGTGAGAGGGTGGAAAGGGTGGAATACTGTATTTGATTGTATTTCTCGCATGAGACCCCTCCCCTCCCGCCCGCAAACCGTCGTTTAGTGTAACATGACCCATACCGCACCGAAAATATGACCCCACCGCTGTTCTAAATGCTCGATTTACATGACCACCCTACCGCCGCTAGAAAAGTGTACCCCTAACGCAAAATAAATTTCAAATACGAGTATTTATCCCCAATGATATAGAACAATCTTTTGAGAAACGGGGCTACCAATGTACTAAATTGAAAATTATGTACCCTACCGACTGAAATTTTATAGGAAATATGAGCCTACAAAAGTAATATTTTGAAAGAATTTTGGCCTACCACCCATACTTCGGGTCGGTGCCCGCGTACGGCGGCCACGTATGATCCCGCCAGACATTTAAAGGAGCCGGCCCACGAGTACGGTAGCATTTGAATTCGCGCGCTACCATGATATTGCAATTTAGGCTTTTCCTCTCATATTTTCAAGTGGTTCTTTTTGTTAAAATGATCGGTGCAACGTGAAAAATCGTTTTCTCACTCCATCAAAGCTATATCTCATCACAGTCAGCTAATATATCCGATTATGTGAAAAGCGCGCTGCTCTTTGCGCCTTCAGTACTCCGCGGAGAGTGAATGAAATCGCATAAAATTTGGAATACCAGATCAGGGTGATTAGATCTGCTACCGCCTGTTACTTTTCGTTGCGGGAATACGCACGCCTAGAGCGGCGACGAGCGTCGCGTGCTCGTCGTCTCCGAATTTTTCGAATATCAGAACTCTCGAAGCGAAAAGTATCGCGAACTGAAATTTGACCGTGTTCCGTGTCTAATGCAATTTAAATGTCTGGTCTGGGCTCATGTAAACGCTCGTGGCGGTTGATAAGCTCAATTTTTCGAATTCTTAAAAAAGTTAATATAAAGTATATAAAAAAGTTGTATAATGGGAGAATGTTTCGCAAAACCGGTCAGTAAAGTTTTGCGAAAAAAGATAGACGTTTCTAATCTGTACCTTGCAGGCAACTAGTGCCCGAATTCCTACCCGCCCAATGGGTGGAGAAGGTGGAGAACAAGCGCTTTACGGAGGCTCAGCTACTCGATATCCAACCGAAGGAACTGCACAACATGCTGCATGTCGACGGGGAGAAGGTGGGGTTGGACAGATTAAGGGGAATTAGCGGTTTCCAACTTAGTACTTGTATCTAGCAGAGAACAAACCATTGGGATTGTTACGATGAACAGCCTGATAAAAAGGACGCGAATTGGAGAAAGTCTTCCTCGATTAGAACTCATCCTATGCCACTGCGTTCATATACTTTCTATTGTTCTGGATAAGACTTCTTTCATGCCTATCTTTCATATGTAGTTCATGCGTCTCATCTTCTAAAGCAACTAAATCTGTTGAAAAAAATGAATTCTTCCCTTCAGTTGTACGATGCTATTCGCATGCTTCCCCGCGTCTCGGTCGATGCAGTCGTCAAGCCGATTACATAGTATGTCTGGATTTGGGGGGGAGGGGGGGGGGTCTGTTCCGTCAGTTGTCTCATTCCTACTTTGAACGAGGGAGCAAAGTGGCAGCCGGAAGAGAGTCCACAGCTGGAATGAGTTTACCTGACGGAACTTTCTCGTCAATAATATGTGTGGCGAAAGAAATGGGAGGAAGCCATATGTGGGCAGAAAATTGGTATGGAAGAAGCTAGAGCGTATCCCAAAAAATCTCGCTATGACACTCGATTATCAACGACTTATCAACGACTAGGAAACAAAATTAGTATGCCTGGTATCTTACAGTACGATCGTCCAAGTGGAGGCGGTGCTTACCCCGGAATTCGAGTGGAACACACGGTTGTTGGGCAAGACGGGCGCACAGGTGAGCGTACTGCTCAAATACTCATTAATTCGAGTAATTAACTTCTTGTTTAACTGTAATTCGAGCATGTGTAAGCGGATTCAGAAAAAGCAGCGACTTCATAGCCGAGCTTTAGCGAGTAAGGCTTAGTGGATCAATTGCAACAATGTGAAACGTTGCGACGGAGAGAACCCACTGTTTAGGAGCCGCAATATTTTAATTTCAGGCCTTCTGGGTAATGCTGGAAAACGTGGACGAGAACCTGATCATGCACCAGGAACGAGCGATTATCAACAAGAAGAAGGTATGAGTACGGAGGGGGGGGGGAGACTTGGCACTGTGCCAACTTACCTTTAGAATTCGATAAGGATAGTAGACAAAATGGGCCGTCGGTTTCTTTGGTGGCAAATGCGTTTCATTCTATCAATTTTGTATACTATATTGGAGCAGTGATGCGAATGTTATTGCAGGTCGACCAAAAGGAGCAGCAGCGAATCATCTTCACCATCCCCATTCGGGACCACCAACTGTCGAACACGTTTCAAGTATGTTTCACGAATTATTTATAAGCCTGTCATTGCGGGAGTTTACTAATAAAAGAAACTTTATTCGCAGTGCGCACAGTCCAATGTTGTAGCGAAAATAGCCAAATTTTTGAATTTTTGATCTAACATGCACATCAACATGCACGTTGCCAAATTCACGGAAAAAGGCAAAATATTTTGCCAAAAGCTTACATTTTGAGTTATTCTTCTAATTTTTGTTTTTCCAACCTTATAATATTCCTCGCTATCGACTAAGCACCCTGTGAATTTTATTAGAGTCGCGTTTAAGCGTTTTTGACGATCATTAAAATTACCGTACTTCAATGCAAATTTGGATTGGCTACTACTCACGACCGTTTAAATCAACGCGCACAAAACACTTAATATGCACAGCGAGTGGCGAACCGCGACGCGTACGTGACGCGTATTGAGAATGGATTTTTAAGCCAAAATCTGACTACGGTATCAGATCTCTAAAGGGAAGCTCTGTCCCGCAGTTAGATGTAGGTTGTAATCGTACGTGCTACTATAGGTGTGCACGCTGTGTCATTTGCCATAGACGAAATAATTGCGCTTTTGAATTTTGAGCAAACCAGGGTCAAATGGGCACATCTCTAGTTCGCTATGCGCATTCCTATTTTCGACGAGAGAGCTTCACGATTAAGAGAACGCACATTTTGCTCTATTATATTTATTGGCATGCAGGGGGGGCATGAAACGACAAGTGTGAATAATTGTGAACTTCCGATATCGAGAGAGTCATATTTGTGCGTAGATCGAATAGAAGGGAGGAGGGGTTGGGAATGGGGAGCTCGGCTGTACGGGTAAGGCTGTCGTAGGCAAGAGTAAGGAGGAAGTCAGAAAGAGGACTGACTGGACCAGAGGAGGGATGGTCAGAACTCGTGAGGGGTTGAGTCATCTCTGCCGAACGATGTCCCATATATGAGCACAATTAGGGAACGGTAGGAACTATGGGGAACGAGCAAAGACTGAAGGATACTTAGTTCGAGACGAGATTTGAAAGAACGAGTACTAGGTGCATTAAGAATGTCTAACGGTAGTAATAATAGCAATACGTGAAGCATAGCCATGAAAAAGACGGTTCTACTTCTCGATTCCCCCTTTTTGACGCTTTTCCACGGTTACGTGTCAAGTGTGCTGTGTAGGCATATCCAGGCATTTATAGAGGTCTGAAACATAACCGAAGGGGCGTCAAAAAGAGAACTCCAGTGAAGAATTCGTTCGCTTTCAGCTCCGTGTGGCTTCGGACTACTACCTGGTCGAGGACTCGCTGCTTCCCCTGTCGCTGCACAATTGCACGCTGCCCCACGCGTCCAAGGCCCACACGGGTACGGCAGTTGATGATTAGTGCTTGAAAACTGTTGCATTTATGGCACGTATAGCGAGCGACAAAAGGAAAATACGAAAATGTAGAGATTGGGAAATGGACCTAACGTTCGCTTGTGTTTCATGCAGGCAAAAATACTATATTGATTATATTTTTCGGGGCGTGAGACCCCTCCCGCCTGCAAACCGTATTTTGCTATGAAATGACCCATACCATGCTATGAATGCTATGAAATGCTATAAAATGCTGTCAAATGAAATGACCCACACCGCTGTTCCAAGTTCTCGATTTATGTACATGCCCACCCTACCGCCGCTAGAAAATTACCCCTTCAGCAAAATAAATTTCAAATACGAGTGTTTATCCGCTTTAGCTTGTTTTAGTGTCTCGTATCGTGACAAAAGGAGAAAAAGCAACATGTAGAGAACGGGAAACAGACCGAATGAGGTAGTAATTTCCCCATCACAGACCTCCTTCCCCTCCATCCGCTTCCCACCGCGGCCCTGCAGAGTCCGATGCTGGAGTCGCTCTACCCCTACGACGTGTTCAATCCCATCCAGACGCAGGTCAGACTCCGTCTAGCCTAGAGAATGACCGTAATTAACGCTTTTGATAATTAACCGGGCAGGTCACATCTAGCTAAGAGACCCTCAGGATAGGCTAGTTTTTTTCGTGATAAAAGCACGAGAAGCTTATATATGTTTTTCTTCCAAAAGGTCTGAATTCTTTCATCTGAAGGCAGACGAGAAAGGGGCTTGAATGTCGAGAAAGTTTTCGGGTGAAAAGGAGCTTTTATTACTTTTTGACCTACCATTTTATGGTAAGAAATTTTTATCCATCTTTCTTTCTTTTTTTTTGATTTGCAGGTCTTCCATACGCTCTACCACACGGACGAGAGCACGCTGATCGGTGCCCCCACGGGATCGGGCAAGACCTGCGTCGCGGAACTGGCCATCTTCCGGCTGATGCGCGCGCATCCCGACAAGAAGGTAAGGTATACGGTAGGCGGGGCGGATTACGGTAGTCTAGCTTGTACTATACCTTAATGGGGGCCCCCAATCTCATAGGCGACCGTTACGGGAGTAGTAACGTGGAGGAGGAAGAGCTTTTGCCGTAAGCAGCCCTAGTCCTTCTAATGTGGTGGGCCTACCGTAACCCGTTGCTTGTTGCAGTGCGTGTACATCGCGCCGCTCAAGGCGCTCGTGCGGGAGCGGGTTGCCGATTGGAAGGACAAGTTCGATACGAGAATGAGCGAGAAGTAAGCAGTCAACGGAGAGGTTTTTCGGCTACTATAGTGGAATAAAACGATACGTCGGCAAACCATTCCGAATACCGAGCGAGTGAGTGTGCAAAAGTGAGAGAATTAGGCGCATTTTGGAATCAGAGCAACGGAAGGTTCGGTTTATTCCACTATATTTAGGCTTAAGTCGAAGTAAAAGGAGACCGGCGTATGTAATGACGCCATTTCTAGCTATCCCATCCTTACATCGTTCTACACCGTGAGTGCACGTGCAAAGCAAGAGCGTTTCCATCCAGCTTCCAGTTTTAAACTTTTTTGGAAAGCTGGAACCGGTGAATCCCCCCTCCCCCTTATTCACTTATTATGCGTCGATAAATTACGTCGGCTATATGATGCGCAGGGTTCTCGAGCTATCTGGTGACGTCACGCCGGACGCGGCCGCGCTGAACGCGTCGCGTATCCTGATTGCGACGCCGGAGAAGTGGGACGGAGTGACGAGGTTCGGGCCTTTGTGGGACTTCATTGTTGTATCGATTGAAATGAACCCCCCCCCCCAATAAGAGAATTCAGCAGTTTTATTTGCACAATATTCTGTTATGCACTGCTTAAACTACCGTATTCTGCGTCCACAGTTATGTTCACTTTAGTAGGACTGAGTCACAGATAATGCATGTCTGCGCATGCGGAATGTGGGCTAGAGTATGTGCGAAAGTATGCAGCGAGCGCAGACGAAGTAGGAATGAGCGTTTACTGGCGGAACTTTTTCGTCAAAACAATATTTATCGGGTACACCATAGGCGGATTGGAGACAGGGGATAAATACTCGTATTTGAAATTTATTTTGCGGCAGGGGTAATTTTCTAGCGGCGGTAGGGTAGGCATGTAAATCGAGAATTTAGAACCGCGGTGGGGGTAATTTTGCGGTGCGGTATGGGTCATTTCATAGTAAACGACGGTTTGCGGGCGGGAGGGGTCTCACCCCGAAAAATAGAACCAAATGCAGTATTGTTCCCCTGATTGGAGAGGGTGGAAGTGGGTATTCGTGGGAGGGAGGTGCTTCTCTTGAACAAATCTTCTCTACGGGGACGCGGACAATGCTTCGACGTTCAAGACTTCTACATGGGAAGGGCGGCCGCGGGGGGAAATAGAAGAAAAAAAAGCTGGCACGACGAGATAGGCAAGGGGACTCCTCTGACTTGCCGAATTGTAAGGTCGGAGGGGATTCACCTCCTTATCCTTGTGGTGGAATGACGGGGGGCGATACTGGATGACCCGACCGCCCGGGATGAGAGAATGAGGAGCGAATATTACGGTATGCAGGAGCTGGGCGACGCGTGAGTACGTGCGCAACGTCGGTCTCGTCATCATCGACGAGATCCATCTGCTGGGCGTCGAGAGGGGATCCGTGCTGGAGGCCATCGTTACGAGGTGCGCAGAGCATGTGATTGGGAAAATGAACCACCATTTCATCGTATCGGTCGTATATTTCATCGTAGAAACCACTAGAGCTTTAAGATCGGTCACTTTTCGACGATATGTTTCGTTGTTTTTGGTGGATAGACTCATCGCGGTTATGAACGACGTGCGACACATACGCATAAAAAGGGAACCGATGTTGAACCTCTAGAACCCACCCTTTCATCAACGCTAATCGTATGACGCTATTGCCAAAAGCTATAGGCAAAGCTGGAGGAAATGATTTATTTGATGAGATTTCCCCATGTGATTCGCGGGCCTTGTTGACGGCTTCACCTTTCACAAGATGAATGGCATAGCTTTTGCCAAAGCGGAACGGCAAAAAAAACAACGTTTTTTTGGGTGCTGTAATATCCGTGGTGCAAGCCGATTGACGTTGTTCTCTTGTAGACTGAAGTTCCTCACGCGTCGGTCGTGTCTCCGATCGGAGCCGGCGCGGCTGGTCGGCCTGTCGACAGCTCTGGCCAATGCGGGCGACGTGGCCTCGTGGCTGGGCATCAAGGAGGTACGCATTAGGCTTCTCTTGATATTGACGCTTTGTTTTTATCATGTCAGTTATGTTTCAGACTTCTATAAATACCAGGATGCGCCTACAGAGCATGAAAACTGAAACATAACCGTGGAAAAGCGTCAAGAAGCGAACCCTAGTACGCATAGTTAAGGAAAGAGTAGCGTTCATTGCCGGACTCTTTTCACAGTTATGTGCATGCTCTGTAAGCATGCCGCTGTCATTCGTAAATATGTGGAACTCCTAGGTACAATATGGCGCCTGGCAAAAAGTTAAATTTACGACAAAGCGAGGGCCATAGCAGCCGAGATCGGTTGGGTTAGTGTCCATGGATGTCTTTATTGGTCCCAGGAGCACCTGTACAACTTCCGTCCGGCCGTCCGTCCGGTGCCCATCTCCGTCCACATCTCGGGTTTCCCCGGACAGCACTACTGCCCGAGGATGGCACTCATGAACAAGCCCGCCTTCAAGGGTGAGCGGGGTTACGGTAGGGGTTACGGTAGAATAGCCACCCGTCTGGCACAGTCCTCTTTAATGTCTAAAGCTTTTAGCGAGGTTGTTGTTTCTGGTCTGTCGAAATAGAAACAAAAATACGTTTTAATAGTCTCTTATGTCTTGCAATATGATTATGTATTATAGCAATTCAAACCTACTCTCCGGAGAAGCCGGTTATCGTGTTCGTTGCGTCTCGGAGACAGACCAGGTAAACGATGCATTAGCCGTTGGCAAGTTGCCAACTACAGTTTGAGTGGTACATGGTTAGAGTGCTAGCAGGGAATAGGCTATAATGAAAAAAAAGAAAATGTGGATTATTCTAAATTCTCGTCATACGTGGGCAACGACCCGAAGTATGGGTGGTAGGCCAAAATTTCTTCGGAATTGTACCCTTTTCGGTAGGCCTATTTTTTCTATAAAATTTCATTTGGTAGGCCTGATTTCGCGCATTGGTAGGCCCGTTTTTAAAAGTATTGCGGGGAAGGGGTTGCCCACGTAAGAGTGGTAGATGGTTAGAGTGTTAGCAGGGAATAGGCTATGTGGATTATAGTAAAAAGGGGAAAATGTGGATTATTCCAGATTCTCGTTGCAGATTGACCGCTCTGGCCTTCATATCGCATCTCGTGGCGCAGCCGGACCCGAGGCAGTGGCTCAAGCTAACCCCTTATGAGGTTTTTCTTACGACTTTGTGTGGTCCGGAGTTGTTTTGCGCGCATAATTAGAGGAAATCAAGCATAATAGACGGTAGAAACTGGTGTTCATGGAGTAATTGTAATAATAATAGTTTATGTATTTTCACATCAATCCGCTTATTCAGTTGGAGGAGCACGTGCGCTCGATTCGGGATGAGAATCTCAAGCTGACGCTGCCCTTCGGCATCGGAATGCACCACGCGGGTCTGATGCCGGCGGAGAGGGCACTCGTTGAGCATGTAAAAAGACCTCTCACGGTCTCAGTAGCATACGTGGGCAACCTTCTCCGCAATATTTTTAAATACGGGCCTACCAGTGTACGAAATCAAGACTACCAATTGAGATTTTACAGAAAATATAGGCCTACCAAAGTAAAATTCCGAAGAAATTTGGGCCTACCACCCATACTTCGGGTCGGTGCCCACGTATGCTCAGTAGAGATTAGAGCCGTCGAATCAGGTCCTTTTATGGTTATCTTTCATCTAGTTCAGTATAAGCAAAACATTGATGGCTTTATGTAATACATGAAACATGAACACGAAAAAGACTCGATTCGACGGCTCTTGTAGAGATGTGCATGCGAGTTGTTTTGCTCAACATGTTTCACTGCTTTAGGTTAGCAGAAGCACCAAAGGAACTCTCATGCAGAACGCTAGTTCTTAGTTCATGCGTGACCAGGATTTTATCCGTAAATTGCTCTCACAATAAGATGAGGAGATTGTAAGATGAGGCCTGCTAGTTGGCGTAGAAATTGAGATTATAGCTCTTCTGCGAGGTCAGTTGTGCTTGAATCGATTTGCCTATTTCCTTCAGCTCTTCGCCACCCGTAAGATCCAAGTACTCGTGGCCACGGCCACCCTTGCCTGGGGCATCAATATGCCCGCCCATCTGGTCAGTTTACTAGGGGAGGAATTCCCCAGTAGAGGATACGAATCGTGTACTTTTCGGCGATACGTTTCGTTGTTTTTGGTGGCCAGAAGCGTCGCTATTATGAATGATGCGTGAAACATAAGCATCAAAAGTGCCACGATTCGTATCCTCTATTCCCCAGCTAGCCTACATAGTTGTGTGGACCTGAGTTATTATGAACACACGACCGTTTATATGAGCAGAGCTAGGACATTAAAAATGCTTTACAAGCGGCATACTTCAATTCGCGATAGCGCAGTTGAATTTGCGATAAAAACGAGCCATTCCAAAGGTATTTGAGGCGTGACGCGTATGAACGCGCCCATTTTCGTATTGAGAGTTGTCATACGGTAACCATTTTTTTAAATTTTTTTCCGTTACAGTATGCTGAAAGTGTGTGCCGTTTTTAAATGTAGGTGCAAAACGGTCGTGGAACACTATGTACTTTATAATTGCATACAATAAAGCGCGATTCAGTTTGCTTCTTTTGAAATCCCATCAATAGCTGTTTCTCAGGTAATCGTGAAGGGCACCGAGTTCTTCGACGGAAAGACCGGCAAGTACGTGGATTTCCCGGTTACAGGTGAGTACGGTAGGGGACTGAGAGCTGTAATCAAAAGGTTGCGGGTTTGAGGAGTGCTAAAGATGAAGTGACATGAATTTGTGATATGACAAGTAATGAATGAATGAAACAAAAGATATAATGAAATATGCTAATTTCCTCTGAAATATGGTATTTCCCCACTGAAATGTGGTATTTTCCTCTGAAATATGGCATTTCCCCTCTGAAATGTGGTATTTTCCTCTGAAATATGGTATTTCCCCCCTGAAATGTGGTATTTTCATCCGAAATATGGTATTCCCCCCTGAAATATGGTATTTTCATCCGAAATACGGTATTCCCCCCCCCCCTGAAATGTGGTATTTTCATCCGAAATACGGTATTTCCCCCCTGAAATGTGGTATTTTCATCCGAAATACGGTATTTCCCCCCGGCAATGTGGTATTTTCATCCGAAATACGGTATTTCCCCCTGAAATGTGGAAATACGGTATTTCCACCCTGAAATATGGTATTTTCTTCCGAAATACGGTATTTCCCCCCTGAAATGTGGTATCTTCATCCGAAATACGGTATTTCCCCCCTGAAATGTGGTATTTTCATCCGAAATACGGTATTTCCCCTCCGTGCTTCAGATGTCCTGCAAATGATGGGTCGAGCGGGCCGACCGCAGTTTGATGACTCGGCTATCGCCGTCATCTACGTCCAGGACTCGAAGAAGGTGGGGGGAAGTATAGTGGATTACAAAGATCCCCGTCGCAAAAATGCATTCCGAATATAAGGCGAGAGAGTGTGCAAAAAAATTTTGGAACGGAAGAAACTGATGGATCGGTTTATTCCACTATATAGGACGGACCACACTAATACGCTCGCAGTTTGCCTTACGTAAGCGGGGAAATGCTGACTAGTAAATCGGGGACGCGATTCGATCGTATTTGTGCGAACCTTGAAACGTATGCCTGTATTGAGAGAAGTTTTGCGTCAAGAACCTACTCGGCCTACGCTACAGCCAAATCTGTACGGCCAATCGGGGTGTATTGCAGGAGTTCTACAAGCGCTTCCTCTACGAACCCTTCCCGGTCGAGTCCAGGTAAATAAATAAATAGGCTTTAGAATGCATGAAATTCGGCACCCTTTTAGCAGCAGTATTTGCGAGATCCCTTTTCCATGAATGCTTTTAGCATTTGTGAATAATAGGCCTGGAGTAGGTGTTCGCCGTAACCCATTCATGTCCTTTTTATGTTTACGTTTCACGCTCCACAACATGTGTAATAGTGAAACAATAGCCATCACAAGGATCCGAATGGAATGCTCTACTCAAGAGGCGAAGTACAGTACGCCCTTACAGTATGCTGCCCCAACTGGCCAACCACGTCAACGCGGAGATCAATTCGGGCACGATCGCGACCCGACAGGGCATCATGGAGTACATTGCCGGCACGTACCTCTACAGGCGACTCTTCGTCAATCCGAAGTGGGTACTAGGGTTGGGCAGATGACCAATGACTTGGTCGGTGAAAGTGCAAGAACAGACGGAGACAGGGAAGAAGAATGAGCGTGTTGCCTCTATACGATCTCAATTATTACGGTTGACGAAAATGTTCCGTCCGTCGTCTCATTCCTACTTCCGACGAGAGAGCGAAGAGGTATGAAGAGAGTCCAGACAAAGTAGGAATGAGTTTACTGACGGAACATTTTCGTCAATTATTAGATGTGTTAATCCTTCATCCGAGTAATTCTCCCCTGCTCAGCTTCTACGGACTGGAAGACACCTCCGACGACGCAATGACGTCGTTCCTCTCGTCGCTGGTCAATGACGTGGTCATCGATCTCATCGATTCCAAGTGTATCTCCATCGATGAGGTCAGCTTATGTTGGGATAATGAGTAATTATGTGTAGTCGGGCAGACCATGGTACTGCTCAGTAAAATACCAAAAAAAACATTTGACAATAGCACTCGAAGTTTGGAACAGCATCTCTGGAGGGGGGGGGGGCTAATGGGGGATACTGCAATCGGCCAGAATACGGTATTTCCCTGTGCGGTGCAACACTGGTGGTCTTACGGATCCCGGTCAGTTCGCGATAGGCCTACCGTACCCTCGCCTGTTCAGGAAGAGGGCAGCCTGTGTTCGACGCCGTACGGTCGTCTGGCCTCCGTCTACTACTTGTCGCATACGACGATTCGCTACCTGCACACGGCACTCAGCCCCACGCTGGACATCGAGCAGATGCTGGGCGTTCTTGCCGTGAGTTCGAATTAGGGCTCTCTGTCGGCGATAAACGGTCTTGGTAGTTACTCGTAATCGTTATCCTATCCGATAGACGCACTCTAGTTCACTTTTTGAGCCTTTTTTCGCAAATTTGCTTCAGTATTCGTACCCTGCAGGCGTGTCGTGGTAGTTGTAGAAGCGTGGAAGTGTGATCGCAAAAAGACTCAAAAAGAGGCCCCTGCATGAGATAATGATAGTGCCAAAACGCTTGTTGAGGTGGCTGCTTTTGACTTTCTCGAATTGTGTATGGTAGCTTGTAATAATATCTGGACAATTCCATGTATGGTCGCTTTTCGTATATGTAAAATGTACAATTCAGGATGTCCCTGAGTACTCGGAGATTCCCGTGAGGCACAACGAGGATGAGATCAACGGGTTGGTTTGATATTGGTCTTTTGTCTTTGCGCTATACTTCTACGAATTGGCTATTCAGGATATGGTGTATTCACTGAAATTTTCAAGAAGTGAATCGCAAAAGTAGAGCATCATCAGTTGATTGTGAAACATGACCATCAAACAAATCCGTGCTTCGCTCATAAGAGCCCTTTGCATTACAGTATGCTGGCCCGGAAATGCCGGTTCCGGCTGGGCAGCCGGGAAATGGGCAGTCCGCACGCGAAGGCACACATCCTGTTCCAGGTAGGAGCCGCCAAC